>CM047874.1:4120553-4568053 GCA_026212405.1 Petrea volubilis | reverse complement strand
CGATTTGATTTCACTTTATATTTTTTCACGTACTAGTTCAATTAAAAATTCAAAATACAATCAATCAATTAGAGATTAAAAAAAAAGGATAAAATATTTGATGTTTTTAAGGTGTCCTTCAAATGAGTATAGCGTCGATATTGTGGATTATTACATAAAATTTTAAATTACACTTTTAATATTAAGTAATGTTAAAATAAAATTTTTTGACTATATTTCTGAAAATTATTTTAATTCTTATAAAACTTGGATATGTCAAAGTTGCCCGATCCATTATATATATGGCACTCGTTTAGTTTTCAAAATGTGATAATTGGGTCTTATCTTGCGCTTCGTCATTCGCTAAGTTATGATCCAATGATTAGATTTGTTCGCTTCTTCACGTTACATGAGATTGGATGAGGGTAACAATGAAAATTAGGCTTTTAACCCCAAAATATGTCTCCATGTATCAAGCCAAAATTGAGGATTAAAAAATAAAATTAATTGGTAACTAACCAATCTTGGCAATATAAAATTCAATCCCCCCCCCCCCCCTCCCTCTCTTATGAGATGAGAATTTCGAAATATCACGGGTGCAGCGAGGGGCCGGTTAAGATTAGACTATGACTCACAAGAGTTAATGTATAAAACCAAATAATAAATTGGCCAACACATAAATGCCAAATTTTAGCTTATTTGGGGAACTAAACAAATCCATATTGTACGAAAAAAGATAACAGATTTGAGTTGCACATGCAACGTTATCTGTGATCAATGTTTTAATAATTCTGTTGTGATGAAAATATGGTGCTACTTAGATATGTATATACTTATGTACATTTTTGTATAATTGGATAAGATTAAGTTAATACAATCAAATGAAATATATATATATATATATATATATATATGATGTTTATTTCAATCAGATCTATAACTATTTAGGTGACTTGATATATGTGCAAAATAAATAAATAAATAACTAAAATACAATTTAATTACATATTTAATTATGAATATAAAATTAAAATATTTATTAGATTTTATATATTATATATCTTTTAATTAGTTATAATGTATGTATTTTATTAAATTTCTTGGTAAAAAATAGTTTAAAAGAAAATTAGTATTATAAATTTAACAAATAAATAAGAAATAAAAAAAAACAAAAGATTAAAGATATATGGAAAAATATCTATATCTATATCTATAGCTCTATAATATTAATAAAGAGTTAAAGGGTCTAACAACCATATTAGACCACTTAAACTCTTTACTAATAGTATAGATATATGTATTTTATTAAATCTGTTATAAAAATAATTCAAAATAAAGATAGAATTACAAGATTAATAAATAAATAAGAAAAATAAAATAAAATAAGAGATAAAAGATATGTGGAAAAATATATATATTTATATCTATACTATTAATAAAGAGTTTAAGGGATTAATAATATCAAAATAATTACTTAATAGATTTTCTAAACACTTAATTAATAGTGTAGATGATATTTGAGTCATTTCGAGATAATATGATTTGAGGTTTTGTGAGGCGAGAAAGTTGTGTTGCATTACAATTTTATGTTTGTTAGAATTTCATGATGTTGTAAAATCATATAATTATTTAATTATAAAAAAATCACATAATTATTTTATGCGATTGGCTTAAATCCAAACGATAGGGATTCTTTTTCTTTTTTTCTTTTTTAGATAATTAAAAAAAACATTTAGAAATGGTTCTGAAATGGTTCACTAATAAAAACGTATAGAAAGAAAATAGGAAATTATTTAAAAATGAATTATATAGTAAAAAAAGTTTGAAACTAATAAATTAATATTAAAAACATAAATAAAACAGCCTTAAAATTCGTACAATCTTGTGATGGAAACACATTTTTCATTTTCACTTCACAATTTAATAAAAAGTATTAATTATTATATATACAAAAACAATATTTATTTAGATAATGTTTGTGGTACAGAAATACAATTATAAGATTCATTAAATGCGTGTATTGTTACACGACAAAACATGTCCACCTTTGGCGGCGGCAGTGCATATTTAGCGGCAGCCGTTTTGGAGACACATAATACAAAATGCGCTTTACTAAACTACCCCTGCCTGTCAAATACTTTCCGCTCACAGCCTTTTTTTATTATATATATGGGGGGGGGGGGGGGGGGGGAGAGAGAGAGAGAGAGAGAGAGATGATGTTTAGGTTGTTTGGGTTATCTAATCTTTTTGGCCTTTACATAAACGTTTTCCAAAATAAATTTTTTAGCTTTTTTGTTGCACGAAAACGGGCACTGTAAAAAGCATGCAAAACCTGAACATTTTCAAACCTGATCTTCTTCATGTTACATGTACACTTTAATTACCCCTTTTTATCATATTTGCTCATTACAAAGCATCACTTGCCATATTAAATATACCCAGAATTGTGAATTTATTTGTCGTGTCGTCAAACAGATTTTTGGGGTTGACCGTTTCCTCTTCTAGCTTAAGCATTTTGTAGTACCAAAAAGAGAAGATCAAGAGGAGTTAACTATATACATGCAATAAATACCGCTGCAAACGGAATGTGTTCATATGTCCACACTGTGTGTGTGTGTGTGTGTGTGTGTATATATACATTCGAAGCATTAATGGTAGAGAAGTTTCAAAAATCTTTTAGCCAGTCTTACAAGTCAACTGTTCTGATGGGGTTGGGTGGTGATGGTAGGTAAATATATATAAGTTATATACACACACACACACACATATATCCACAACACAACTAATTTAATTTTCATGAGTGGAAGGGGTAAAGTGACTATTTTAAAAGTTAGTGTGGATAAAGTGAAATCCACCATATAATTTGTGGGAGCAAAGTGATATTTTATGTTTGTGATGAGGTGAACAGCTTCATAGCATAGCATGATATATACATACAGATATATATATATATACACACCACGCACATGTATCATGCCTGCGTACGAAATACAATCATGGCGGAAAGGCCTTTGCTTTCCTTTTTGAACCAACAACTTTTCAACCTCCAACATCCTCTTTTCAAGTGGATATACATGTATATATCTAGTTTTGTTATATTTTGACGTGATTGAGGACAAATATCCTTTCACCTTTTATTAATTATTTATAATTTGTTGTGTTGGATAAAAGTTCTATAATTCACTTTATTTCAAATTTTAAGTATGTATTCAGAATTTTAATCATAATTTATAAATTTTGTTAGTCATACATGCTACCTTGATTTGTTACAGGACATAGCAAGGAAAATGACAAAAATAAAAAATTTAAATTGATGCTAAGAGGTTTTGTCATATAATTTTTATTTTTCTGTTAGATGATACATATTATTATCATTATTATTATTAGTCATTTCATGCGTTTCACCGTCAAGAGACGAACATAAAATTAAAAAAAATATTAATTTTACAATGAAATATATTTATACATTTATCATTCAAAACTAATATAAACAATGTTTTAAAATGAGTCTGCATTTTAATCATTCTATTCATAAAGGATAACTCCAATATCAAATTTTGGAGTGCCATTAATATATGATCCTTTAAAAAAATTCTTGCTATTACGTAAGACAAAATATATTTTAGCTCACATGATATATATAAATATATCCTATAAATAATTTTTTATACCTCCAGTTAAATTTATTCCGTGCATTTTTTTTCAAGAAATAATAATCATAATTATACTTATAATAATAATAATTATAATAAAATATCCTAATTTTGATTATTACTTCCCAAATTGAAAAGTCATCTTATATGAGAACGTGAATAATTAATTACTTTCCTACCTAGTTTGTCAGTCGTGCTTCATACATTACTAATTGTAGTGGTTTCTTTGTGAAAGAGACAGTAGTAGTTGTGATTGATGTCGTGAGGGTTTTTTTTTAAATTTGACTCAAAAAGGTGTAGTGTTTTAAAATTTAACACCAAAAAAAGATTCTTTAACAATCTAACCTAACTCGCCATGTTTCATGGCGATTTTGTTAAAATAATAATAAATTTTGAAATAATTTATTATATTTTGTCAGGAAAAAAAAAATATATTTAAATATTAAAACTCGCCGTGAGCTACGGCGAATTTAACAAAAAAAAAAAAAATTTAAAAATCCGAAAATCGCCAAGGAATATGGCGAGTTTCTGCGACAATAATAATATTAAATTTAACGTGTATATCTTTCTGACGAGAAGCGTACGAATTTAAAAAAAAAAATTTAAAATAAACTCGCCGTGTCTCACGGCGAGTTTCGGAAAAAAATTGAAAAATCAAATTTAATGTGATCGAATTTCTGATGCGTGAATTTAAAAAAAAAAATTAAATAAAACTCGCCGTACGTCACGGCGAGTTTAAAAAAAAATGAAAAAATCAATTTTAATTTGTAAAAGTTTCTGACGAATATCGTACTTGAATTTAAAAAAAAAAATTAAAAATTAAACTCACCGTGAAGTACGGCGAGTTTTAGCCAGAAAAAATAAAAAAAGTACGAAACTGTTGGCAAAATCGCCAAAATGGTTGGCGAGATTTTTTTTGAACTCTGCTATAAATAGCCATGGTGCAGACCAATTTTTATCATTCATATCCAAGTCTTCCCTTATTTTAATTTTTATCTCGATCTGTTTTAGTTATTTTGCTCAGTTTTCCTGTCCTGAAGCCCACTTGTATTTTTGAGTTGATATATTTTTCATCTATTTTTTTCATAAATTAGATGGAAGATATAGGTATTGCTATACATTATGGGGGCCAAATAAATCATTCAAATTACTCTATTTCGTATGATCGTCCCCCGATTGGATTAACTTGGATCAGTCGATTTTCGACATTTGCCGATGTTGTTGACGTAGTCTACAACACAATAGGTTTAGATAGAAATTGTTTTAATATCAGAATATTTGGTGCATGTTTTGTCTGTAGGGATCCTCCTATGGAAAATATTTTCCCGATCAATGATGATTCGTCATTATCTTTTTTTACCAATCCACGATTGAAACTTGAAGTGTTGCAACTGTTTGTTGAAACAGAAGCATCCATTCAAACTGCTGCAATCGAAATGGAACGACAACAACCAAGTGGGAGTTATATGCCCGTTGTCACAGAAGGCCTCCGGGATTTCAATTTGAATGAGTTTCCAACAGATGATTCCAGGTCTGTGGATCCATCATTTAATGTGTATGAGTTCCAGAACGACAGAGCAAATTACACTGGAATATCGGTGTACCCCGACGAAGGTCCGTCAAACCAATGTGGGCCATCTGAGGCTGCTCCTGAACCAGAAAATGAATCTGCTCCAGACCATTATGCAGATAGCTTCCACGATGAGGAGTTGTCGGATTCTGACTCGGGCAGTGATGAAGACATAAATGACGAGGAGAACGCTGAGATTGAAGCAGTAGATGAGTTAGCCAATGAAACGTTGGAAAACGAGTCGTCTCCACCACCTCCAACTATTCCTGTAGAGGCGACACAAGTGGAGCCAACAATGCCTTTTGGAGCAAATGCGCCGCATTTTCATCAAATTTTGCCATTTTATTTGAACACGGCACCGGAGATTCTTGCAGATTCGATGGACTTGCCTACTTGTCCAGGCAGATACTACGATCCAGCAAAAGGGAAGCTTGCATTGGG
Organism: Petrea volubilis; assembly: GCA_026212405.1. NCBI lineage: Eukaryota > Viridiplantae > Streptophyta > Magnoliopsida > Lamiales > Verbenaceae > Petrea > Petrea volubilis. The sequence continues at coordinate 4,562,410 of CM047874.1, read as the reverse complement.
CATGGTGTTCAAAAATAAAGGTCATGTAATGGCGGTTGTGAAGGAATATCACATCCAGTGGGCTAGGAGAGAGTTCACCGTTTGTCGTAGCACTCCACAGTTTTGGATAGTGTCTTGTAAGCGTGGAGCTGAAAGTGGATGTCCTTTTTGGATGCGCGCATCACTGAAAAAAAAAAAAGCATTTTGGAGGATCAGTGTTTACCATGGCGACCACACATGCTTCGTACCAGGTAGGTCTACCGATCATGCAAATCTCGATACAAATTTTATTGCCGGTTTGTTGGTAAGACTTGTCAGAACAAACTTTGATTATCCTATTAAAAGTGTGGCCGACTTGGTGGAAGATAAATATAAGTACACTATATCTTATGCGAAGTCATATCATGGTCTACGACGTGCACGTCAAATTGTATATGGCACGTGGGACAGCTCAGTTTCTAAACTTCCAAGGTATATGGCAGCACTGCAAAAATGGAACCCAGGTATTGTGGAAATTTAAAAACGTTGTTCTAACCCTTTTTAATATATTATTTTTTAGATACAAAATTAAAATATTTGTGTGCTCATTTTCAGGTACAATTGTGGAATGGGTTCACCATCCTTATGGTTCAGGAGTCGAGGGAAAACAGATGATACACTATGTCTTCTGGGCTTTCAAGCCTTGTGTAGATGGATTTACACATTGCCGACCACTGATTAGTGTGGACGGCACTCATTTATACACGAAGTACAAACACAAGCTCCTAATTGCTACTGCAATGGATGCAAACCAACAGATTCTCCCACTAGCGTACGCGTTAGTAGATGATGAGAACCTAGCATCTTGGAGTTGGTTCCTAGATCTCCTGAGTAGATATTTCGTGCGAGGGGAGCGCTCAGTTTGTCTCTTGTCAGACAGACACCACGCCATCATCAGTGCCGCACAGCGTATTAGTGCTTTCAGTGAGCCACTGGGTTGCCACCGATTTTGCTTGAGGCACGTTTGCTCTAACCTTAATGCTAAATTTAAAAATGTGCAGTTGAAAGATTTAGCATTCAAGGCTGGAAATGCTCAAGAGATAAGAAAATTTGAGCGTGTTATGGAGCAAATCAAAATTATGAATGAGGCTGCGTTTAATTATCTGGATCGAATTGACAAAGAGAAGTGGACTGCAGCTTTCGATGGAGGACGCCGTTGCGGTATCATGACGACAAATATGTCGGAATGCATCAATGGTGTGTTAAAAGGTGGTCGGCGTCTTCCAATTACACCGTTGGTGGAGCTTACATATGTTCGAACGGCTTCGTTTTTTATGAAAAGAGTAGCAAAGGGACATCGGTGGAGACAGGAGAGTAAAGCATGGGCAGAATACGCTTTCAATATATTCCAGACTGAGGTACAGAAAGCGGGTGGTCACGTAGTCCACAGAATTGACTATGCAGATCAAGCAGCTGAGGTTTTGACACCATTACGCAATGGTCGTGGCAATACTAAACATGTAGTAAAGTTGAGAAGTAAAGAGTGTTAATGCGGAAAATGGCGTAAAGTAGGAATACCTTGCTCCCACGCTGTGCAAGTGGCAAGATCATTCGGCATAATCCCATCTGAGTATATGCGTTGGTATTACGAGATTAATCATTATTTGAGTACGTACACGGGTCAGTTCTTTCCGATTTGGGGTGAGGACTATTGGCCAAATGCTTTGTTCGAGTTAGTACATAATCCTCAGGTACGAGTAAGGAGAAGACAGGGGCGGGACACAACAACTCGCATACCTAACGAGATGGATTGGCCACAAACGCGTGCACGACAACAATACGTACGTCACGTAGACCAACCTGGATCATCCCGACAGCCTGGACTCTAATTGTAATACTTTTTAGAATTGTATTTCGAACGAAGAATAAATGATGTACTAATTGATTGCATTTTATGTTTACGTTCTCCATTGCAATTAAGAAGATTACATAAAAGACTACATAAATTGCATATAAATCACTTGCATTTAAAATACTTCATAAAAAGTTCAACAACTAACAATCATTCCGAATTTAACAATTTTACATTTTTTATTTTAACCACAAGAAATATGATAGACTATGCCCTCCTATGTCCGCCTGTGCCGCATCGTGGCGGATGCCTTTGTCTCGTTGGCCTTCCTTGATGTTGTTCACCATCAACCCGATCTTGAGGCGGCAACTCCATTCCAAAATTACTCCCACAAACATCCGGAAATGGAATTGGAGACACATTTGGCGGGTGTTGCACATCCATTTGTTGGTAAGTATATCCGTCCCATCCACCAACACCGAAAGACGATCCAATATCCGGGAGCTGAGGTGTGAATGGTGAGTCAAAATGGTGAATCAACGGTGATGGATGATGCTCATACTGTTCCCGAGAAGGACCTGCCTCGTCATACTGTGCCCGAGAAGGACCTGCCTCGTCATGATGTGCTCGCGACAGCCGTCCCCGTGCGGTGGATTGTCGTCTTCTGCGTTGGTTACGGACAGTGGCACGGACAGTCTCAACGTTGTACGAACAATCCAAAACCGAATTAACAATCGAAGACATGTCATCAGCATAATGTCTTGTGGCTTCTACAAATCTCATATGAGCATCGGCATTTCCATAATTAGTCTCGGCATCACAACTTAATGTAAGTTGATTAAGATGATCACCCTGCAATTTGACATCAATTGTAAATAATCTATGATTGTAATAATGATAGTAAAAATGATTAACAAGTTTAACTAATTACCACTGTTTGCCATGCCTCCACTTCGGTCGGACGATACCTAATTTCAAAATCATGTCTCAGTGGTGTAATCAATTGTCTCGTGCGACTTGCATACCACTGATCATAATTTGGGACCGTAGTCCGATTGAGATTAGTAAATAAAGGTCCTTCAATACTCTTTCCACGTAGATCGTACCACTCACGTATACTACCGGCATGATCAGCCGCCCAGGTGTTCCCTGATTTGCCCCTCCTGGTAGTACGATGATAAAGTCTATTGGGTATTGCAGGGTTCCTCGGAATGTCTTGTACCATTCCGAACTGCCTCATACAACGATTGACGTGGTGCCACTCAATTATATGATAATTCAGAAGTGGACAAACGACCCTCCAATAATCCACCCCGCACCAAGGCGGCATTGTTTGCATCAAGTCGGACTCATAGTCATATGGCATCCACACAAACTGCAATACAATAATATTTGGAAAAAATTATCAACATTCCATATCATATAAACTAAGTGCCACAAAATGCCAATAAATTAACCAAATGGGGTACCTCATCACTCCTCATATTATCAAGCATATCCCTAAATATGCGAACGCTGTGTCTCGCCGTATGTGTCCATGCATTACGAAGACTCCATCTGTAAACCATAGTCAAACAATAAAAAGATTATCAAGTCTATTATTTACACTACACATAAATTTAAATATAATTAAAATAATTACTACCTTGCACCGTAAGGGGCCCGAGGTAGCACATAACCGTGGTTCAATGGAATTGGCCCCAGCATATCAGGCGGTATTAACGGTGTCGTTGGCCTCACACACAACATTCGGATCCATGCCCAAATCTAACAAAAGTATAAATAGTCACTATATGCATGTAAAATATATAACAAATTATGTATAACATAACAGTATTATCATTCTACCTGCAATAACTGCAACGCACTGCCGATGTCTCCTACTCCTCCCTCGTCTCTTTTTCCAGCACTATCACATAACTCTCGATACAAATGCGCTAATACAGCACTTCCCCAACTATACTCCTCGACCTCGGTCACTTCAGACAAATGTCGAAGATATATCAACGAAACATAAGTGCTGCTAGTATCCGGACACAATATGCCGCCGATCAGTAGTAAAATAACACAACGTGCAATTTGATACAACTCAAATGGCACGGTCTCGTCGTCAACTACTGTACTGTTAACGTGATCTCTTAATGCAGTTAGCTTCAGCCGTGAACCTCTCAATTCAGTCGAGGAAGGCTCAAAGCCGAGAAGTCGATGACAGTACATACCCCACCCTCCCTCCGTATCTGGACATTCATCTGTTCCTATTATCGGATGTCCGTCAATTGGTAATTCCCATATGACTGCTACATCTTCCAAAGTAACAGTAGCCTCGCCGACCCTCAAATGAAAGGTGTGGGTTTCCGGCCGCCACCTCTCTATCAATGCGGTTATCAAATGTTGATCTACTTCAACATATCCACAGCGATAAACACCATAGAAACCCATTCGATTTATTTGCTCCTTCACTTTGTCGTGAAGTTGCAATCCATCCCGCCCAAAAATTCCTTTGCCCCAATGTCTAGTTCTAACTATTTGGTCAGCATCGACACGACCATGAAACAATTGTTCAGAGATATGATTATTTTGTTCAGTTAAAACATCATTGTTCTCGGGGCCATAATAATACTTGAATCGGTCCAACTCCATTCTACAACAAAAACAAAATTTATAAAAAAGTAGTAAACAAATATTTTCTTAAACAATTCAAAAAAAATTGGCTCAATCATAAACTCGGCATATTTTTTGGAAAATTTCATCGCGTATAAAAAACAAAAATTTTAGATAAAAAATTAAAGTGTACTAATATACATAATAAAAAAAACCAAAAATGAAAAAAAACCGAAAATAAAAAAAAAAATTTAAATCGAATTTTAAAAATTCCAAGGAAATTTTTTTTTTTAATTCGCCACAGTACATGGCGAATTTAATGATTTTTTTTTTGTAAAAGAAATTTTTTCGGTTTTCCATAAAACCGAAAATTCAAAAAAAAAAATTTTTTTTTTTTTAAATTCGCCACAGTACATGGCGAATTTATTGAAATTTTTTTTCGGTTTTCGACAAATTTTTCGGTTTTCCACAAAACCGAAAATTAAAAAAAAAAAATTTTTTTTTGTAAATAAATTTTTTTCGATTTTCTGAAAATTAAAAAAAAAAAAAAGAATTTTTTTTTTCAGAATATATATATATATATATATTTTCGGTTTACGAAAATTTCCAAAAAAAAAAAAGTTTACTAATATACATACTTAATGAAAAAACCAAACAAAAATTTAAAAGATCCCAACACTGTTGGACACTAACAATTTTCCCAACAATATGATTCACCATTTTCAACAACATACTCATCGTATAATGTATGCAATATACAACAAAAAAATTCTACCTCAAACATACAACATGCAACATACAACATACAACATAATGTATAAAAAATAACAATATACAACAAAAAAAATCTACCTCAAACATTATCATAACAATATACAACAAAAAAATAATAATATACATTACAACTAAGTGTCTCACATAAATTTGTTAAGAACATTTTCACAAACATATATAACAAATATATATATTAAATATACAACATATATTAAAAACAAACATTTTTACAAACAATAATTTTTTCAAAATTACAAGATTTACTAACAACATATATATTAAAAATACAATACAATATTCTCACATAAAATTTTTACAGAATATTAAAATTTTTTCATAAAAACAAATATTTACTTAAAATCATAATATTTAATTACAATATATATATATATATATATATATATTAATATTAACTATCAAAAAATTATATAACATATTTACATACCTACACAAATTCTTCAACTTCTTGGCTACGTAAATATCGTATGAAAAACAACAAATTTGGCTTCGAATGAATGTTTTTTTGTGTGGGATTGAAATATTTCACGGAACACATTTTCTGAGTTTGAAACTCATACATATAGATGGCAAAATTCAAAATTTCAGCTCCGATTACTGTTCATTTCTCCGCCATTGCACGCCGATTTGACGGGCCGTCAGCAGCAGGCTTAGGAGGCAGGCGTAGGCCTGTGATTTTGACCGAAAATTCGCCATGTGATACGGCGAATTTTCGGATTTTTCATTTTTTTTTTTTTTTAAAAATTTCGCCGTAGCTCACGGCGATTCTTTTTAATTTTTTTTTTTTTAATACGGTGAATAGTATTCTCGTCAGAACACTATTCATAAAATTTAATATTATTATTAAATGATTGGTCGCCATATAATATGGCGAGTTTTAATATTTAAATATTTTTTTTTTCCTGACAAAATATAATAAATTATTTCAAATTTTATTATTATTTTAACAAAATCGCCATGAAACATGGCGAGTTAGGTTAGATTGTTAAAGAATCTTTTTTTGGTGTTAAATTTTAAAATACTACACCTTTTTAAGTCAAATTTGAAAAAAAACCTGTCGTGAGAGTTTCCAAATATTTCTTGGGATTCAATATGGATCCCGGATCTTCAATTTTCATAAAACTATGATATGATTTGATTTTTGATATGACATCTTATGGAGACGAATAGCTATTTTGTTTATGTCTTTTCAAAAATATAATTTCAAAAATATATTACATATTTTTCGCCTCGCAAAGCTATGTACACATATCCCTCAACTATCAATGGGGGTTGGTCCGAGTGGTAAGTGGTTCGGTATCACTTAAGCAGGATCTCGATTTTGAACCCCAGTGTATGCGGAAATTCCCGTTGGGAGACTCATCCACCAATGCCAGGTGCATGACGCGGGTCGGATCCGGACGTAGTCGGGGCAAAGCTCCGATGAACCGGATAGGCAACCAAAAAAAAAATATATATATATATCCCTCAACTTAATTATTTTTAATCTCTCTCTCTCCCTCAACTTAATTATTTTTAATCTCTCTCTCTCTCTATATATATATATATATATGTAGAGACTGTCCACGAATATGTAGATATAAATAGCCTTATTTAATTTAATTGTATCGCATATAGGAATAAACTATTCTTTATATAAATTTAATTAAATTATCTTTTTGTTATCAATGTTCATCCAAAAAAGTCTACCATATATCCAGTATTTAAAATAATAAAACGAATTAAATTTCAATTCAAAATAAAATAAGAAAATTAATTTTTTATTTAAAATATTTTGCATTCAGTTTAATTCTGAATAATTAAAGTTATTTGTCACTTTATTTTACATAATTTTTTAAAAAACTTGCATTGCTTGATTATACTAAAATTAATACTTAACTTTGAACACATCCATTATTAAATGAGTTTTCTTGGGGAACTTCCAGCGAACCACTTGGAGTAGTCAGAATTATCGTACGGAGATGCTGCGAGGTGATCCTGATAAGACCTTAAAGTCAAATACTGGTGAATGAAGGAAATATAAGAAGGGTGAATTATGTGTAAATCTTTTGAGGGACAGTATAATAATAATTATTATTATTATTTTGTTTTAAAATTATAAATATTCTTCAAATTTTAGGAATTTATTATAATTATTAATAGATATGTCCAAAATATAATTTTTTTAATAGTTATAATAGTCATTCCGACCATAAGTAACGCTCTTCGTCGAGCTTGGCATAATCTTTCAATCAATTTTGTTATTTAATTACCCTTCGTAAAATAATTTCACATTATACCACACCAAAACCACCACCTGGTATCACCATTTTTAATCCGATATTGCCACATCTTATTTTTCCAAATTAATTTCATATATAGTTTTTACATTTAAGAATTGTTGAGATCGTGTGAATCTCATTTTAAAATTCAGTAGAGAACAACAGAAATACAACAACGTGTTGATAAATGATGAATTTTATTAAACTGATGCATACCTCAAGCGTGTGTTTGTAATTTTTAAAATTATAAGAACTAATTTATAATTACATTATGTCTCAAGTGGTGTGGACGTAATTTGCCCATATTAGAAATGAAAACTTGAGGGAAATCAGTCCGGCTTCGCATGACTTGTGAATACATGGAGAATTTTGCTGTTCATGTTTTTACCAAATTTATATTCGTGCCCCCTGTTTTATTTCCTAACATCAGTTATGTTCATTATCCCCTGTTCTATTTGCTGTTTAATTGATTTATGATCCCTGTTTTATTTTTTGACCTAAGTTTCTATTTCCTGTTTAATTGGTTTATAATTGGCATTATAAAAGTTAGAAAACCAATTAAACTCACATTCAGTGATATATAATGCCAATCAGAAAATGTATTTTGCTTGTGGTATATATATATATATATATATTTTGGAAAGATATGGTTTCTTAATGTGGATGTCTAAATGAATGTATATTTTAGTTTCCGTTGATTTGTGGGGACTTAGTACGTACCTATATGAAATTCAAATTAATTTGCAGAAGCATTAATAGGATAATATCATAGAAGAGTTAAAAATAAAAATAAGGGGCATTTTTATGATTTTTTTTTAAATTACCCTACTTTGGACCCAAAATTTTCAAAATACTCCGGCTTTAAGAAAGATTTTGAAAATACCCTTGAACGGTATTGTGAAGTCCGTTCTTACTGTTCCTCTGTAGCCTCGATATATATGACACATTATTTTATACAAACATTTTGTATTTTTTTTTTTTTGGTTGGCTGAGCTTCAGCATCTCGGCCAACACTTTATTTTTTAATTTAGTGCTTGGTCGAGCTTGGCCATCTCGGTCAAGCTACAATACCTATAAATTAATAGTGTAGGTTTCTGTTTTTTTTGGAATATTGTTAAACAATACCCAATTCACGGTAGTGTGATGCAACTACTGTATGCGATAGGATTTTATGAAGTATTTAGGTGTAGTTATATTGAGATTGAACTTAAGCCAATTGATGCCAAAGACGGTTAGACATTTGTTGCCTGTCGTGAGGGACTTGTTTGATAGGATGTGGAACAAACATGTATAATAATTTTAACATACCTATGTATTAATTTATTTTGTATTTGTTCACATGTGATATAATGCATTATTGTGGTTTTTTGACAACTCGTACGGGGTTCGTACGACACCAATGTCCTTGAGATTGTAGGATTACACAATGATAAAGAGGAGGAGTACTAGTCAGGCAATCGATGATATATCGGTGTTTATTGGTGCAACAAGAAATTCATACCCAAGGCGCGGCAGAGGGCGTTCGGTGCCACATCTGGGAGGAGGTCTAATGCGTTGTCCTCTCCGGTGAGGTTCTTCTTCTTTGGACTGTGTGGCGTGCTGAAAAAATTATGTGTAACACGATGTCCTCTATTGTGCCTTGGGTATTAATCCCTCGTTGCACCAAAATGTAGCTCTCGAAATAAAGTTAACAAAAATCAACTGTAATACATATGTCGAGCATAAGATAAAATTTTGTTCCTATCTAATTTAATAAATTATAAATTTATGATTTGATGGGGTTATACGAGCTTAGTTATAAGTAGATTACAACAACCACTAATGACAATATTATATTTCATTAATAACTAGATTACATAATTCGATTATTTTATTTTTATTACATTATATTAATTACTAGAACACATTAATAATTACACTATTAATTATAAAAAAAGAAACTATTAATTACACTATTAATTATAAAAAAACAAAAGCTCACATTGTTAATTACTAGGTATAAAAAAAAAATAAAATGTCAGGCGGATTGTATAAAATAATGCGTCACGTATGTTGAGGCTATAGAGAAACAGTAAGAACAGGCTTCACAATACCATTCAAGGGTATTTTGAAAATCTTTTTCAAAATCGGGGTATTTTGAAAAAAAATTGGGTCAAAAGTAAGGTAATTTAAATTTTTTCCCATTTTTATGTTAAATTTGAGAATAATAAAATATATTTTTAGTATTCAAATAGTAATTTTATGTCCTTTTTTTTAGAGGGTAATGCACCTTTTATATAGTTATAAGTCCCAAAAGACTAATAAGAAAGTGATGTGTTGTTTTGAGAATAAATGCCAAAAAGACCATTTGCACAAAGACCTCCCCCAAAAAACGTTGCCAACTATGTGGCAGTGGCATCATTTATTCCAAGAACACGACTTCCCACAAAATTGGTTTTCATATTTGTTCAAAGAGCTATCCCATAAAGTTAGTGGGACATGTAGGATTTATTTTTTCGTGCATGTTGTCTGACATCTAATCTCTTATCTCATCTATTCTCTCTCTCTCTCTCTCTCTCTCCACGGGTTTTAACTTTCTCTTACTTTTTTTCGTCTCTCATCGCGCCTTCTTTTTTTTTTTTTGTTTCTATTTATTTTTACATTTCATCTAATTTTATATTTATTTTTTATTTATCATAAATTTGATAAATATATTACAAAACTTTAAAATATATATTCCATATAAACAATTTAATGAATATTTAACTTTATACTACACTATTAACATTTAAACATATAATTAAATCATATCTCATTTTTATTTCCATCACATATCGAGTGTGCTTACTCCACTAGTATGTGTGTGTGTGTATCTTTGCGTTATTTTTATTCGTAATAGCGGATTTATAGATTTTGCGCTTAATACAATATATTAGGTAATTGAATTAGATTTAATTTAAGAAGTGACCCTTCGGATACAAAAAATACAAATTAATTCCTTAGATTACACAATTTAATTCTCTTTTTAAACCACATGCATTATGGATATACAACAGTGTTTGCCTCCTTTCTGATTACGTCCTGATAGTAGTATTAGTGGGTAATAACCCAACTATTTTCTTAATCAATCAGGGTAATCATTCATGTCCTTACTTGCAATTTGTTATCATGATAGATCAAAAATTTGTTCTGCATGAGATAATTTTCCGATATTTAATTATCCCATACCAAAAAAAATAATAATAATAATAATATTTATCTCTTCTACTTTAGTTGAATAACACTTAATTAGTTTTCAAATGAGTTAAAAATCAAACGATCATTTTATGGAAAAAGGATTATATATATATATATATATATATATATTATTTTTTGAATTCCTTTACAGAAAATGCTTGATTGAAGGCCCATATCCCCTTATGGACTCTTCAGTCTCTGAATTGGACCAGTGGAGAAAATGTTTACGCTTCCACCGTTTTGACCATATCATAGATGGGTCTAATGAGCTAAAGAAGTCATTGGGCCAAAAAGAAAGGTCCAATTGAAAGCCCATAGCGTATCGTGTTTCGGCTTAATTTGTCTGGAAAAGCCTAGATAAATTCAATTACTAAACAATTTGTTTTGCAAGTACACTACATTTAAGTAGTTGCAAATTATTTTGTTACTAATTAGTTTAATCAAGACTATTGTTCTAAAGTCTCTTAGAGTTTTACTTTGAACTTGAAGCCTTTTTTAGATCATTATAGGCTGTTCTACTTATTGGAAAATGATTAAATTAATTAATTATCACAAAATCTTGGCCATTTTAGCACACAATGCTTTATTATTATTATTATTTTATTATTATTATTATTATTATTATTATTATTATTATTATTATTATTATTATTATTATTATTATTATTATTATTATTTATCAGTTTGGACACCATCTATCATAATCTTGCTTTACTGTCTAAAGTTTGGCAGGTAGTTGTAGAATTATGGCTCATAAAGGGCTCAATAATTCGTTGTACTTTAAGTTTAGCTAGGGTCTCGATTCCACTATACCAGTTAGGTTAATATACCAAACACTTGACTCAAAAAAAGATTATCTTCATACGAATGTTCTTATTTTTTTAATTTTAGGTTTATTTACTCGCTCATTCATATATATACTATATATATATATATATTAAGGTTGATTACACTTTACAATCCCAAATTATATTGCGCTTACCATCTTAAATTATAAATTGTAACAATTAGCCCCCTGTGGTGCATGTGAAAAACCTAAAAAATTAGCATACAATACAAGAAATTGAATAAATTTGTGATAATATAATAAATGATAACAACAAGATTGTCACTAATTTTATACATTTAATGACAAAAGAATTTATTTTGTCTTTTGTGTCATGAGAATAATTTTATACAGTGTAAATAGAGAAAACATAGTGTATAAGGCGACAATATTAATAATTAGTAACGTACTTTCGGTGACAACTAAGTAACAATAGAATTTAATCATAAAGTCATAGTGACAAGTTCTTTCTTTTTTTTTTTTTGTTATCAAGTTATCGTTATAGATGTGCCTTTAATTGTCATGGTTCCACTAGAACATTAATTCTTACCACCATTGAATGATATTGCGACAACATTAGAGTTATTGTTACTAAAGAAAATTAAATTAGTGATAAAATAAAAAAAGTATCGGGGCTTAATAAAAAGTGATAAAATAATATAAATATATTTATTTTTTTTCAAGATTACATTTCTACTTTTACAAAAAATATTTATTTACATGAAACTAATTTAATTTTATTTTTTTGAATCATCATTATACTTAAAAAAACTATATAAGCTTTAATTTTTACCAAATAAAATTGCAGTTTATCAGCTCCAAAAACATCTTATAAGCTACATCGTCTTATTTTATCCAAATATTTTAAAAACTTATTTTTAAAATAAGATGTAGGAGCTTATCAGCTCCAAAAATATCTTATAAAATCTAGTTTATAAGCTCTTTAAAATAAGTTTAGCCAAATACTCTCTTAGACAATTGGAGCTAAAAGTGATATTATTGGAAAGGAAAATGTTGGAAATGTCTTTTGCACAATTGTCTCTAAGATGTTTCTTCCTGAAGACAATCGGATTATTATATTTATTGCTGTGAATTGCTTTATTGACTATGGTAGTTAAACACAAAAATATAACTAACTTGTTTTTTCCCCCCCCCCCGCCAAATAAAACAGACATGCAATCAAAATTGACTTTAATCCGCTACGAAATTATATTATTTAATTTCCATGTTGTTGTTCATTTACAATATTTCAACGTTGAGTAGCTAGCATCCATCCACGTCCAAACAATTTAGCTAGTTAGAAATTTGACATCGCCACCAGATAAAAATTTCCGACTCCATTCTTACTTTTAACAAAAATATTATGCATGGATTTATTATCATATCATATTCAACTAAATTTAAACTAATTATTATTTTATGCAACTTTCTAATTATTTTATTATGTATATAAGAAAAAAAAAATACAATTAGTATCAAGAATTATCAATATCCAAGCCAATTTGATTGTGAAGGCACACTTATGATGTCTGTCAAAACAATCCACTTGAAGCAACAAATTAATGAGACACGGTACCCCATCATTCTTGTTGTAGACCTTTCAATTCCAGATCACTTCATCCGCGGGGGCAAGATCTTGGAAATAATCACGAAAAATCAAGGGTTTTAGTGGTACATATGCCAAACCACATCATTACATCCATACACACACATATATATATATATGTGCGTGTGTTTGTGTGTGTGTGTGTTTATATATATAAAAGAAATCCCACAAAATTATAAAAAACAAATAAAGAAATAAAACGAACCAATTAATTAAGCCCACCAAATAGCATCAAATAAATGTAGTACTATATTACTATAGTGATTACCTATGTAGGGAACTTAGAGAACATCATCATGCGGCCTTTTTTTCTCAACTTTTTGGAAATTGAACCAATTTACCAACAATTTCTTTATAAATTGCTGAGGCTCACCGTTCAAGAAGTACCCATATCTTCGACTTCCACCAGTCCTGGTATTAATCTATTGATACAATGTTTGTCTATTTATTTATTTATTTTTAATAAATTGTTTCTAATACATTGATATCTAGCTAACTTATACACATTATATAATTATTTGTATTTAACTAAATTTAAGATATTAATGTATGTCTGAATTGTACTCGATTTTTAATTTAGAAAAAAAAAGAATAATTTCAATTAATGTATAGATACATAATGTGTGTACATGTACATGCATCATAGTCTAAAGTGTTAAAAGTGTTGATATTATATAGGAGCATTATGCCCCCATGTAAAGTCAAAATTAAATAATTTCGATGGATTGACTTTATAATTGCCCAATGTTGAAGAGGGGGCTTAAATAATTATTGCAATATTTAAGTATTTCAAGTATTGAGGGCGGCCTTGTCTGCCTTTGTACAAACCTAATGTTGGGAAATACTTATAATCCAGCCCAACATATGGCCTCACTTCATTTAATTGTGTAGCCCCAAAGCTACAATATTGAAAGAGATAGATATATAACACCAAAAAAATTAAAATTAAACTTTTGGACATATTTGACTGCAATATTTCATGGTTATGGGGTTTTGTAATTCCTCTAATTCACTTTGGGATTGTATTGTCTTATGAACCGACACGGCTCGTAATCCAATCCGAATTTTAAATACACAAAATGAGGTATTAAGCAATTTTTCACAAAGGTGCTTATTATGGATTTTAATTTGGCATTACAAAATTGGACTGCAAATTTATTGAAATGCCCCCAAAAGTTGATGTGAGTTACTTCTACGGGGATAAATTTATAAAATCCCCTATCATAAAAAATTTCACCCAAACTAGTCAAACAAAATTATATTAATACATCATTCCTAAAAATTTAATAATTTCATATCGAATGAACTTACGAAATCCCATACTTGTGGGATCCATTCCTTTTAAGGCATTTAGAAATTTATGAACATAATTCCCTAACCAATACGTCATTTGTGTTTTTACAAATGATTTTCATATTTGCATGGCATTTTAGGTATGCACGTGGATGAATTATTTGCCACGAATAATGGGAGAACATTCTCATGCCAACAGCCAATTCATGTGTGTACTTTTTATAAAATTTAAGGCTCTGTTCGCGAATAGAGCTGTTCGAAAGTGAATGTTCTTGATGGCAAGAAGCCTACAACACTTGGCTCCAGAAACTGCAAAATATGTATGTATATATATATATGTATGTATGTATAGATATATGTATGTATATGCATACACATGCATATATTTATTATATGAAAGCATCTTAATATTCTCTTACAAAAAATTTGTAACGGATAAGTTTTGTAACAGATTGTAGGCATTGTGATAGAATTCTATTGAAATAAATACTTAAATCAACAATTAGTGAAGGTTTTTATTAATGAATCGATTTGTGATGAATCAAAACCATAACAAAATATCATTTTTTGATAGATTAATTCCTTCACTAGCAGAAATTTTGTGGCGGAGAGAATATGTCACAGATTTAAAATATTTATAATAAATTTGTAATGCAATTCAATATAAACAGTAACTAAAGAATTTAATAACAAAATTATTTTAAATGAATTCCATCGCAAAAACTAAATTTATGGCGTATTTATTCATCAACGAAGGGTATATATTTTTATGGTGATACATACACATACATACATAAAACACACATTCAAGTTTTACACCGGGACAGACATATAGTTCGATAAGATTTTACATGCATGTATGATCAAATTCGCAAATTTAAGTACCAAAAGGAATAGTTCGGTTAACTAACAAAATCCTCTTTATTGCAAAAATAAAAATCAATTAAAATTAATAAGATTGCACACTCGAAATTTGTTTTTCTTTTTTTGATGATTTTAAAGTACTAAAATCTTAATTTTGTGTTATTAAATAGGTTTTATTAACGTGTACGAGCATCAGAATATTGAATTTTTTAAGTTAAAACTCTTGGAAAGCTTAAACTAAGCCTAATATTGTTGGCATTATATTACTGAATGCGAGTTTAATTGATTTTCGAACTTCTGTACGATTTTGTTTAAATTAATACGCGTATTTTTGAAAAGTGAGAATGACAAATATTTTGAAATATGTATATTTTTTTTACTAAAGTGACAAATAATGAGGAATGGAGGAAGTATTTTTTAAAGGGTATTTTAGACATAGTGAGAAACTTTTTTTTTTTTTTTTACAGCTATTCTGAGTTCACATCATTTAATCACAATAGGCGAATTATTTGTGGAACTGTATATAAGACAAACTTAGGAAATTAAAAGGTGAAAATGACGCTGCAATAATTCTTTACAGCTCATAATTCATCAGCATCTTCAATACTCACGACCCATTTTAGAAAACAATCAAAAGCTTAGTGAAAGTTTACCTAAATATATGTTTCTTGTTTTTATTACCAAAAGTTAATAGGGGTTAAAAATCAAACTTCATTCATACAAATGCCGAATTGAAACTTCCATTCTTTTCCATCTTGATGGGCTGCCCATTCAAAGTAATATGGAATTCTCTCCCTCCCTCTCTCTCTCTCTCTCTCTCTCTCTCTCTCACACACACACACACACACACACATACACAACTGAAAAATCCAAAATGAAATTATTTACAAACAAGCCTTTTAACTTCAAAATTTTAGCATTCCAATGTGAATCTGAAACACCAAAATGGGGCAATTGCACATGAACCAATGCTATTGTTAGAGAACCAATAATAATACCAATTTAAGTAATTAATTCAAATCCCAAAATCTTTTTAACAGCTAAGAAAAAAAATCATTATATACTGCTGCAGTGAAAAACCTTAATTCATGCCTGCCACAGACGGCTATTAAAGTTAAGGTAAAAACGCACTTAAAGAAGAAATAAATGTAATGTAATTTCAGTTGTCGGATTTGGATACTTGTAAGGTATTATATAACATTGATTATACGCCTGCACTTACAAATCAAATCAAGGATCTCCCGTACAATTCTTGTAATCTTTGTGATTTTCTTTTTCTTTTTTTGGTTATACTTTTTAGGCATGAAATGCAATTGCCTGTTTTGCAAAGCAGAGAACCCAAAAAGTGATTGATGAGTGAAATAAAGACATTGGTTATAACATAGAATGCAAAAAATACAATTAGGGTTCTTGAAGATGATATTTTTTTCAAACTTTTTTTTTCATACGATCGAATCGAAATACTCTATAAATATTAATTGAAATATAATATCAAAGGGGAAGATGAGAGAACATGAGAATTTGAACCAGTGACCTTAATGGTGTTAAGCCCAAACCTCGAAAATGTCAATTAATCTCTCTTATGCTTAAATCAATATAGGTTGTGAATTGAAATTTTCTAAATTAAGGATAAAAAAATTGGGTAAAATACGAAGTGTGTCAATTTTTGGAGTGATTTGTGTTTTGATATCTAATTTTTGCGAGTTTGTGAAATTTTACTCAAAATGTGTTCTCATATATCTTGATAAATTAATAGTAAAATTAAAAAATTTTCTGAAAGATATAACTAGGTGTGTTTGTTCTTCACTATGAACGTACTGAATATTTTTCATAATAATTTCTTCGGTATGGGACAGTTCTTGCAGGTGAGTCATATATATATATATATATATATATTACACAGTGCGCTTTATCGTTTTAGATAACAAAATTATCTTTACCTGAATTCTAACAGAAAAAATCTGTTTGTATCCATTGCCTTTTGCGTCATCCATGACCAGATGCAAATCATTTAAACTCCATTTGAATTATTTTGAATTAATTTACTCATTTCTCTCACCACATGAAAATCATTTAAATATCTTTAGACACAATTTGAACTAATTTAGTCTCCAAAAGAGACCTAAACATTAAAAGGATAAACTTTGTGATTTTCAAAAGATACTAATGCTACATTCCTAGATGATGACTCAATTTTTAAGCCAAAAAATAGCATCAGCGATTCAAATTAAGTCATGTCACGATTAAAATAATTATTCAGTGAAATAACTACGTACACGCATACTCGGATCGGATACCCACTCTATAATAGTGCCCCATTCTTTGTCCACACTCTAAATATGCAACACATATAAATTTTAAAGATTTACTTGAAGGGAAAAAAAATATTTCCTTATTAAATTAGATAATAGAAAAAATACAATTAATGAGACTAAATATTCTGCTGTTAATTAAGTAAATCTTCAAAATTTACACGTATTGAATATTTAGAATATGGGGTAGGGGATGGAGTAATATTATGGAGTAAGGGATCTGATCCGTATGCATGATATTAAAATACATATATAGTCTTGTGATGTGTTAAAAAAATAAATACCTATTGGGTTGGGTAATGTGATAATAAGCACGTAAATAAATATATTGTGGACCTAAGAGAGAAAGTAAAGTGCGTGGCACGTTGCCTGGCACTCAAGTAAGTAAATAGTGTATAATTTATGCAAGCATTCAATTTTATTATGTTTTTTTGCAGAGTCATTTGGGATAAAGTTTAATTAGGCATATAATTAGCCGCTTAATATAGCAGGATAGGACTTATTGGGAGCTAATATATGGATTTCCACTAAGTTATTAAGTCAAATTCCATATATAAATATAAAATTAACTCACTTTTATAATTTAATTGAAGTTTCCCCAGCATTTTCATGTTTCTTCATTTTTGTTTCAATTATTATTTAAAAATTACTTCTTCTTTTTTCCCATTTTTGTATCTATAGTCGACCTTGAGGGGTTGACAAACCCGAGATGATATGTGTAGACAATAAAGAAATTATGAAAATATATTTGGATTAATGGGATGAACATGTTGATAATTTGTGTATGTATGAAAACCAATTGTGTTTGGTATTGTGGCATTTTTTTTGCATGGAAATACATATTTTCTTGAAATATATGTATAATTTAGTTTCCATTAACTATGGGGAGAATTACTATGTACTTATGTGAAATTCAAATTAATTTGTAGAAGTAATGATAGGGTAATTATAATGAGAAAGGTTAACAATAAAAATAAGGTCCATTTTATGTTAAAACTAGGTTAACAATAAAAATAAGGTCCATTTTATGTTAAAACTGAGTAAAATAAAATATAATTTTAGTATCCAAATAGTGTTTTATTTCCCTTGTTTCACAAAAAAAAAAAAAAATTGAATTTTGAAACAATGAGGGAAAATTCTTGTCCAAACTCGATTTGTCTGCACCCAAATCCAATCATGTAGTAAGTGTTAATACACTTGTCATGTGATTGGTCACTCTCCCTAAACTGTACACCAATTATATGGTAAATGTAAAACACTCGCCACGTGATTAATTTCGGTGTGGTCGAATTTGGTTCGAGTAATTAAGAATTTTCCAAAGATGAGGTCGTAAGCATGAGTAATGCACGTTTCTTTTTATTAAGTCTTCCAAAATGACCAATAAGAAAGTGATGTGTTGTTGTGAGAATAAATGCCAAAATACAATTAAATATAAGAATTGTAAATTATATGTATGTGGCATCATTTGTTGGAAGAAAATGACTTCCACCAAAATATTCCAAAAAAATGCACCACAAAATTTGTTTTTCATATTTGTTAAAAGCATAGATGGGAACCCTTTTAACTCATTTGAGGAGCCCCTCCTCTACTTCTTATCTTTTATTTGCCAAATTTCTTTTGGCATGCCAAGTTTGATACACGTAGCTCTTCATCATAGTAATCTTAAATACACAATTCTTGAAAACCATACATATGTAATATATGTATATATATATATGTGTGTGTGTGTGTGTGTGTGTGTGATTTTATGTATAATAATCATCTTGTATCTATGTTGCGTTTGATGCGATGTATTAAGTAGTTGTACAATATATAATTGAAGAAAATGACCTCGTGAATACGAAAAATAAAAATTAATCCCTTTGATTGTAAAGTTTTATACTTTTTTAATCATGCATGGTGGATATAAACAGCAAGGAGGATACTTGGTAGGTGCAGCCGTGTTTATCGATCATTTTCCCTCAAATTTATACGAAGTCGTGTTACTAACCAAAATCTATTGTAAATCAAATATTTCCTCCTAAAAAAAGGCACATATATATTGTATAAAAATCTAATTTCACTTTTAAAATTTAAAGTTTCCGATTCCGTCTTGATCGCAATATAAATGGGTTAAAAAAAAAACAACTAATTTCTTGAAAAATTCTTGCCTAGACCTGGCTTGACCGCACCTAACCAATTATGTAACAAGTGTTAGTATATTTGTTATGTGATTGGTCACTCTCCCTAAACGGTACACCAATTACATGGTAAACGTAAAATATCCGCCACGTAATTAGTCCCAATGTGGCCGAATTTGGTGCGGGTAAGAATTTTTCCTAATTTCTTACATAGTTAGAGTGAAAGCTTAATTATGTCCTTACATATAATTAATTATCATTATACGTTAAATATTTGTTCCACATAAGATTAATTTTTTTGATATTTATCTCTTCCACTTTAATAAATGAATAACCATCTTATTACACACTTGTTCTTCACTAATAAAGTAATCATTATTTTCTAACAAATATAAGACATATCCCAAGAAACAATACAAAATGTCCTCATAATTCGTTTATTTTCTTTTATAATCAGAAGGCAATTATATGAAGAAAAAAAAAAGACCAATCATATTTTTTTTTTTGGGAACAAAGCAGTCAATTTCGTCAAACTTGTATTGCTTTCTGAAAATGTCACAAGATATGCCCACCATAGTAAATATCACATGGGCGCAAAGCATGTTAGAGACCTCGACAGCTACGGCCACTAATTGAGACGGATACACTCGCAAATCAACATTTCACTCCAAAATTTTGGCGGTGATTTTTTTTTTTTTCGGATCTATATATACATACATATATATATATATATATATATATATATATATTCATACCCATGTTTCTATCTTTGTCTTTGAGCTATGGTCATTTTCTTAAAGGCCCGTTTAAATGAATTTTAAAAAAATATTTTTTGAAAAGTATTTTTTATAATAGAATTTTTTTTAAAAAAAATAATCAAATAATTTTGTATTTGAATAAAATAATTAAAAGTACAGTTATTTAAAACTACTTTCGGGACAACTTCTAAAAATAATCCTTTTTGACTCTGTTTTAGCTTTTACTTTTTGTAAAAAGTCCATTCAAACACAATTATTTTACTTTAAAATAGATTTTGCTCTAAATCTTATTAATATATCAACATATATATTTAATATTTTATTTGGTCTTCGTAATATGAGGATATATACACGTTTATGCGGTCTATTGAGTTATATGAACATGTATATTCGCAAGCATTGATAAGATCAACGTTTGCGTTAGCTATTTATATTTAAATCTATTCATACTTGAATAAGAGGGTTCAAAGATAATATAATGAAAGGAAGCAAGAGCATTGATACTATATCAGCAATTTAGTGCTCTCGATACATATACAAAATAAAATTTTAATACATGTTTGAATTTAATAATATAGAACTATAAGTATTTATCAATATATATATATATATATACGTATGATACTTATGAAATTTATGATAATAAAAAGAAAAATAAATGAAACAATAAATAAACAAGGAAAAGAAAGTTAAAAGAAGTGTATAGAACACTGAGAATGGAGGAGAGAAATACAAAGCGAGAATATATAATATAACAATTAATTGTTAGACGAAAACAAGAACGGCTAGTTATTCTAGTATCTTAAAACTCTAATTAGTATTATTTCATCTGTTCTATAATATTAATCGTCTTATATTTTTTTATATAAATCAATTATGCTAATAAATAACTTTTTTTTAAAACTAAATTTAACAAAATTTTCCTCCCATATCTTATCAAATTTTATTAAAAATAATAAATAAGGATAAATTTAAGAGAAAAAAATTTAATGTTCCCTTAAAATTTTTAAAATAATAAATATTATTGAACGAAAAAAAATTCTAATACGATTAATATTACGGGACGGAAAGAGTATTATTATTATTGTTGTTTATGTCGACAAGTGTCCAAGAAGGGGCGAATTCCAATATAATTTTGCATCAATTATTGGTCGACAAAATTGTTCAATTGATATAATTATACAATCAAATCAGGAATATTGTATGGTTTTGTGTGACGTATCAATTTTAGAGCTGGCAAAAGATTAGGTTCACAACAAAGCAAATGTACTGTACATGTATCATGTATGTAAATGTCAACTGTCTGAGGGATTATGTATATACTATTCTGTCAAACACCAATAATAATCTATAGAAAGAGAAGATAAACCAATAATAATAATAATAATATTTAAAAAAAAATAAAATAAGGGGCAAAAATCAAGATTCAAAATGGATGATGTTGATCATCACAACGAAGCTGACTACTATAGTTTAGCGATAACATTATAAAATATGTGTGACATATTTATAATTTATTTAATGAAAAAATCTTGGTCGATAAATATACTTGGAACCAAGATCCAAGGGTAAGAACATTAAATTATGATATCTCTTGTCAATATTTCATCATCCTACACCGATTGGTCTTTATATTTTTTACTTTTTTATAAAATCATATTCGTAAATTTGTGATCACCAATGGGGTTATTTCCCATCATATTAGGATAGGATATAAAAACACAATTTTTTTTTCAGTATTTTGATTGGTCGAAACGTGATCATTCAAAACAAAGTCGTTCTTCCCATGATATGTTACAAAATAACTCAAAATACAGAGTTTACTAGCTTAAAAGTTAAACTTAATGAACATGACGGTTATTCAGACAAGTTCTGATATTTAGTATTGTCAATTTGAAATCCTTAAACGAAAACTTTTAAACTGCATAACAACTTCAGGAAATTCCTAAAAATTTGAAGAGCATGCAAATAAAACTATTTAAATTTCACATTGATAATAATGAAAAATTGAAAATTTATTTATGGTCCTTTTTCAACAGAACCAAAATAAAATAATTAAAAAAAACACACACACACAGTGACACAGACATATGCATAGGATCTGAGCTAATAGACAAGGGAAGATCCCATAAAAGAGAACAAGGTCAAAAAGAGGAGACACAGTGTGTATAACTACAGAATGGGCCCCACCAAAAGCGGGACTACTACTGCCAAAACTTTGACCCCCTACCCCAAACGAAACCCTGGAACAACAAATTACATTATGTCACTTGAAATGACGAAATTGGCCCCAAGAATATAACATAAACATGACATAATTTTTGTTAAATGGGTTTGTGACACGTGGATAAGAGTTCTTGATTTCTCATCATAGGAGCGTATGTGAACAAGATTTTTGAGTCAATGGTGGCCTCATTTTGCATTATTTTCAAGGGATTGGTCAGATTTTTCTTGAAAAGAATGAAAACTAGTCATGGTTGTTAAATAATTTTATGAATTATTATAATAATAATAGTCAATAAATAAGAAATTGAGGTACGGTGAAAAGATGAAGAGAGTGGGGTTGAGTAAACAAAGTAGGCAAGAACAAGAAACACCGGTTGCATCTTCCTTTTCTTTCTACCTTTGCTTTCTCTCCTTTTTATGTGCATATACAACTCCTCTCTCTCTCTCTCTCTCTCTCTCACTGCATTCAAAAGAAAAGCAAATGTCTCGATCTTTCTCTCTCTAGACCAGAGAGAATAGAGAGAGAGTGAAAGGGACACCAGTTATGTATCTTACGTTAAAGAAAGAAAAACAGAGAGATTGGGGTGGGTGGGGGTGGGGTTAGGGGCTTTCATGTCAAGAATATAGGAAATCTCACCAAAAGAATTTCATAATGTAATCACCTTTTTTCTTTTTTCTCTTGTAAGCTGTACACTTTCATTATTCAAATCCCCCTCCCATAATTTGAATCTCTTTTTCTTTTTTCTTGTGGAAACAGTTGGTTGCTCTGTTCCCTATACCTATCTTTCAAATCCTCAAATCACTTTGGTACTTACAAACAAAAATTACTCCACAAAAGGAGAAAAAACCAAAAACAACAACAAAAATTCATCCCCTTCCCAACCATTTCATTTACAAAATTAACTTACTTTCAACAATGGCTTATCCATTGATCACAAAAATTCTGCCTTGCGCAAGAACCTCAATTCTCTCTCTCCGCCAAACGAGCCTTAACACCGGATGAGTCGTTGCTTGCTCTCCCACAGCCGAGTGGATTCAAGATTTCAATCGAGAATCTTGGGGTTTTATGTTTTATCTCGTGGGATATCCCCATTGGACTTACCTATCCTCAATAAATATCCTCCCGACAAAATCACGAAATCTCTTGGAATATAGTTTGGGATCGACAGCTGAGATTGAGGTCGGGTCGACTTGTAAAGATTTGTATGCGTGTTCTAGCTTCTTGCTGATATCATAGTCTTGCAAAATGTCGATGATTCCAAAGTAGAGGACTACTTCATATAGTTCACCACTGCGCGAACGTATCATATTGCTAAATCCACCCGGGCTGTACTGATCAAAATCACTCCTTCGAGCCACTCGCTCTGCCCGTGCTGGCATGTTGGCCCCTAGTCTGATCAATGGTTTCCTGACAAAATGTGACTCAAGGTTACGAATATTAACGAAGAGCTGATGTATAGATACTTATAGATATAAACAAATTCTTGGCCACCATATATCAGTATACCAGTTCTTGACAACATATTCTGATATAACACAAAACCAGCAGGTCAACTTAGCTAGACATGATTTGATATGATAAATAAAGAATTTAAGGATCAAAATTAAATTACAAGATTGATCTAACCAGAAAAGCAACCATAGGACCACGCTCTATACATACCCCACAAACAACTGTTTTATTAATAAACTGCCTATACAATATTGCAACCCCCATCCTAAGGCCGCCCCTTCAAATTATGTCAACTATTATATCCTCAAATTCAACGGAAGATAAATAATTGATGAACTCAAGCCTAGCCAGATCAAAAAACACCCATAAAGCAGTTTCGAATATTATACTATCAGCTTAAACCGTTTACCTGCCAGATAAAACCCGATCCATGTCTTGTAGTTCTGCTTCAAGAAAACGACAGCCACGCATGAACTTTTCATTTTTATATGAGTCGCTCTTTCCTGAGGAATAAATAGTTCAAAATATCAGCAACCCTTTTATCGTCCCGAAAACTAATCTACTCAGTCATGAAAATGTAAAGTTACCTGTGCGCAACAGAAAAGGAGACAAACCAATTTTGTCCCCGGTGCTAACATCGCGAAAATGGAGACCGACCAAGAGACTGTAATCCATTATCCGTTCTGTCTCTAGGAATTCACAATCACGATCGATTTGCCTGAAATATATGATTTAGCAAATCAGGAAAATGCCAGCATGATAAAAAATTGGAATAATATACAGGCAAGAAAAGGAGAACTGCTATACTGACTTGATCAATTCTTGATACCAATTGGTTTGCAACCGAAATACATAGTTGAGGTCAAGGTCCTTTAGAGTTGTGGTTTCATCAATCTCTCCTTCAGGTTTATCAGTTGTCCGGCCATGGGATGACCCTTTTAGATCAAATCTTCTATGGATTCGATATTCGGAGCAGAACAAATTTCCCATCACAATAAACCGTGTCTGATTTAGGACAATGTGATATGAAATAGTTATATAGCAGAGACAGATACGATAACCAGCAAAAATAAAATTTATAAAATTTTTGCAACAGGGCACATACCTTGACGCCACCGACTGGTTTGACGCAATGAACTCCATAGAACTTTGTAACAAGAGAATTTTCATAACGACAGACGTGCTGGTAATAACTGGAAAGCATCTTAATAAGCACCTGAACAAACAAAATTTTCCATGATAATCAACCACAAAACTTCAGAAATGGTAGGAGCCAAACAAATTTTAATCACTGTCTATATACAGTTTTCATTTATACAAGAAAACAATGTTTTTCTTATTATTATTATCTTTATATTAATGGGAACAAATCAAAGAGGGAGGCAACCAACCTTGACTTCTGATTTCTTCACAGTTTTGATCATGAATCTATCATCCTGTGTCAAGTAAAAGAAACTTCCACTCTTTCCCGGAGATGAAAGTTCTCTCAAAGCATCATCACCGCAAATGGCTAACATGTAATCAGCAGGATCTACTTGAAATAGCTCCCTTAAATGTCTGATAATCCAACAAAGAAATTTATTAAAATGCATATCCAGGCAACAAGAACCGAATGTTCCGAAAACTAATAGGGTCAGATAAACTAGAAAATTCTAAATAACATATCTCAAAAGGTAATCTCATCGAAAAGAGCACTTTTATACATATCCAACAAGCAAATTAAAGAAAAGGAATTACCTAAACACCACAGGGCAATAATCCTTCCACCGGAACTCCCCTGATTGATGAGGCGGAGTGATTTTCGATCCTTCCGAAGGAAACTTAGTCCAGAACTTCTCCTTAGGATCAAAATCACTCAGCTTAAGATCCCGTAATATCGAAGCATGCTTCCCTACAGAGTACCTAAAGAAAATTACAGAAAATGAAAACAAGAACAACACAAAAAGCTAGAGAAAACTGCAAACATGGACAACCAAAACACCAAAAAGAATCAATTTCAATAAACTAAAGCTTGATTCTAACCTTATGCCCAACTGGAGATTGAGCATGAGATCATAGTTCTTGTGCCCTTTCGATATCGTCTGCCCCGGCTTCTTCACTTCCCCACCACTAAAACAACAGGGGTTCCTCCTAAACTGCTTAATCCCATCTCTGTACAACATGGACGCCTCAACATTATCAATGATGTCACAAGTAATATCCCCAGCTTCCCCATCTGATTCCCATATGCAAATTCTTGGAAAAGCCCTCTCCGCCGCCCCGCCATCGACAGACGACCTCTTCTTCCCACCACCACCACTGCCGGCAATCATGACATTCATACTCTCCTCGCCGACCACCATCAACGGCGCAGATAATTTATGACTAAAATAACCCTTCAAAACCTCCTCATTCCCCAACCCGCCATTCTTGGCATTGTGGGCAGGGTAAAAAGTACCGTTCAAGATTTGAGCTTTGCTGCTATTTTTACCCGAATCATTCGACCAGCAGCCGATGTAGCAACTCCCATCAGGCCAAGTGAAAACCCCATGGCCTTTCGGGACCCCATTCTCCCAATTCCCATCGTATCTATTACCATTGTTCCAGACTAGAACACCCCTCCCATGAATCATCCCACTTTTCCACTCGCCAACATACTCATTCCCATTTCTCCACAGATATCTCCCCTGCCCATCCTGTAAATTCCTCTTCCACTGCCCTTCGTAGTAATCCCCATTACAGTAATGCTTAACCCCAAAGCCATGTTTCCGATCCCCGGACCAAGACCCTCTGTACATATCCCCATCGGAACCGATGAATGTACCCGAACCCTCCATCCGGCCCGACTTGAACTCGCCCTCAAACGTCGCTCCTGAGGGCCACGAAAATTTCCCTTTGCCACTCGCTTTCCCCTTCTTCCACTCCCCTTCGTACATGCACCCGTCTTTCCACAAATACTTCCCTGATCCGTGGGGTGTGTTGTTGGAGAAAGTCCCAATATACAGATCCCCGTTGGGGAGGTGCTTCTCGAGAATATTACTAGCTGAGTTGCTCTCAGAAATCGAAGTGGGCGTTACTCTACGGCAGGTGGCTTGGGATTTGCTCCGGGGAATGATAATAACTGATCTCGGCGTGGTCGTTGTGGTGGTACAGTCAGCTGACTTCTCTTTATCTCTATCTAGATTCTCCACGGTTGATTTTTTCCTCTCATTTTCGGCTGGCTTCGTGCACAGCACTGGCTCCGGCATTTTTTCTGTATGTTTTTTGTTATCCAAGAAAATGATTTACAGGGTTTTTCAGTATGTGGGCTAGCACAAATTCACCGGGATTGTCCAGCTCAGCTACGGCCGGAAAAATCGATGAACGGCTGGCAACTCCAGCTCCGCCAGCATTTCGCCGGCCTATTTTCTTCTTTTCCTACAGAAGAAGAAAAAGAGGGAGATTGGTTTTAAGTGGCTTGTGAATGGAGAATAGCTCAGAATCCCAACAAACAGAAGAGTATAGGAAAGGTTTGAACAGAGAGAGAGAGAGGAGATGAATAAACAAGAAACTGAAAGAAAAGCAAACAGGTACAAAAGAAAAGAAAATAAGATAAGCGAAGAGAGAGACAGAGAGATAGGATGTGGAAGGAATGAATGAGTGCGTGTTGTGTGTGAGAGAGAAAACGAGTGCAAGCAGTAATAAATTAGCCGGCGTTGCATCTGCTAGAGATTTGCACTGTTCCAGCTTCACCTTGGGAAAAACGTTATCGCCCACAAAATGCTTTACAAAAACCAAAACCTATGTGTATATGTATGTGTATGTATGTGCTAGTCAAATGACGAATATGCCCTTGCGTTGGGAGCTGCAAACAGTTGCAGCCAACAGGGGAATATCTCTCTGATTTCATCGTGACGTGACGGCATTGCCTAGGTAGTGAAAGGGGCACGACAGGTCATTTGTCGGTACCCAAAGTGCCCCGCTTTCGGGACATTATCACAAGAATGCCATTCATTCATATATATATAAGCCTTTTTAGAATTATTATGCTTAGGTGAACTATCCAAGGTTAAATACTCTTTTTCCCCTTTTCCCTAAAAAAAATTGACAATATTAGCACCAAATGTACCTGCAAATATATCACATACTTAAAATAATCACATAGATACTAAAAATTTGTCATAATAACATCATTAATGCCGAAATTAATTAGCCATATTAAGATATATATATATATATATATATGATTTACCGCATCCGTCTCACAATATCTTTTGTTTCACTATTTTATTTTTATTTTAAAATATCTACTTATCATTTTACAAAAATAATGTAATATTTAATGCAATTTTTTTTTCAAATACTTATATAGTCTTTTGATTATATATTATGTACTTATATTTTCAATAAATAATTAATAAGAATATATTTATTAAATAGGGTAAACTATTAATTTTTTTAAAAAAAATTATACCCAAAAAAAATTTAAACGTTAAATATTGGGAAACAGATATAGTAACTTAAAGATATTTGCCACAAATGATTTGTCGATTCGTCCACAATTTCTGAGTAAAAGCATTTTTTTTTATATATGTAATATCGAGGTAGACTATGTGACGACTTCAATTAATAATTGCAGAATCCGAGTCTTCCATAGTTTGGTAAATAAACAATAGCCTTTGTAAAATTTTAATGCCTTAAAATATTAATTAGGAGCGAATACTATTCCCGAGTTTTGTGTTAATTGCATGATTAGCAAATAGCAACCTAATAGTTTGTGGGAAATTATAGCTCAAATTTGGATCGATCAAACTAATATTAATCACGTGGCAAGTATTTTACATTTGTCCTGTGAATAATCGATAATTTAGGGAGAATGATCAATCATTTGACAAGTTCAATACACTTATCATATGATTTATTGAGTTCGATCAAATCAGAATCGGATAATAATTTTTCTTTGTTTGATTAAGAAGATGGCAGTCGGATTTGCAATAATTTATTATTATTATTATTTTATTTTTAACATTGTGTCTCCAATGATATGTAATCCCGATTTCTATGGTTGTTGAGCCGTAAGATAATGCAATTAGAATCCCAATGATCGGCAGGATTAGCATGGTGCCATCTGTAATTACTATTTAAACTTTGTCAACTTTGAAATAACAATAATAATAAAAAAATACCTTCGGTCGTTGTTTGTTCGAAAAATGCTGGCAAATTTACAACTAGACATATATATATATATATATATATTGTAAATAAATATACACAACTTTTTGAAATAGTACTTAGGATTTCTCAACCTTTTTGACAATAGTGCTTTGGATTTCTCAACTCTTTTTTAACCATAACTTAGTATTATAATTTGTGACATTTTTTAAAGAATGGGGTTAATTTTTGTGTCAATTTAAAATATATTCCTCTAGAGCTAAGATAAGATCTATAGAAAAGTTTGGCACATTGATGTCGATTATTCACCAATTGGGGTTTTACCAAGTCCCAAACGTTGAACATTAATGCTTAAGCGGGATCCAAAACATTAACTAAATTTGTAGAATGATGCATTTATGCTAAAATCATAAATATGTTACACATCCTCTAATATAATTTTGAATATTAACCTAAAAGTTTAGATCTCATTCAACTCATATTTAGTGTTTTTTTTTTCTTCATATAGAATTTGAAAAGTCGATTTGAATTCAAAAGGACATTTTAAATAGAAAATAGGTGATGTCACTTCGACTTAAAATAAGAAAGGAACATGGATAAGAATGGGAAACAATTATAATTTTAGGGTATTAATTTTTTATTTACAATTTCAGGACACGAATTTAAGATTTTATGGCACATTCAGGACTTCTCACCTCGATATTTGCAAATTTGTTGGAAAATTGATAAAATTGGTCGGAAATTTATCCTAAATATACCACAAAATTTTAAATTCACATCTTAAAATTATAAATAAAAACGTTAATGTCCTGAGATTACAAATAAAAAAATTAACATCCTGAGATTGTTAGAGAATACAACATACAATCCAAAAATTATAATTTTTCCAAATAAGAATGCCTTTAATAGCTTCCTCATGATTGGACTCATCTCAAATCTTAACTCGTATTGAACAGTGTCGTACATATTTAATGATTTATATGTGGTTAAAACACAGTCTAACGACAGTATGATTTAAAATATATATATATATATATATATATATATATTAATCGATGTTGATTTGTGTAAATAATGAATTATGGGTGATTGACCATTATTATATTGCATTTACATTGTACGACGCATGCTTAGATATGCATTTAACTGTTCAATGTAAATTCAACCCTTTAATCTTGTAAAAACAAGCCAAAAACCAAGAAAATTTCATCTTTTTTTTTTATAATCATCTAAGCATTGGGAATGGTGGTGCATAATGAATTGTAAAGGCATATAGATACAAACCTAGGTGGAGCAAAGTGTGGGCCTACTTGGAGGCCTATTTTTACCTAGTGGGTTGCCCTGTTTGAATCCGATGATCACAAAACCCATAATTGGGAAAACATTTTCGGACAAGAGGCTGTAATCTTATAAACAGTCTTTTTCATCTCTAGTAATAATCACCATTATATTTTCATGAAAATACAAAACAAAATGTCATTATCCGAATGGGGTTTCTCAGGTGGGTAAAAGCAATGTAAATAATATGTGCTTTAGCCCACAATTATGGAATCTAATTGGTAATTTAAGATGCTAATCTCTTATTGGTTTTCTCTCTTAATTAGTCTTATATCGATCGAATATTAGATTTTGCTTTTTTATAAGTATAAATCACCTTTTTTTTTTTTTTGTAAAGAAAACCTAATAGTTGGCGCCTCTGCCAATATTTGTTTAATTATATTTAAGAAGAGTTTTGATACAAAAATAGTGAATGGATGGATGAGGTTTACCGAAAATGTTGGATTAAGTTGTAATGAAAATGACATTAATGGCTTCCTTAATCTCCTCCATGTTCCTTAGGATTTGGCATAGTTGATTGTGATTTGGGGGAGCTTTTCCCACTAATTTTTTTTTGGTTGGTAGTATTTTATATATTTTAAATTGATTCTTCTATTTCTTGGCCACATATATTTCACGCAACTAAAACAACGATCTAATTTGATACATACAAAATTATTTCATAAAATGCGTATAACGCTATACATATGTTTTAAAATGATATTGCAAAACAAAACATTTTAATTAAATTTTGAGGTATTTTTTTATGAACTCTCACGATAAACGTATAATGGAGACACCTTTTGAAAATCTCATTTTATGTACGTCAAATTAGATCATTTTACCAGTAGTGATATGTCCAATTTTGTGTTAGGGATATACAATCACCATGTACTACATTCACAAAAAGGGGGGGGGGGGGGGGGGGAGAGAGAGAGAGAGAGAGAGAGCATTGTGGCGGGTCGACTCAAAATTTTCTTCTCATAATGCACAAAATAATCATGAGAATACACGACAATAAGATGATGTTAAAAATGATATTAAGTGAAAAAAGAAAACATGACCACATATAGTCGTCGCACATACGTATTTGCATTGGATGATTTTTTTTCTTTTTTAAATCATTGAGATTATATATATATATATATATATATATGCAAGATATTTGGACAAATTATAAAGTTTTATCATATTAAGATATTAACTTTTTAGAATTTTAAAATTAAAGCAATATATAAAACTATCTTGAATCGAACATGAAAGGTTTTATAACAATTGGCATAATTTTTAACGGTGATTCATGTGGAGAGAGACCTAGATGGCCTCAGTCTTTGCGTAAATAATATGATAATACTAAGATAATATAATAGATAGGTCCCCTACACTATCTTCTTGCAACTTGAAATGATTTGACAATTCAATGGGAGTATTTAGCATTTAGATATACATAACTCTATATATTTCGAAATAAATTTTTTATTTAAATTCGATTTAGACCAAACACAACTAATCATTTATTCATATTTGAAAATAACGATCAATCACAAGTTCATGTTATTAATACATTAAATGATTGATTGAGATCGATCAATCAATTAGATTACCATTATATATTTTGATATTCATACACTTTTATGCATATATACACAATCATATCGTTTTTTAAAAGATATGTCCCATAAACTTAATCATGAATAATGTTAGCGTTGTTAGCAGGACAGTCTCATTTCCTTAAATTTGTACAAAACTATTCTCATTGGGTACATATCTATTTTAAATCCTTGATATTTTCTTATTCTTCATTGATAATTTTGCCTTTGAGTTAGGCTTTTATGAACCCCTTCAAATTTAAAACAAAGGCAAGCGCCTAAATTGCATATCTCAACTTTTTGACGAGATCTAAAATTTGAAAGATTTGTGATGTATATTCACAGTAATTTTGTACCTTAATTTCTACTCTAACCCTTCTCTATACCCTAGAGTAACGAAATTGTATAGGGAAAAAAAAATGAAAGTTTGTTAACTTTACATAATTAATATTGTAAGGCAAATTTATTTAATTTCAATGCAGGGTAGCATAGAACAATTTGACTCGCATAATATATATGATAGTAACTTTCTCAGAAATAAAAGAGATATATAATTATTAAAAGAAAAACCCCCCTAAATTTTGCTTTAATCAAGAAAAGTCCCTTTATTTATTGAAATTATCGTTACTCCTGTAGTATTGATAGGTAGAGGGATTTTTTTTTATATATAATTGGGGTAATTAACTACTGATATTATTTCGTACGCAAATCTTAAGGGTGGTGATTATAAAAATCCATAAATAAAGGGTTCTTTTTATAATTGAAGTACAAATTTTAGAAATTTTCAATAATTAGCCCAAAATAAAAGTCAAGACCCTTTCTATTATATATTATTTTTCTTTCTTATGGAACTCGAAGCCTCGATTATCCTACATAACCAACTTGCTTATAAATTGTCCTTCCTTTAGACTGAAAATTAAAATTTCAAAGTATAGCAACTTAATTCACCTGCACATGCTAGGTAGGACAATTAACACCATATGTGACTAGAGATTGTTGAATTGGTGGAAGAAAATAAGGCCTAAGTTTTAAATAGAAGGTGAGCCATTAGTCTTATTATAGAGTTGTCAATTTTCTTGGTTAGATATGGTGGTGCGTGGTGGATCATAAATTCTAACTGAGCCAACCCCACTTTACAATTCATAAATTCCAAATGACCCCCCTCTATAATTGATTCATGGGTCACCCTTTTTAGTGATCATAATGGAAAAAACATGAAATATTTTCAACCACACATCTTACATTTTTTCCCCCATTTTCACACGATAAAATTTGTCATTGTTCACATTTATTTTCGTATGGACTTACTATAGTAATTCACAATATGTTAAGTGTATGACATGTATGTGTCTCAAAATATTTTAGACTGCGAGAGTTTTTTTTCTAAATTCATTAAGTGTATTCTAAATTAGATTATAAATAATTTGCTAAAAGTGATATTCAATAAACGTTCTTGAGTTTTCAGTCGAAACTTATAAGGTATTTATACTTTTAATACTCAGTTCTATGTAAGACAATGTGATCGTATATATAAAACTTGTCACTAATAATATTAAATAAATATAAATTTTATTTGAGACATGAGTGATAACTTTTATAGATTTAA
Organism: Petrea volubilis; assembly: GCA_026212405.1. Classification (NCBI taxonomy): domain Eukaryota; kingdom Viridiplantae; phylum Streptophyta; class Magnoliopsida; order Lamiales; family Verbenaceae; genus Petrea; species Petrea volubilis. Next base: position 4,528,630 of record CM047874.1, on the reverse strand, counting down.
TTAATTAGTGACTTGCAAATTGGCATATTTGTGTTTGGCATCAAATTTAATTCTTTTAAATTAGTGAAGTTTATAATTATATAAAAAAAAGGTTCATATTACTAAATATATAATTAGTGATAATTTTGGTACTATCTCTAGGTATTTGGTCATTAATAGACTTTTTCTTTTTTCTTATAATGACTTTACATTGCAACACGATGTAAGTGGAGATTTCAACTTTTGATTCTAGAATATTAATAAATGCCCCGTGGACCAAATACAAAGACTTCACAAGTTTTGGGGAAAAAAATCATAAAACTTAATTTGTGTTTTTTAACTAATTTTGGCTTGTGACCGTGACTCCATAGACTTTTCATAAGCCCGTGGATTTGTACACATTGCATGATCTGGAAATAATAATTAAACAAATGAATTTATATATAATTTAATAACTTTGATTTTTCAATTCAAGCTAATTATTTACCTAGTATGAAAGGCCGGGGTGTTCCAATCAAATCAAACATAATTAAATAGTTCAATAAATTGTGAAGATTAATTATATATAATGGACTCTTCGATGTTATTGCTAGTTTGTCTTGTTACGAATTTAAAATCAAATTAATGGTGTCATCTTTGTATAAGATTATGACTCGAAACATTGACATCTATGTTTCGGTTTCTGGTTGATTTTGTATATATGTTCTTGAGTAATTTATAACGAAGTACAGCATGCCATTTTCTTTCATATTTTTAAAGTATATCACCTAATTTTGAGAAAATAATATTACTTTCAAACTTTTGAAAAATGTAACTTTAAAAGATACACACACGGTTTTATTTTTTATATGTGAATTATGATAATAACCTTTTACATCGACCGAATATTGTATATATATCAATTATCAACTAATCCGCCTTTCATATCCACTGATTTAAACATATTTTTCCTATATTCTCAAAGGAAACTTTAGTTCAACTTAACTTTTCATACGAATTTTCTGAAGATGATGAGAAAAAGATAAACAAGAAAATGTAGATTAAGAATTTGTAAGACTATCTTATTAAGAATACATTGTTAAAATGGGAACACAATCGGAAAAACATACTGATAATACCATATTCTTGTCCTACATTGGAAAAAGTCTAAGGACTTGACAAGCTTATAAGCTCCAATCCCTCCCTCACCTTATGGGGTGCATTTTCATCAAAGAACAAAACCCTACCGTCTCAAGATGCAAGACAATACCTCGTAGAGTCAGGCCTCCAAATTCGGCGAATGACTTGAACATCATCAAACGGCATCGTCTGTGGGGAAGATGGCCCTACGCCTCTTCCCAACTCCCTCAACTAGGGGGCGTATGATGATACTATATTCTTGCTCCACATTGGAAGGAGTCTAGGAACTTAGCATGCTTATAAGCTCCAATCCCTCCCTCACCTTGCGAGACGTCTTTTCATCAAAGGACAAAATTCCACCGTTTCAAGGTCCAGGATAATATCTTGCAGGGTCAGGCCTCCATGTTAGGCGAAGAATTTGGATATCATCACATACAATTGGCTTTGGATTTTTAATGTAATCTTACAATTTTATGTAGCATTTAAAGTCGTGTACAAAGAGAAAATTGTAAAAGAGTACATTATTGATTTATTTCCTATCACATTTTTTTCCCGCAACGATTGTTGGTCTTGTGTTTATATACTTTTATAAGAATTGAATGAGTAAATTCCGCAGAACTACATTAATGTTCCAAACATAAATGACTACAACATCAATAATCAATTCTTTATAAATAAAAAATCATTCTTCTATCAAAAAATATTAAAAAGATACTATGTTATTCGTAAATACCTATATATATATATATATATTATTGAAATTCAAATCCACGACCATACAATTATAAGGTATTCTCTTTGACTATAAAGACAAGAATCTATTATCCAGCACATAAATTAATAATTACTACTTCGATGAAAATATCTTAATTAGTGATATTAGGTGACTATTTTATTTGCCTTCAAAAATCATAAAAATACTTCCATGTATAGATATTTAAGGAGGCTTTTTAAAAAAAAATACTCCTCGTGTTTGTATTCGCGGAAAAAATAGAAGCACTTAATTTGAAATTGCCGCTATATACAACTTGAAGGTGCAAATTTTAAGACTTGAAGGTTTATTTAAGTATATTTTTAAAAAAAATTTAATTTATATAAGGATAATTACAAATAAAGAGCCTCTATAACTCATTTTTTAAGATCAATGCTTTTTTTCAATTAATATGCCCCAAATCTAATGTTTTCTTTAATAGTGCTTATATAAGAAAATATAAGAGGTTCAAATTCAAACTTATCCATCCTCCAATAACAACAATAATAATATTAAGTTAAATTAGGTTTAAATAAGACAAAAAAAAAATGAGGTCAAAGCTTACATTTAAAAAAAAATTAGAATTAAAAGTTGGTCGTTAAGCGTTGAATTGGGCCCCACTTTCGGTCCAACAAAATGATCCACCGCCCACGTGGCATGTCAGTAAGCGTGTTGCTATTTTATGCAAACAAAGTCAGCTCCATTATTTTCGGTTTTCTACAAATTCACATTTTAATTTTAATATTTCATTCTATTTATCTCTTTTTTTTGCTTGGATTATGATTTGTAATCGTTTGGATTAGTTTCATTTACTTTATATAATATGTATATATATATATATATATATATTGATCAAGAATTATGATAATCATGTATTCTTTCCTTCTATATTTCCTAAATTATTAATCTTTTTAGAGATTTTGTTGGCACCATAATACTTGTTTTGAGAAGTTAAGAGAATATTTATTTCTTTTTTTTTTAAATTTATCCTCGTTATTCTCAACTAAAATTCATTGATTATTTTGATACAATTTATTAAAAAGCAGGGTATTTTCATCAAATTATTATAATTTAGCTAAAAATATGTTTAGCAATTAATTTAATTGGTACGTGTATAAAAATCTTAAACGACTAATAATTAGAAATTGAAGGGGTAATTTTTAGTTAATAGTTAAATTATCTGGCTTAGAGCATAATTTAATTATAGACCAGAAATGAAATGGTATAACTATATATTATATAATTTTATATAATATATAATTTGACACTAATTGTTTTTTTAATTTTTTTTTTGTGTTGAATTACATCACTAATCCCTCACAAATTAATATCTCAAATTTGTGATAAAATCTCTCTGTTATAAATTTTCCGTTAATGACGAAGGTATTTTCTTGTAGTGTTACGACCAACGCAAGGAGTATGAATTAGACACCTTTGGGAATTTGTTGGAGCAATTAAGGACATATTTCTACTAATAATTAAGTATACTTTAGGTAGTATCGTACTATTTATATCATTCGTATCAACTAAACGATTAACACTGTGAACAGGTTCCTAGGAAGAATATGCTCATACTTAACAAGAAATTAATGAACATGTTGCAAATTATTAAATTAAAACTCAGAGAAAATAAAGAAAATATTACGTTTGATCATTAAATTTTTTACTACATATGATTACGAATGGTGAATATTCTACAACTACATCATATGATATTTTAAATTAAGAAACCCAAAAACTGTATTTAATTAGTCCTGAACACTCCAAATTAGCATGATTGTTACATTGTACTCCGAATTGGCAAGCCAACCGATTATGTCCATTAAAACAACCAAGAAATCATTAAATCTTATCCATCTCTAAGAATTAATTCGAAGAATCAAATACAACACTATTGCCTCCAACCATATAAAGATGAAATGTTGGTTTTCAACCCCCACCCAAATATATGTGTGTGTGTGTGTGTCTGTGTAAATAATAAAAAAATAAATAAATCAAAGTGGATATTTGAACCATATACATAACTCACAACCATAAAAAATAAAAATTTGACGAAGAAAAATATACAGTGTAACCTAGAAGAAATCAAGAAGACAAAAAAATACATATAATATACATATATATATAAACTATACATACAGAGCAAAAAAAGACACAGAAACACGCAGTGGAGGGTGTGTGGAGGGAGCTATTGATGGTGGCCATTGACGCGAAGAACGTGAAGAAATGACCCACCATGCATGTGAGCTCGGGCTCAAGGTGTAGTCGTTGGCTGTACAATCAACAAAATGCATGAAAATGACTATAATGCCATTAATATATATACATATACATATAACAGTATATCAACTTCAATTTCAATTAATCCTGTGATCACAAAATGTTTGGGGATGTACATTGGACATGTTACATTGTATCTTGTCTGATATTTGCTCCATCAACCGTTGCTATCATCATGCTTGCTGACGGGGATGTACATTTGAACTTTTTTCTTGGGCGTATATTTGTGCGGACGGGATCCCTTACCCCAAAACGATGCCCCATCTCATATCTCATACTCTAGATTCATGACACGTGTAAATTTTCAAGATTTACTTATCAGTTGAGATAACGGTAAAAATTATAATTAACATAACTAAATAATCTGTCGTTAAGTAAATCTTGAAGATTTATACGTGTTATGAATCTAAAGTATGGGGAATGAGATGGGGTATCGTTTTGGGATAAAAAAATCCGGTATTTGTGTGGTGTGTGATAGTTGGACAGAGATTGCTCCAGGCATTATTATCTACAACATTAATTATATTGCCAACAAATGAATTATTTGTCTCACATGATATTATATATATTGCCGGTAGGGTATTCTCCAGTTTTCTTGATCTTTCAATAATACATACGTTCGCAAGTTATTCTTTAATTGTTTATAGAGCTAGCTAGTTGCCCCAAATTAAGGTCTATTTTTCTTTCTACGTACGAATTTGGTAAATTATATAATGATAAACATTAAGCTTTAAATTTGGCTTTGTTAATTCTAAAATTTTTCTAAGTGACCAATGTGGACTTTATTATTATTTTTTTTTGTGATTAATTGAATGTGAAAATGTCAAACTATTCAATACATTATCAATTTTCAATACAATTTAGAGAGTGTTTTTCTAAAGTTATAAGTTGCTCGAAACATCTTATAAGATATGGTAAAGCGTTTGACTAAATTTTAGAGAAAAGAACGTATAAGCTCTTAAGGTAAAATGTTTAAGAATTTATACACCATTTTTAAAAAAAGTAAGAAGATGTCTAATTAATTTTTAAGTTCCTATCAAACTTTTTTAACTAAATTAATTATAATATTATCATTACCAAGATCTTATAATTAAGCTAATATCCAACTGATTTATTCAAACAACTTAATAACTTATTTTAAAAATAAATTCTAACATTTTATAAACTCTTAAAACATCTTGTAAAAATGTATAAGAGCTTATAATAATATGTTTCAAATAAACTTAGCCAAACATCCTCTTTAATGTAAATTTTGTTTAGTGTTTAGGTCTATCCATATGACAAATAATGTTTTGATATATGTTTTTATTAATTCGTACGTTTACAAAGTCACCCCAAAAAAAATTTGGTTCAATTAAACCTAGCAAATAAAAAGAAAAACAAAGAAAGTAATTAAATGAATTCCCAGAATTACCCCGTTGCATATACTGAGCATCCACGTCCAGCACCGATTCAGGTCGATTTTGAACCGACCTGAACTCCGAAGAGCCCCATCATTGTCAAAATCGTCCTTCGTGTGATGTGTGTGTGTGTGTATTTCTTTTTTGATAATTAAAACTAATAATTATTCTTTGTGTGATTATACATTTATCAAGGAGACAATTTATAAATAACCTATTGTATTACAACAAGATAAGTGTTAATTGGTGCGTTATTACGAAGTTATTTTTCTCGACATCAATAATACATCGTCAGGCCTATAATATTGATTATTACTTAATCGCCATAAGGTTTTCCTTGGATAGACTTACGAACCCCATCATCTGATATCACATCATATATATATATATATATATAAAGAGAGAGAGAGAGAGAGAGAGAGAGAGAGAGAGAGAGAGAGAGAGAGTTGAAGGAGGCGGTCAAGTGAGATGCAGTGTGTGCAAAAGGCCAATAGACAAGACACGAAGCCTGTTTTACTTGTACATTGTGCAAATTGGGTGATTGACGGCTGAGACATGATAGTCGAACAGACTGTTTCGACATTGATCAATTCACACACACACACACACACACATTCATTCTTACGTAACATCTACATATACGTCGCCAGTAGCTGAGGGGCCTGAAATTTGAAGATTTATATACATGTGTGTGTGTGTTACACACATATGTATGTACTTGGAAAGTTACGTGAATAGATATATCTATATATATACATATATTCGGAAATGTCAAATCCGAAATCCCATATGCATGCATGCATGCATCCCCATACGTCCATCAAGAAATTTATATCAAAAGAAGAGCAGATATGCATATACGTAACTAAAGGAAAGAATAAGTTAAAAGAATATAAACATAAATATATATATGACTTGACCTATCCTCACTGCACCAAACTGATGGTGTAGGATCTTAATTCTGTCAGAAATAATTATCAGAATATATATATATATATTTATTTATATCATGGAATCGGAATTGTTCATGCTACCCAATTGGTTAGTGTCCGGCTAATGTTTTTAGCCATTAGATTTAAATATGATTATATCAAAAAATATAAAAAATTAATAAAATTATTACATTATCATACTCAATCCAACAATTGAAAACAGTAGTCGGGCACTACCCAACTGAGTAGCATCTACTAAGGCCATAGAATCCTTCTCATTGCGTCATCATCTATTTCGGCCTATGAAAATTATGGTTTTGTTCATGCTATCCACTTGGGTTTCAATTGTTGGATTTGAATGTTATGATATCAAAAAATATATAAAAAAAAAATAAAATCACAACATTATTATACTTAATTTAATGACCTAAACCATCACTTGGATACATATCTACGTAGCATCTCATGAGCACTCATCCTATGTGCCCAAGGGTTTCTAGCACCAATCTAAAATTATTTTTCTCCAAGGATATAATTCACCGCATGCACATCATGACAGAGATAGGAAGTTCAAAAGTACACTAGTCCCCTTAAATTCATACAAAATTATATTTTATCTATATTTTTATTAAAATTTGAAATCATCCCTGTAGTTATTAAAGTATTTTTTTTTTTATGAAAATTCAAATTCACGTCTTAAGTGAAAAGTGTTGGATCCATACCTAACCTCCCTCGCCCCACCCCAAACAAACTAATACGGAATTTTGACTAAGTTTTGTGTCAAATTAAACAGTACAATATTGCAATATTTGCATGAAGAAATTAACTGATAATTAGCATTTGTCTATATGTTAATTGAATAAGTAACGCGTTCATAAAAATATCGTATCGAATCAATTGAATACATGTGTTAGAGAAATGAGTTATGTAATATAACCCTGAGTCCATAGACAAACAGTTGAGATGGCCGAGTTGGTCTAAGGCGCCAGATTAAGGTTCTGGTCCGAAAGGGCGTGGGTTCGAATCCCACTCTCAACAATATTTATCCATTTGGTCATTTTATTTATTTTTTTCATTCAGTGAGACAATTTTTGGGTCGATTAAGATTTATCGTACAGTAATCCCACCAAGTTGATTTACATTTTCCCCCACTTTTGAATAGTTGAAAATAATATAACTCTCCAAATAAGAGAAAAATGATACATGTAAATAATTTCAGCGAGTTCTACTAATATTTTGAGCCTTGAAAACCAAGGACGACCCACAGAAACGATATTTACAGCATGTTTATTGTTGTGTTGGTGTCTTTAAGAGAACCAAGACTGTATTGACAAGACAAGATAATCAAGATCTCAAATATAAGAACCTCTTGCATTTCAATAGGACCAATTGTGTCACTTGAGTCTTCGTTTTGTGAATTGTAAGAAGCTAAGGGAATTTGTCTAATCCTCACTTTTGTTATAATGCTTCGATTACGACAAGTTTCTGCATAGACACGAAGCATGCATATTGTCGGCCGCAGCTTGGGACCAAAATCACGCGTAAAAACGACATTTTTGTCACGCAATTCAATCTTTGATATTTCGTCACCCACAATCCACTGCATGAGAGAGAGAGAGAAGAAAAGCGGAAAACAGAGTTTCGCACAATCCATTGCATAAGCTTGTTGAAAGAATTCATGGACCTAAAACACGTCAAGTATGTGATCGGGGTGTGTGTGTGTGTGTGTGTGTGTGTCTTGGTGACACACTGACACTTTAAGCAAGGCTTGAAGAAACGCAAACGCAATTCGTACCACTGGTTTACTGTAATAATGGGAGGGTAACTAAAACATATAGAATTGAATTAAAAAGCCGTAAGGAAAATACAGGAAAACACAGACTAATTTGAACTGGATTTAGATACCATATAAATTATAAATTGGCTAAGTAATTATCTGAGGCCGAACACAATCTAAAGGATTAAGCTTGCCATCAGGAGTCTACACAATTTAATTGTTTCTCCATGCAATCCAAAATATCTATATCACTTTCTACTAAAAAGATTTTTATCCACCATGCAACGTTGAGATGAAAACTACAACATCCTTCTCTTCCAGCACCGTATCAAGCTGCCCACTTAGTTCCCAATCACAGTCATTTATGAGGACCAGAACTCCCGGCCTCCTGCATGCGTAAAAGACATGAAAAATAATTATCAGCATTTTCCATATTTTCTTCGAGCAGGTAAGAATGCAATTAATATGACAAGAACAAGAGTCAGTGATAATAATCATTAATCCTCAAACGTAATATTCACTTTGATGCAAAAGAAAATATAATCCTGTACATTCTACATCTACAGGACAGTGTTGAACCCAAAGATACTAGGACAATCTATCAACAGAGGGCCATGGGCTGATGAGCATGTACTTCACGAAACTATATGTATCCTAGTCAAATAAGGAATAGCTAGACATATGGGACATCAATTTCCCACTTTCTAACAATTTTATTTGAGAAATTTATTTAATCAACCCGGACGAATAAAGATATTCAAGAATTAGATTATGAATAACTCACTTTGCCAAAATCAAAAAGATTCGTAGGAGTATCAAAAAAGCAGTGTCATGTTAATACTGTAAATACGGCATGCCGTGATGTTGCAGAACTGCAGCTTTCACTTAGATCTACTCTTGTACCAACGAAATTACTTACACAGTATCTCCTTTCATGAACATTTCAGGTCTTTCCTTGATCAAATTGGTGCGGACCCACGAGAGCAAGTGTTTCATAGTTAACTGCTGAAAGCCAAACAAAGCACACCAACTTCAGTTAAACGTACAGAAGAGAAAATTTCCAGTTCCTCGTTAGAAAAATAACAGTCACTGGAAAAGGAATTCACCTTCTTTCCTTCAGCTTGTGGGTCAATATTCACCTCATGGATCTTCACGGAATTACATAGAAGTTCCAGTCCACCACTGTGATAAAAAATCAGCTATCTAAGAAGTGTATCATATATGAAAACGTAAGCAAATTATGGAATTGAAGTACGACGGCATGCGAGATTGTGAAATGCGTATATTATGAAGCACAAGCTACATGTAAACATTGAAAAACCCAAGGTAGCTGCTACTCAGAAATGGACATTTCCTGCAGAAACTGAAAAAAAATTAGGCTCATGCTACAGCAAGATATTTAACAAGTACACTCATCAGCAGCTATTCTGGTATTCCTGTGACTGCCATGAGCTGAGGAGGTTCAAATGATCAAGATTTTATTTCATTATTTACATTACAAGTATTCATTTTCCATATTCCAATATACATTTCTAAATTTTTCCTATTTTCTTGCAAGGAAACGCCCAACGAGTACCTGAACTAGATGCCCGAAAACCCATCAAGAAACTAACACTTCGAAAAACATAAGAAAGTTAGCAGACAGAAACAATGCTTAAGGATCGCACCAGCCGATAATCACACAACACAGACACACAAGTCCTCATACTCAATATCATTCAGTGATTATTTGTCCACAGCTACTCCAGATCAATAAAGTCGCCGGCTACAAAAACATACCAAGAGCATAAAATCTACAGCTAAATCTCTGTACCTTTTTTGTTCATAACATAGAAAAACTAGGACCCATCATTAAAACAAATCAAATGTAGCTCCTGCTATAACAGTTTCCCATCAAAACAACAATTTACACCAGCAAACAGTTTAAAACAACAGGAAGCGCACAGCAACTCGCCTGCCCATGTAAGATTTTCTCTAGTTACAGACAACAATTTAAAAAAAAAAACGCGATAGAAAAATCTATACTTTAATTCGAAAAATATCCAGAAAAATGACAATTTCGCAAAGCATACTGAATAAACTTATGAATAACATCGATTTCCAGGAATTAGCAATCATTAAAACAATGACAATAAAAATTAAAACTCAAAACAACGTAAAAACTTACCCGAATTCGAGGGTGAGCTGCATAGTTTTTATGGAATTTGAGGTCGAGGGTTTTGACTTTCTGAGATCGCGCGTTTTAATTAAGCCGTGAATGGGGCGAGATTTTGTTTCGGGTCGGATTCACGAACTCAATTCACACCCAATTCGATTAAACCCGGGTCGGGTTTCATTTAATCAAGTCGGTTTCCGGGTATATCAAGCCAATTTGGGCATGAAGGAAATAAGGGAACGGCCTGAGGTGTGGTTTGTATTTAATTATAAATAAATTATTTCTATACTTTCATGACTTTTCCGAGAAAAATAGCGCATATTTTTATTGTATATATAATATCTACAGCCATTATTTTTTAAAACCTAAAAACATCTATTTGATTAAAATAAGAGTTACGTATTTAGAATTATTAATTAATTAAATAAATCATTTCTCCTTTATCTTCCAACCTTTTTTGTGCCTAAACACACTCGATACGTGTACAAAATAAAAATAAGATATAATTTAATTGAATAGTTAAACTTTGAATGCACAAAATCATATTTTCATTAAATTTTCAATATAAATATATATATCTTTTATAACTACTTTCATTATTTATACCATCTCTTTAATATTTCTGTATATTCATTAAATTTATAATGAGTAAATAAATAAATATAAAATAAAACAAAATTTTTGATTCAAAAATAAATAAAAATATAAAGAAGAAGAAACTTTTAGAAATGGGAATGCGAGAGAGGATAGAGAGGAACGACGGAAATGGAATTCAGGATGACAATACGACCCAATGAAACAAGCTCTAGCCCCCAACTTTAAAGGCTGATGTTTGTTGCAGTTAAATTAGGAATCTTCATATAATACACGATGATGACGATGATGATGATATTAGCATTTACCATAGCCGTTTACAATAATTTGAGTACATGATATAAAACTTCCCCTGTATTAGATCCAAACAAGTAGCATAGTGTCCAGAGAGAGAGTCCTCATTACATAAAAGATTATACCTTGGAAATGAGGGGGAACACTGGAATGAGAAAGATAACTAAAAATCATGGCACTAATTTGGTAATTTAATAAAAATAAACGCAGCCCTCATCCAAAATTACAAGATGGAAGGGCTGATGAATAGTTAAAAAATTAAAAAAATGAGAATCAGAAACAAATAAATTGGGATACATGACTCTTCCACCGCTGAAACAACTTAGTTGCTTCATCTTTCTTACCACTATACACCACTGTCGGCGGCGTATTTACCGGCAACCATCATCTGCTATCCAATATTTCCTAAAGCCTATAAGAAACAATAACAATAATAAATGGAAACAAGATTGAAGATCCGCTTTAATCGTATTCTTGAATGCGATCATCAGAAAGCATTTGACCAAAAATATCGGGACACGATTCCCAGTTGCCCCGTTCTCTAGCTTCCCAGTATCCACCAATATAATGGTATGTACCAGACGCAGTGTCTTTTGCAAACCATTGTGGCTTCCAACCTTTCTCTTGCATCGACCTCGCCTGGTTTGCATTCGATCAGTTAGTCACACACACACACACACACACACACATGCGTGTAAATATATATATATGTTACCTGTCTCTGTCGCTGCTCCAGCCGCAACTTCTCAGCATTGGCCAACTCATACTCTCCATTTTCCAAGCATCTCTGATCAGGTCTCAGCCTCGAATCTGTTGGGGGAAGCTTCTCCTGAACAAAGATGAAAAGTCCATTTTAGTTTTTTCTCATCTGATGATCCCAGAGAATAAGAAAACATAAGTGTTCCCCGAGTATAAATTTTCTTCCTATTTCCAACAAATATGGCATTTTTAGCACAGAGGATTTCACATCATGCGCAAGATAACGGTATCATTTAGAAAGAAATCGGTAAACCACGTATACAATGATGCCAAACACTCAAATTGGTATGTATAAGCTACACCATATGAATTGCGAAAATGTACGACTTACAATGATACAACAACCATCAAGTCGAGATCTTTCAAACCACACATACATTATGGCAACACAGATTTCATGATAACCTAGTTGTAGAATAGTTAGGTGGGTCAATTACTCTAACCTCCACTTTTTGTTAATTACACAAATTTCCTCCTCGTAACAGTGAGTTCAGAATTTCCCTTTTTTTTTTTATCATCGAAATTTACTCACAACTGGAAGAGTGCTTCGGAACTTGGATAACATCATCTATACATGCAAGAACGATTTGAAAAGTTCAATTAAATTTGAATTATAACTTTGAAAAGTTCAATAAAATTATGAGGGAGATATGTGTAACTTTGAAACCAAGAAGACATATTTGTGTAATTATATATGATTGCAGGGGAGGATGTTGGAACTATTGCGTGGTTCTTTTTTTTTTTTTTTTTCCGGGCTGACAAACTGTCAAAAATTGGCTCAAAGAAAGTGGCAAATCCTCACAAACATGATCGTATTGAGTCTTCACTAAAAAATCACCTTCAATCTTGGAGTAAGCTCATTTAGTGTGATGGCAAAGCGTGACAAGTTATAACGTGTAGGGAACTTTGGGGGCTTGCTGCGTTTCCAAAGCAAATGAGCTTCTGATGTTGATTCATGACCTTTTCGTTTCGAGCAATCTCCATCAACATAATACATGCTCTCATCCCATTTTCCAAACAAGGTTGCTACTGTCTTTCCACTCTTGTCTTGGACAATTCCCTGAACCTGTAATGTCAAGTTTGTGTTATGGAAAAGTCTTTTAACAATAATACTTCAGTTCCATGTGCCATACAGCAAGAAAACACTCCTTCAGAGACTTCAGTTCCACGAGGCATAAAAATCTTCTCTAGATGAATTTTTCATGTCTACAACAACAACTTGGTCTTTAATTGTTGTAAATTTTGATCCTCTCAATGTTATTAACATGAAAAATAGCACAACATACCAACCATGTTTTACAAATTTATGAATTAGAGATTTGGAACCATAACTAAACTCTCACCAAACATTTCCATAATGTCCTTTCTTTTATTTGGATGCACATAATTCTTCTACAATTGAACAAGTATTCATTCAGACCCCAGAAGAAATATCTACATTTAGGTTTGTATCACCGACAAAGAGACAACAGAAACACAATGCGTCATTCCTCAAACAAATAGCAAAATTTTATCTAATTTAGATAGGTATTATTGAACTTCCAGGTGAGGATGGGCACCTGATGAGGATTTCTGTCCATGATAGACTGCTCCTTGAATTTCAGTTTACAAGAGTAATCACGGTTTCCTTGTATCCGCATTGTACCATAGTGGTCACAATATAGTTTCCCCAGAATGAGATTGTATATAGATGTTGTTACCTGTTATAACAAGGAATATGTTTCTAAATGAAATAAAAATAAATCAATGAATAAATAAGTAATTCTAATCATATGCAATGATACCTTATTCCATTGGAAGACTTCTCCATCATCAAATTCAATAGTTAGAATACCAAGTGGATCTAGCTGAATGGACCGTCCCCAAAATTTGCTTTTCAGATTGCTATCGCCATAAAATCTCCACCCTGTACCTTCGCAATGGCATGCTACGATCGTGGGGTGATGACTCACCTGATCCAAAGTAAACAGCCTTGACCATATGTTATAGAAAATGCATACAAAGGGAGGATTTTTATTTTTCAGTTGCCTAATCTATGAGATAAAAAGTAAACCATTACCCAAATAGATATGATATATATAATGTGCGAATAAAATGAATAAATTAAAGAAATTCTCTTTTTTGGTTTCCTTCCCTTTTTTTGTTATTTTGTTTTACTTTTTCCTTCATTCATTCTCATTTGGTATTCACGTTTTAAGACATTCTTAGTCACAAACATTGGATAAAATATACAAAATTATAGTCGGTAAAAAATCTCTTACAGCACAAAATTGCTTAGGAGAGAACACATAGTGACAATAATTGTGACACGTGAAAAGAAAAACGCAAGAAGTTTGCCCCAACAATAACTGATACCTTCTCTGAAAAAAATCGGAGGCCTTTATCCGGATAATCAGCTTCATACGTCTCCCCTAGCAATGGATTGAAAGGTTTGCAATGTCTTCTATCTGTAGAAGCATATCCGGATACTGCAAACGCAGCTACATTCAGAATCCTCATAAGACTGTTACCCTATAAAGAATTTAAATCACAAGTCAGAGGCTAAAAGACGACAAATTAGAAGCATAATCTGAGAAAGAGCACTCTATACTTTATGATGATAGAATGGACAACCACCAGATCACCACACATTTATTAGAACCAAAATCCAGCAATATATGAATATAGTAAGAACAATAACGAGACGTAAAAAGAGAAGAAATAGATTGAAATTCAGTATAGAAACTAGTTGAAAGTGACCCACCTCACAGCATAGCGGGGAAACATTGTCTATTTATATAACTATTTCTTTCATTTTTTTTAATGGATAATTTTGTATAACTGTTCTGATGAAAGGTAAAAGAAAATGTAGGATACAGAACATTTTTAAAGATGAAATTATGCAGCCCGTGGATCAGAGAAATTGGAATAATATTCTTTGCACAGACTTACCTTCCTTCCCCATTCATAAGCCCGGTCAATAAGATATGAATATTCCACATCTTCAAAGCATTTTTGCAGGGAAGAGAGAGGCTCATTGAAGTAGACAGGGGAGACATACTTTTGTAAGATCCTTTCCAATGTTGTCCTTAATAATTGACCACAGACTCACGGCTTTCTCCTTCTCAACGGGGTCGGGCAATTTTTTCCGACGCTTGACGTGAGGAAAGTTTGTTTCGGCAGATTCAATGTTAGGATCAATACCATTTTCAGATCCAGATTCATCATCATCAGATGAAAATGATGATGCCCTGAAGTCAGACCCGTTACTTTGGAAAGAGCCAGAAGAAAGAAAATCTTTGGTGTCGAAGAAAGTATTGTCGTCTTCATCCGTATCTTCCTCTGCCACATCTCCTCTTTCATTTTCATCAGACTCACTTGCGCATTCTGGTAGAAATATACAAAAGGGTAGTGAGATATGTCTGAATATATTCAAACTAACAATATGTGCATACTAGAACCCCAAAAAACGTAATCACTGCACCAAAATACAAGAACATTACAACATGGTTTCAGTTATGAAGATTAGACACCAGTGAAGCATTACCATTATACTTACCTTGCCGTGAACTAGAGGATGCTCCAACTTCTTTTAACTGTCTCTGGGTGGTCTCATCAACAACCGTATTCTCCAGATCCACTTTTTCCGTCTACAAAACATTGCAATCATTTTTTAGCCAAGCAAGTATAGAGAACCAAAAGGAGTAAAAAAAAAAATATCAAGATTTCTATTTATTAGCATGGACTAAAAAGTCATGCTTCTGAATTTACAACTTAATACATAGGAGGATATATGTAAAACAAGCTAATTCAGTAGAGTTACACTGTACATTTCAAATTTATGAGTTTTTGTAGGCCAAACGAGTTCAAGGAAAATAAAACAATCTGTTCATACATATTACAAAGCGAGAAATTCAACTAAAAATTGTTTTACATGATAACGTGAAATTAATGGACTGGTTTGCAAGGACAAGCCTAAATCAAACTATAAGGCACAAACCAATCATACAATAAGTGAGTTGGTTAGTATAAGACTTCAGCACAAAAGGAATTACTGTTCCCATGCCCTCCACCAAGCATGGGAGTTTAACAAGTATTCTGGATGGGTGTTCTATTCAAGACAGCACCAAGCAAGCTAGCAGGAACAATTATAATCCAACAAGGCAGATAGTTCTATCCTAGTTTATCTATAACAACTTTCCTTGCGACAAAGATGAGCCTGCTTCTGAGCATTATAAAATGACATTAGCCGAATCACAATGGGGAGCTTATCACTGAAGAATTACCAATCCATAAATGAGATCCTCGTATTAATTTCTTGACCTATACTGGAGGGCAAAAGCATGAATCCCAGCACTCGGTCTTCAAAATTTGGAGGCATGGTATTGCAGTCTAAAACCATAGTGGTGACCAAAAAACCCCCCCAATTCCCAAGCCAAACTAGAAACTAGTCATCTCGAGACAAACTTCTGTATTTATATAAAACAGAACAAGCACTGGAAACACAGAAGTTTTCCTTCATCGTCTTTTGGTTGCACTTACAGGCATGAAGAACGCTTGAATCATAAACCCATTTTAGGTGTTTATATGCATGTACCTGTAACATTGGCAATTTAAACCATAAACTGCAGTATTCATCCCAATGCTCCAAGAAAATAAGTAACCATAGCTAAAGGCTTAGTGGACGTCTTGACTCTTGCCCATGGGATAGCTAAATCCAACATCCTAGAGACATCTCACTCTCAATCACCATTGTAGAAAGAGCTATCAAAGAAGTCAGCAATGTAGGAGAAACTCATTTCTTCAACTATGTTCTTATGCATAAATTTGTACATAAACAACATATAAAACAAAAATCTTTGCTGCAGTAGGCTCAGAAGAGAATTTGAAAGAAGCAAAACAAGTGCCTGAAAAGCTAGTATCCCTAGTCTCATTACCCTGCTACACCAAATAAAATATGAAAAAAAAAAGAAAGAAAGTCATATAACGAGTGATAGATTTACAGCAATAGTACTGAGAAGGAACGTTGCTTATAATTGAATTGATCATATGTAATAGTGTTGATGAGTACAGAAATATTCAGGAACCAATTTTACTTAAATAGATCTATCCAAAGAAGAAAGAATAAAGACCAATTGTTTACAACCAAGAAAGAAACAAAGAGCTAACAAGACCAAGCTACGCATCTGCGATATCTAAGAAAACGCACTTTATCGTGCATAATTCTTTGAAGAAACTGCAGAAGAAGTCTGAATTGAACTTGTAAGAGCTTTTGTGCTAATCTTAACATGTACCTCTAACTGTCGCAGTGTATCCATGAGGAGCCAATGCTTCTGCTTCAAAACCATCAACTGACTCTGCAGCGAAGCAAACTCATTTCTCATGATCTGCTCACTATCCTGAATGGCGCTCTCCCTCACACCTTCTTCCGACAACCTCTGCCTCAGCTTTTCTGTTGAGACAACTAGGTTGTCCACCGGCGCCATTAACTCACTGTTCGACATCCTCGGGAACATGTCCTTCACAGCCTGCAATGCTTCCATCCATGTCATTCTATCATCTCTGCTCTCAGCCCTCAGACGGAGGGTCTTTGTCCCCGTGAAAATGGAGAATCTCTTATCATCTGATCGGCTCTCTCGAATAGTTGCGACCTGCAGAAAAGTACTGAATTTTAAAAGACCAAACAGGAAATTTCTCAATATCATTACAATCACAAACATGGACATATAAATCGTGCAATTTGAACCAAATGAAAGTAATAAGTAAGCCTTCAAAATCGACCTTGCAAATTAGCTAGAACGCCATGCCATTTCAAGTGATCAAAACTATATAATATGCTTCGTGGGCAAAAGAAACTCATCATCACTACAAAAGTACAAGGTAACAACTAATCTGCTTATAATTAAAAATAAACGAATTCTAATTAAGCCCAATGGATGATAAAACCCAGATAACACTCAACCAGAGGAAAGGCAACAATTCTCATGAAAATCATCTGTCTGTAAAGAATCCTAAGGATCATATCCGAGAAATGGCTGTCCTCTAATAGAACATAAAGCTTATAATTCCAATTCAGAAAATCAAATTACTGCACAGAACATGACAACGTGAATCATTATTGCTGATGCAATGCAATCGAAAATTACGAAACCTTTAAATGCACTTCACCAACGGGCTTCCGACTATTGTTCCCATTCCTCTGGTGATTGTCACGACGATTGCTATTCTGCCGCATGATTCGCTTCATCGATTCCTCGCCAATCACTCTCGATCCTTTCTCCGTCTCCTGATTAACAAAAATCCTATCCGGCCCATGGATCTTATAATAACTCAACACTCCATCCTGCAAAACAAACCACCTGGGCCTCCACCCCTTCCCATAATTCACCCATTTATACAAAATCCCGGAAATCCCATCACCCACTATGTCATTAATCTTCAATTCCCGGCTCTGTTGATTCTGGCCGTTTTTGTTATTCGGGGCGCCATGATCCGCCACGGAATCACGCCTCGACGAGGACCTAGAGATCGCCGCCAAATTGTGAATCTTGCTCTGCTGGGCGGACGACGGCGGCGGCGGGGAAGGTGACATGTCGGAGGTCTTCACCGCCGCTGTTGATACGCAGCAGAAATGCATTGTAAGATTAGCATAACTCTGAAACTTTCAATTCGGGATCAATATTATTTCTCTGTTTGTGTTTTCTGATTGAAACCATTGATAGGAAAAAGAAGGGAAAACAAAAGAATAGTAAGAGAGTAAGCTAATTATGGGTATGTAAATACAGATAGATACAGTTTTGTTGTATGTATGGATTGGATAGGAGATAGATATTGAATTTGGGAGAGAGAACTTAGCGTCTACACGTAAAAATGGGCGAAAGAGTGTTTTCCGGTGGGGGTGGGGGGTGGGGTTTAAAGCTTTTGTTAAGCACTTAAGCCCGGTGTTTGGGGGGTTCGAGCCTGGGGGGCGGGGTGGGGGTAGGGGTGGGGGTTGCAGAATTTGGCGGAACGTGGTGAAGAGGGAGTTAAGGATTTTATGGTGCTCGGATTTCTAATAGCCTAATTTTTTTTCCAATTTCTTTTTTTTTTTTTTTTTTGAGTATCTATGGCAATTTAGATTTGATTATTCTCATATTTAACGCTACCTATGTGTTAAATTAAGTTTTTTTTTTTATCTCTTTGATCGAACCCAATAAATAATATGATAAGTGTATTGTACTTATCAAATAATTTATTATTCTATTTAAATTATATATCAATTACAGAATAAATGTAAATTTGTTATTCTATTTAAATTATATACCAATTACAGAATAAATGTAAAATATTTACCGCGTGATTAAATGTTGATTCAGTCCAATCGGATCAGGGATAGAATTTCCATTGTTTAAAGGTTGAAATATATTCTAATTATTGTATGGCTAACAAAAATTAATTTCTAATTATTATGTTAATATTTTTAAATCGTGAAGTGTAACGTGAATAATTATATAGATTATTATTAGTGTAATTGAAGATTATTATGTAATTAAGAAGGCTAATATCTAATGAGAATCCATAATTTAGTGGTTAAATTTATTAGTCACTTGTTAAATACCGATCGATACTCCGCCTCTTCAATATAAGTCATTTTGTAACTCAATAATTGATCCAATAACCAACTTTTCACGATATAGAGCTTGTTTGGATGATTTTCTTTAAAGAAAAAATACTTTTTTCTGAAAAAAAAAATCACAGAAAAGAGTTGGGTGGGCTTTTTAAAAAATACATAAGCCAGGAAAAAAAAAAGAGAAAAAAGTAAAAATGATTTTGACTCTTTTTAGAAGTTATCACAAAACAATTTCAAAAAAAAAAATACATCATAAAACACTTTTAATTATTATATTTAAATATAAAATTATTTGGCTTAAAAAAACTCTATTATAAAAAATATTGTTCGATAAATATTTTTTTTAAGCGCATTCAAACTGAACTATATACATGTGATACAATAATCTATCAATTGTCCAAAAATACAATAATATATAATTTAATTTGTTGAAGAAATTATAACAAAGAATATAAGTATCTTTCTGAACTACATTTTCATAAACGTGACATGAGAATTAGAATAATATTATAAAAATGCATCTCTCTATTCATAAAAAGTGGAGAATACATTTTATTGAAACTTATGTTTGCTGTAGAAGCGATAAATTAGTTTGTTGCATTAGAATTTCAATAAAATTGACAATTTTACATAAACAGACGCATTCAATAGGAATCAAACCTGATTTCGTTTTTATTGAATTTTGGGAGTTCAACGTTAACTATTATACCAAAAACTCATCATCTAATTTTTTTTATAATAACTTTAACTAATCAAATAACACTTTTAAAAAAAATAACAAATAAGTTAGTTTTTGTTTTATAATTATAAAGATGTTTTTTTTTATATAATCAACTTAGGATACCCTATAGATGTGAATCGAAAATACATTCCCACACACACACACTCAAGGGGAAAGGAAAAGAGGATAAAATAATTCGAACTCAGGACTTCAAGAGGAAAATAAATTCAAACTCCCACCACTTGACTCCAAACTCAAACTCCCACCACTTGACTCCAAACTCAATAGCTATAAAGAAAAATAATTAGTTGTATAGAACTACAAGAAATATTCTAGGAAGTCAACTTCTCAACCGTTACAAATTATTGGCCAGATTGCTAAAATCCCCCTCGTGGTTAAGCGAAGTAGCTCAAAACTCTCTGTGTTTTAAAAATAGGCTAAAACCCCTCTATGGTTATAAAGAATTGTACACGTGCCCTCGAATAGATAACACCGTTAACTCAAATCTAATGGCGTTAGATTTACACTGAAAAAACTGTCATACCCCTTTATTTTGAGTCATTGATCTTGACTTAGAAAAATTAATAGTTGAGATTAATTTTTAATTATAAAATTAAATAAAAATCATCAAATATATATAATATAAAATTATATAATTGTATATAAAATTAACTAAATTATAATAATAAAAATACACACACACTAACATCAAACACACACTCTGCACACACACGCTAAAACACACACACACACACACACACATTCTACACACAGCATAGACACGGTCACACACACGCTTACACAACCACACACACATACACGCATATATACATACATATTTTTTTTCATTTATCATCAAATCGTGTAAAATTATACATTATTTCGACTAACACAATGAGAGGAACTCATTAGTAGTGATATTATTGGGGTTTAACGACTGATTGAACAGTTATTAAAGAAGGAAGACACATTAAATATTATGGCGAGTCTAGAGTTTTTGTGTGATTTTTTTCAAATTAAATGCAAAATTATTTAAGATTTAATGAAATTGATAGAGAGGTTTTGTTTAGTTTGAAAAGATGCATATACCAGTGTTGCCGACCATTACTCTAGTGGAGGCGGTGGTAGTGGAGGAGAAAGGTTGAAGATGGTGAAAAAAATTAAAATTTAACAAATAAAATGACTTATTTATAACATTGAATAAGTTAATTTAAATTTATAAGAAAATAAAATTAATAATAAATATGTTGGTATTTAAGGGTATTTCAGTCAAACCGCACCCAAAGCGCGTGCATCTCACTCTCCGTTGTCGTGGAAAATTGTGCAGTATTTTTAAAATCACAAGGGGTTTTTCACCTATTTTTAAACTATAGGGGGTTTGATGCAACTTTACAAAACTACACGGGGATTTTATGCAATTTGGTCCAAATTATTTATTGTTTCCTTAATTACAACTACATCCCCAAATTTTTCATTAATTATAATTACACCCCAACCCTTTGCTCTGATTACAAATAATATTAGCTTCAAAAACAAGTTCAGGATGAAATGCTTTTGGTCGAGAGATGAAACTCAGACAACCTGTAAAGAGAACAAAATAATTGCAGTCATGGGCTGCAACTTATAATAAATTAACAAATTAGCATTGCCTTGTGAATTAAAGGCATCAGCAATCGAACATTATGTTAGGAATAAATGGTAGGCTAACATTCAATGACTTTTTAGTATTGTCCTAATTTATTTTATTAAGGACATATACATAGAAATGAATATCGAATTTCTTTGCCCGAACCGAGTACGAAAATTAATATTATAGTTGGATAATATTTGTGTAAGCATTTAATACCAGGTATCATATTATTTGCATTTATTATCAAGAATATACGAATTTTCTCTCACGAAATGAATTTGGTTAATGTTTTTGGTGCTTGAATAGTTGAGAATTTAAGCGTGTCTCTGAGATATAAGATGGATAATAAAAAACTTTAAGAAGTCAAAGTTATTTAAATAAGTTCAATTTAATAATTTATAGAGACTCAACAAATGAGAAGGTATTTATATAAAAGTATGGTGGTTGATATCTGCACTACAAAAATTGTTATAGGGACTCAATTTTCACTTTGATATTAATAAATTGACAAAAGTGTTCATCAACTTTAAAATATGACAAAACACACTTCACCCCGAAAGTATATATTATGCATCATTTATCTTTCTGAACTAATAAAAGCATCACGTATCCCCTCTACAATTAAATATTTCAGCAAAACTACCTTAAAAAATTTACATTTACTTAACGATATCATAATATAATTTTAATTAAAAAAAGCATATTTGGATCATAATTAAAAATACTTCATTTTTATTTATTCAAAATAGTCAAACTTTACTTAGGATTTATACTTAATAAATTCACTAAATTAGAAAAAAAATGGAATAATTTTTTTTCCATGTGTAATTAATTTCAATTATTACTACAATAATTTAATAATTTAGTTTTATTTAAATTTACTAAAGCTATGAATTATTTTTCAATTAAAATTTAGAATTGTTATTATAGTTAATAAAAGATTTGGAGTTGAATTTTAGGATGCTAAATGTAAAAAAAAAAATAGTGAAGATTATATAGATAGAAATGGTATAAGGACAATTATTAGTTTACGTAGCATATAATTTAGGAGAGGTGAAATGTATTTGATTCTAGTTTAAAATAAATGAACATTTCGGTCAATCTTTCAATATAAATTGAAAGTGGAGTCCCTATAATAATTTTAGGAGTGCTAATATCCATCACTTAAAAGTATTTATATAATTGTTAAAATTAAAAATGTCATGCTCTTAAAAATGATTAAATTATTCGTTATATTTCATAAAAAAAAAAAACTAATCTTGATCCAAGATTTTTTTTTTTTCACAGCTTTAACGAATAAAGGTGTCAATCCCCAATCTAAAAAAATAAAAAATCTGTGCCCAAATTTTGGAATATATCCGTTTTAGTCCCAATTTTAGTAATGCGAGAAATCCAGGACATCCTTGAGAAAGGGTCCGATGTTATCTAGAAATGCCAAGCATAAACTCACTTAAAATTACTATTTATATTTTATAATACACTCGAATTAATAGAAACAAAAAATGGAACTAATAGACTCCCCATACATATTTTAACGTTTGTTGGTCCAAATAGTAAGGTGTTTTGATTATTTAAGTAAAGTTTTGTGTTCGAATCTTACATACCTTAAAACAATGGGGTGCCTAGTATCAAAGATCCATGAACAAAAAAAAAACAAAAAGAAAAAAAAGGAGACTATATATGTGTGACATTAAGTTTTAGTCCACTTATTCGTGTTTATATTTTATTTCGTGTGAGTTTGTTATTTAGATTCGCTTTTAATTTATTGGTTAATATTAAAAATTCTTGATAAATGCATTAAATTTAAATGATTAATCAAATATAAAGATGGAATCACAACTTTCTGTGAAAATAAAAATTAAAAAATGGATCGTACCCAAACTACATCAAAATAAATTTGGAATATTTGAATAAAGGATGACGGCACATGTAAATGAGTGAGGTCACATGACTCTACTCGATTTATTTTAAAAATTGGTTATATATGGTATTTTATATTAAATACTAATTAATAGTATAACATATATGACCATTTGACATAATATTAAAATTCAAAACAATTGTAATTGGCCCTCTCAAAGTTCAAAATAATAGGCACATTACGAAAAATTTATACTCAAAAAGTGAAAGACATAATTGATGTTGCTTAGAATTGAGATTAAAGAAACACTTTCATATGAGAATTAAATCACACAAGGAACTTGAAATTTTGTTAAATTTTTAGAGTTTGATGCAATAATAAGTAACTTTTGACCCTTACTGATTAACAATTTTGTAATTGCCCCCCCCCCCCCCCCCCAACCCCACCTTTTTTTTATAATGAAAGTCATCTATTACAATCAATCGAATATATTAATACTATTATAATTAATATTTTTAAATGAAGAACAAACTATTACAATTAATACATCAATACTATTACAATCAATACTCTCAAATGAAAAAATAAATTATTACAATCAATATTCTCAAATGAAAAAACAAACTATTACAATAAATACTATCAGATGAAAAACAAACTATTTCAATTAATACTCTCAAATGAAGTACAATCATTACACTCATATGAAAAACAAACTATTACAATCATTTAATGATCAAAACAAACCATTACAACACTATTGCAATTAATATTATCAGATGAAGAACAAACTATTACAATTATGTAATGATCAAATATCAAATTACTATACAGTAGAAATAAATTAGTATACAACTAGAATAATACTCACATTCTCAAGAATTCAAACCTACGGTCTAAAGGTCGTAGGGCTTCCACTTTGCCAGTAAAGCAAGACCTCATCGACAAATCGCACCTTATTTGAATACTACAAATAGTCTTATATAGGTGATGAGACAATTCCATTTTTTGCCCTCCCCTTCTATTGATATGAGATTAAATGATGGGGACCCCACTAATTTAGGAACTCGTGTTGGAACACCACAACACGGCGGAGAGACAGGAAGGTGTTGGCGGTGGACCAAAACGACAACTCTTTCTCTCTCTATAAAATTCTAATTTTATTTTAAACTATTTCCATTGCGAAAGTCATTTGTTTTTCCTATTTTTTCACATGAAAATATGGTCTGTTTTTACTTCTTTTTTTTTGTTTGTTTGTTATTCTTTGGTCATATTTAAAATCAAGGACGGAGTTAAGGGATTGGAGAGGGGCGGTCACTCCTCACGTTCATATTAAACTAAAATTATATGTAATTTAATTACAATTTTAAATTTTATTTTCTTTATATCATAAAAATTCCTTTCGTAATTTATAGAAGTTTGACCTCATTTCCACAAACAGAAATTTCTGGCTCTGTTTCTATTGAAAAATTACTGTCAAAATGAAAAAGAAGTCGTGAACTAAATTTCTAACATATTTTGATGCTTTATATTTAAAAAAAATCCAATAGATTTGAATTTTAAAATTATTATTATTGAAAAGAAAGGGAAGAAAAACCAAAAGGCATCTAATTATTTTCCAATTCTTGTAGTGATTGAGCATAAAGGAACACGGTGGATATCATGTTGTATGATCAGTGCGTGCAACTTTTTTGTTGGGTTGTTCTTTTTTAATTTTTCTGTTTGGATTTTTTGTTTTTTTTCTCTTAACAACATAACGAAAGGGGGAGAAATGAGGAATGAATGAAATTTGTGCTACAATAGTGAAAGGGTAAAGGAAAAAAATATCCAAACACAATGTTACTATTGGATTTGAGATATTGATCAAGCATGACCACATAGTGCGGTATTAATTAATGATATCGATATCTTTCCTTGAGCATTTATTTGATTTTTTTTTTCCTTTTTACGATAAATAATTTTGTGATTGAATATAGTATTTAAAAATATTTAAAAAATATATGTTTATTTGAGGCTGCTCTACATAACTTTTAAAAATAATTATTTTAAAACTTTTTCTTTTTGACTTCCACTTTAAAAAAAAAAATTGAACAAAACATAATTTTTTTTCTTTAAAATACTTCTCTTTAAAATAAAAAAAAAATCCCTCCAAAACGGGCTCTATATGCTTCAACAATACGCAATAGAAATTATGTAATTTGGTTAATTAGCCACACAAATTATGAGTGCAAAAGAGAAAAGTAAAATCTTGGCTAGGTTAGCCGGCTTAGTAGCGATTTGTTCTGGATTTGTGGGGACGTTTTCATAACGTAAATTTCATGCTTAAATCCACTTTTCTTTTTCTCCATCATTTGATTTTGTTCATTGGTGAGTTTGAGATTATTATTACCGGGGTTAATTTCACTTTACCCCCTCAATCATTCAATTTTCTAGTGAGAAAAAAAGCTGTTTGACATTATATTTGTCATATTATCTCAACCAGTTATTAATTTATATCATTAACACAAACAATTAGCATGGACATTTTCAATTTTATTAAGGGAATTGTTATTGGCACTTTAAAATTATTATAGGCACTCCCTTCTATCTTATAATTTTTATTAATTGGTCAATATACCTTTTTAATTTTTAAATACTAATTTAATTTGAGTTATTGAATAAAATGCTCTAATAATCTATTATTCACTTTTATGCATTTAAGAATACTACTAGTCGTCATCTTTTTTTTTTTTGGGCTTTGGTGACAATAACTTCAAAATTATTATTTAACTTCTTATTTTGATGGTGACCTGACAAAAAAATTTGTTCTAATATTGTTGTCTTTTGTGCAATATTTTGCCCATATTTTACATTATAAATTTCTACTTTTTTTGTCATATTAATTTTAGTTATTTGAAAATGGAAGCAACTAATATTTTAGAAGATATAATAGTGATTTTTGAGTTGGGGGAGAAAATAAAACTTGTGAATACGTAGAGTATCGATCAAATTTAAAATATCTACCATTCTTACAACTCATGTATTTATTTCTTTTTCATACTTTTTATATTATTTCATTAAGTTTTTTCCTCACACTTTAATTTCAACATATATACATTTATGTAATATAATTTTTTCTTTAATGTGCAAATTGTTCTACTAATATTGACACACACACACACATTGTAGGAATAATATACGGAGCAATAAATTGGTGCAGATTTTGAATAGGATATATCATGCCTTAAAGATTTTAGTCATGAAATCTTTTTTTTTTCTTTTTCTTTTTCTATTATTATTATTATTGTTAATTTGCAAGATTTTTTGTTTATTTGAAATTAGATAATGTTGAGGAGAAATAAAATTAGTATGGATATACAATTTATTTCTTTTTACCTAATATTTTGCATATTTGAATATCATTAGAATTATACAATATCTTTTGCTTTCTTTACACCCAACTTTTTTATATATTTATCTTGTTTTCTGTTATTTCATAGTTTCATATATATTCGAGAAGTTTCGTGTTTGGCTTGAAAATTTTTGTTAGTAATATATATTTTGTATTAACTGAGACAAAAAAGAAAGATAAGACAAATAAATTAAAGAGTTTATATTAAGGTTGTGAACTCGTGTGTTTTTTATAACCAAAATATGAAAATGATCAACAATAAAAACAAGGTTATGCCCTTGAATTAATAAAATATAATATTCTAAAGATGAATAGATAAATTTAGTCAATTTTTCAATACAAAAAATAAAAACGGAGTGCCAATAACAAATTTAGAGTGCCAATAACAATTATTTTTTATTAAATATACATTCTACGAAAACTACTAGATTTACGAAAATAGTCATCATTTGACGGGAAGTCGTGATATTGTAGATTATGAATTTAGACGAGAATTAACATATGTCATTTTACAGTTGGTTTATTCATTTTATAGGCGCTTTTTTTTTTATTTAATTTGAATTAGTTGTTTTATCTATTAACTACAAATAAATATATTTTAATAACTTTCATAAATATATTGAGAAAAAATGGTAATTGAAAAATAAACTAGACTGTTTTAATTGTAGGGGGCAAAGTGGTTTTTTTTCACAATCTGAGGGGGTGAAATGATTGTGACCACCAAAAATATAATCAAGTGAAGCAAAGGAGAATTCACCCATACTAACATTTTTATTCAATAACAATCGAGGTTTATATTATTTATTGTATCCAGAGTTTGAATATTGATATTGTAAACTTAATAATTGGGCTAGAAGAATCGCTCTTATAATTGATCTCTATATTGATCTGAATTAGTCGATTGATAAATCAAAATTGAATAGTTAAAGAACAAAAAAAAATACATGTTAAACAATTTTCTTACCCATTCTTCATGACTAATTTCACAAATCTCATGATTGGGTAAACCATAAAAAGAAATTGTCGTATTTGTACTAAAAACATGAGCAACATTGAACCGCAATAATTATCTTGTACTAATATAAAAGATTGCCAGAATTAGTCCACAAAAAGGTGCTAGCCATGTGATGATTGACCAATTGATAGGATGCATATCTAAATGAAATCTTGTTTTTTAGATTTGCGAGTTTGAAACTCATATCAAGCCAAGATTAGCTTTGATAAAAGCATGATTATCTCCAAGAAGCTATTACCTTTATGTTTGAAAAATAAATTGACAGGATTTTATACTTTTATTAGAAACTGTTTATTAACATTTTATCTAAATTTGATTCCTTAAACACGACAAGCGGAGTTGAAATATCTTTTCTATCTAATTAAATTTGAAGCACAACTCAAACTCGATCGAACTCAAATTATTTAAAATCAAATCAAAGTCAAATAAAATCGATAAAGTTTTCAAAACAACCTTGAAAAATAGTTTGTTAGACTTGGGTTAATTCATTTCGGCACCGACTTTTAATGCCTCACAACTAAAAATGTCATGCATGTGAGTGGCACAAATATCGAATATTGTTCAATTCATTTAGCAATTTCCTTCAATGTATAGATTCTAATTATTATAGTTATTCTAAATTACGAATAATGTACTTGGTTTGAAATATTAATATAATTGAAAAATCAGTGCTAAAAAAACGATATGATTTAATATGAACACATGGCACTTTTACAAATTTTCAAACAATTCATTAATTGTGACATTTCATAAAAAGAACCTCGATAAATTTTATAATTTTTAATTTAATGTATCTATCTGATGTCAAAATGAACTATTAAGATACTCAATTACGCAATTTTTTCAGTGAATATTTTTGAAATTTTAATACTATAATATTTACAGACAATAATATTTTGTGATGTATTACAATTAATCAATTAATTGTGATACTATCAGTTAACATCTTACATCAATTATCAGTTGGTTTAGTGGGATAAAGTGCTAGATTCTTTAAACAACATCCAAAATTCGAATCCTGGTGTTGTGAATGGAGTAACTGAATTGGGAGGACTATCCTAATAATAAACTTCTACAGTACCCAATTTGAATTAATCGATTAATAAATTAAAATTGAATGGTTAAGAAAAAAAAAACAAAAAAGTTAACATCTTCCTAAAATCAATAAACACCAAGAATTAAATATATTAACGTAACCGTACGTAGAACTATATATATATCAACAAAAATACGTGCATACCAGTATGCACCAGCACTCGAAAGATTGTTTGGTTTTAACTTTTCTTATATATATAACAACAAAAATACGTGCATACCAGTATGCACCACACCAGCACTCGAAAGACTGTTTGGTTTTAACTTTACTAATAAGATAAGGCCTCGAATGTTTTAATAAACATTATTTTAACAGTGAATATATATATCTTCTTGGGATCCAATCCAAAGATTGTTGCTCACATGTTTGATTGTTTCTTGTTCATTGCTCTAAAGCTACTTTAGTTTGTAAGTCAGAGACTGCAGCCATACTTTATCCATAGGACAGATAGGATCTTTGACCATAACAACAAACGACACCTTTTCATGACCCATATAATCGTGGGGAGGGTAGATATTATTTAATTGAATAATATTTAATTAAATTTTTTATTATTAAATTAAATATTATAACATAATATATTTTTTTAAAATATTTTTTAATATTATCATATTCAAATTTAATGACAAAAAATATTAATTGAGTTATATCTACATGAGTAGCATGAACAAAATTATAATTGGGACAGAATTCGAGGCCGGCCAGAGGAGGAGGTGTGCCTCCTAATATTCGTATCCAACTAAATTTTATATATCAATATTTGAATAAGTTAGATTGGCTCGCCCTTTATATAATAAAAATATTTTTAATATTTTATAAAAAAAATATTTTTGGCAATCTTCCGATAAATTTTTTTAATATTGCCTCCCTTTAAATATTTTTGAAAAAGTTAGATGTTACCTGTAAAAATATTTTTAGTATTGTATTCTTCAAATAAAAATTTCTAACTTCGCTTGATTCGAAGAAATCTGATCGGAAAAAATGATTAGTGCCATTCATTTTTTAATCAACAAGTTGTGAGATTCTTCCAACGCCACCAATAAATTCTAAACAGCCTTAAAAAGAAGAGTAATTCGGTATGAAGGTTAAAAAACTTTAACCTTAAGTTAGACATTCATAAAATATGCAAGCGATTTTATTAATTTTAGGAGGCAAAACTAAATTTTGATATAATATAATATAATATGATTGTATGTATAGATTTATATAAGGACAGTTTTTCAATTAATTTTTTGCCCTGTCCCTATGACTGTAATCCTCAATTTGATTCTTGGATTTTTATAAAAAAAAATAAGATAATTTTTTTTTTGTGTTTCAAATAATAGCACTCTATACTTTTATTTTTTATTATTTTTATTTTTCTTCCATTTTTTCTCATCAAAATACTTATTCCAAACACAGCCTACTGTGTTTTGAATAAGTATTTTGATGAGGAAAAATGAGAAGAAAATGAAAAAGATAAAAAATGAAAGTATAGAGTATTATTATTTGAAGTAAAAAAATTTTTTTCTATTATATTTTTCTTACCAAAATTCTAGAATCAAACGGAGGGCAAATGTCATATTAAAGGGAAAACAATAGTCTTCTTAACGCTATTTGCTTCTATTTTGAATGCTCAAGCGAAGGAGAAGAAAATAAAAATGAAATTCAAAATCCTAAATCTATTTGATTATTAAACAAAATAATGAAAAAACTATTTGTTTTGGGAAAGCCTTCCCTTTTTCGCTCGTCATATTTATATTTTTTCTCTAATACGTTCCTTGGCAGCCAAACACTAATATATGTTGGAATAATTGCATAAAATCTATTTATGTTTTCTCAAAATTTGACTCCAATACCTCATGATTTAAAAATATAGAAAAGAAACATCATTTATTTTCTAAATTTGTGCGAAAAACTCATTTTTCCGTCCAAACTAAAGGCGAGTGAGTACATATGCGTTTGGTGCGAGTATTCATATAACCAAGACTATTTTACTTTTTAAAAAATATTGAATTAATTAAAATATCTTAGAGTTTAAATTTATTTATTTATAATTAATTTATTCTTCTTTTTTTTTTCAAATTTGTATTTTTATTTTCCTTCCTCTTTCTTCTTCTTCATACTCCACCACCTTCTCCCTCCCTTCCACCCATCCTATTCCTCCTCATTTCTCCGCCGCTGCTGCTACCTCGTCCCCCCGCCTCCATCTTTTCTCTTCCAGATTTGATTTTGAAATGTTACTTTTTTTTACTTTTTTTTCCTCCCCCTCAAACACCATCTTCTTCACCCAATTTTTAGATCTAAGTCACCCAATTTTTAGATTTGAGTGTGTGTGTGCGCACGTGTGTGATTGTGTGCATGTGCACGCATGTGTGCAAGTGTGTGCATGCGCACAATGTGTGTTTGTGTGTGTAGAGGTGTGTGGATTTTTTTATATGTGTGTATAAAAAAAATTTATTATAATTTTTTTCATTTATGTATGATTTTTTTATTATAACTATTTTTATTTATAATTCTTATATTTATATATTTTTTTTAATTGAACAATCAATCTGGATTATTCATCTTTTAAATCAAAATTTAATGACTCTTAATAATAAGAGTATAACGGATATTTTAATAAAAAATTAATACCGTCAATTTTAAATTAACGGTAAGAGAACGTAAGCTTGAATTTAGAAAAAGAAGGTGCTGTTTTCATATTTTTAAATTATAAGGTATTAGACACAAATTTTGCGAAATCGCAAGTAGGTTTTATGCAACTATTTCCTATATTTTTCTCACAAGTTTTTTCATTTCCTAAAATTCTTGTACCAAAGATGGTGCAACTTTGTAAATTCCAGTTTTCTTGGGGTTTAAAAATGAACAGTTGCCAGGGATAATTTGTACAGTATATATGCCGTATTACAGCCTTTCAGGTGAAAAGGCTAAATGCAAGCCTATGAAATTTGCAGAAGTCTAGGGAATTCCCTGATATAGATCATAGGACCCAAAAATAGCACTGTTACATCACTACTCATGACTCTCCCACTAATTTTTGGGAGGCCGTGCAATAAAGAAAAATTCCATGCTATTCTACCGAGTATTGTCGGATTCATATTTTTAATCGTACCATATAACTCTATTCAATAAGTGAACGCATTAGTCGTCTGTTCTCAAATTGAGCAGTAAGGTTCAAAGAAGGACAATCACTCAATCTTAAAATATTACAATGTCCAAAAATGTTAAAAATTTGAAATTATAAAAAATCATCATACTTAATAAATAATTGAAAACACCACTTAAATTATTCAAATAAATAATATCTCATGAGCCAGTCGTCAGATAAAACCCCGTTTGGTTCTTTTACTTTTGTTTCAGTTTGGGTATCTTGTGTTCTTTAAAACATTTGGGCCCTATGGTCTATAAATAGTAACTTCTATACTATTTATAATTGTAGTTGTTTTGACTGAAAGAAAACAAATGATAAATGATATTTCTTATCTCAATATTATTTTGACCGATGAGCCTTGATAAAGACTACAATTACAACCCACAAATTAAAATTAAAATTAAAATTGAAATTGACTATAGAAATAATTCGAAACACGCCTCATATTGTCTTTTGATTTGTCATCTTGTCATCATTTCTTTATCCTTTTACCCATCTTTTTGGTTGGCATTGATGGATGGAAGTTTTTTCGTGATACATGCTTCAATCATTTTGGTAGGACGTGAGATTAATCAAGATACACACACACACACACACACACACACATATTAAAGACCAAGTAATATTTTCGAACCCATGTATGATTAGCTGTGGTTCAAATTGTCGCACGGCATAATTTCGTTATAATTTTTAAAAATGAAATGAAATTACCTTTTTCACCGAAAAAAAAAAAGTCTCAATGTATTACCATTAGTGGTTCTAAGGGGTGTTTGCAAATACCATGAAAAAATAACAATAATAACACTTTTCTTTTTTGCTACTATTAATAAAAAAAGCAATTGTTTAGTGTTTTGATTTGTTGCTTCTGCTAGAGAAAAAAAAAAAGCTAAAAGTTGCTTTATGTAGAAATATTAAGGGCTTGAACCTAACTCAATCTTAAAAACTAACTCAAGAGGT
The DNA here is from genome assembly GCA_026212405.1 of Petrea volubilis. Classification (NCBI taxonomy): domain Eukaryota; kingdom Viridiplantae; phylum Streptophyta; class Magnoliopsida; order Lamiales; family Verbenaceae; genus Petrea; species Petrea volubilis. Next base: position 4,495,198 of record CM047874.1, on the reverse strand, counting down.
GAAGATTGTCCAAGTCTGTATAAGGTAAACCACATCTCACTATTTATTCAATGTTAAATAATTGACACTTTCAAACTGTTTTTTTTTCAATTTTTATTTTTTAATTTTCTTTATCAAACACTACCAATTTTTACTAAATTTTTTCTACAATTTCTATTTCTCCATTTGCAAAAGGGTTTACTAACACCACCTAAATCCTCACAATAGAAATATAGCCCTTTCCTAATTCAGATATCACGGCATTTTCAAGACACCCAAACCCTAATCAAATTCCAAAGAACGTTTGTTTCATAGGCTCCCCAACGTGATTTTTTTTTTTTACACAGGTTTCTTTTGGCCCTGACGGACAGACCACAAATCATAGGACACAGCAGTGTCTGATTGTACCTCACTCCAAAATTCTTGTCTCAACCTGATTCGACCGCACCCAATATAATAACACTTGTAATATGATTTATCACTCTCTTTAAAATATAGTCAAATTTGGTTCGCGCTAGAACTCTCTACTACGAATTCGGAAAACAAAAAATCATGCCAGTCAAGGGGATATCTCTAATTGCACTGTAAACTATTAAATAAGAATATGGCCATATAATAAATCAAAATGTTAAAAAATGTTCCAATATATAACAAGATGACAATGTCACACCTCAGGGAGAACAAGAATGATGACGTAGTTGAATTTTCTAAAGCAATTATTTAAGAGTATAATCATCCTCGTATTCTACACATAATGACAACTATTAATCACCATTCACCACCACAAAACACCACCAACTGGGGTGATAAAGGAGTTTTGGAAGACCAGCAAACATGAGTGCACTAATAATAGACATGCCAATATGCCATGCCACTCTTTACCTTAAACTAATTGCACAATTCTTTTGTCCATATGTTTGAAAAGTCGAGCTAGCCAACCGACTTAATCATATCAGAAAGGACTAAAATGATTAAGTTTGACCACATTAATCAACAAGGTGACGTACATATAATTAAAGCAAAGAAGAGACATTCTCACAATATCACATGGGCGAGGCCCATGTTTTTTTTTTTTTTCCTTTTCAGCAGCTGAAGTTGCTATCAGTGCTTCTTCAGGCAAGTTTTCTTCTGACAAGTCCTTTAAAGAAATCAAAACTGTAGCCACATGGAGTAAAAGTTGGGATCAAACTTAGTGGGATGCTTTCAGATGAATACAACAGTGAGTGATAACACATGGGGACATGCATTGCAACATCGAATGACAAAACATATGGGACATAAATGCTATATATACACTTAGGAACAAAAATAATTGCAATAGTGGGCCAATCGGGTTATCAGTCAAACCTTCACACTCTCTCACAGAGACAAACAGAAAGTGGAAAATGAGGGATGAATCGTATTGTTTTTATCAAGCCATTTTAAAGTAGTAATAGGAAAAATGAGGAAAAGATAGAACATCGTATTGGAAAATCAATACATCACAGACCTGACACTTCCTACGTACTTTGTTTGGTTAAAAATGGAAACCTCATCAAGAGCATTCGAAGCGAAGTGTGAAAAGGGAGATCAAATATTCTAATTTTTTAGTAAATCTGAAGAGTTTCTAATTGCTTTTAGTGAAAAGACAATCTTCACTCGAGGATTTGCAAACCGAGACTGGCATTTTTACAGTATTCAGTTAGATTACAAATTTTGATTCTTAACATGCTAAAAAGTTAATCAAAGAAATCACAACCACAATGTCACTGCTAGTCACCAAACCAGAACCGCATGTTATTTCGTGAAAATACACAAGATTTTAAATCATTTGCCTGTTCTAAAAGAGAATTATACTGGGCTATGTGCACCTATTAGTTTGATTATTTACTTGCTTCAAGCTTGAAAAATTAAGTGGGATTGAGGACTAACGACATATACTGCAACCTTGTAGCTCTTATCTTGGTAAGATAGAAATACCTGTTTCCATCTGGATGAAGCTCACATGTCCGACCATCTTCAGTGGCAGCCAATAAATATCCAGAAGTTGTTAAACCCTGAGGGCGAGATTAATGCCACCGTTATAACCATCTAAAAATAATTTTAATTGCCATACTTTTATTAGTCAGAATATATAAGATTAGATGACATCCAGAAGGTGAAAAGGCACCCAGAAGGGAAAAAAAAAATTCGAGCACAAAAAACATAGAACCATATCTATTTTTTTACATTAGTGGTTTGTTCCATAAATACGTCAAGAGAAAGCTTGATTGGCCATCTACATCTTGACTGTTAACCTAACTATTGATGGCAGAATTGCCAATTTACATTTTGAAAACTACTTTGAGATGGTAAAAGGATAACCGTGCTGTAAAAATGTTAAATCAATCATTTATCCTTGCTTCCATAATGAATTTAGACCATATGTGCATACATTTTGTAGAGACTAGCAAGAAATACTAATACCAAATTGGCAACTCTTTGTATGTTGGGGTACTTGAGCTCAGATTCCGTGCATTAGTTTATATTTGTGATGATTATTCTCATTTAATGTTGTTCAAGTGTTAACTTGCTCCTGAGCTGATGTAAATAATTGAATCAAATTGTGCAATTTATTTAAACCCCATGGCTTACTCATAAAAAGTAAGATATATTTAAAATGACACACGGGCTTTCCCTAATGTTTTTAAATCAATAGCACTAAGCATGGAGAAGAAATTATGGAGGATCTTCAAACGTTTCACAAAATTCTCTCTCATGAAATTATGGAGGATCTTCAAAATCTTCACAAAATTTATCCTATCTTATTCTACACAGAGTCGGATGAAAATTTTGTGAGATTAAATTGCATCTGAAACTTGCATGAGAGAACATATGTAATGAGGATAGTGTGGGAAAATAAAAGAGATGATTCCAAGAGATACATAAATATAATCTCATGGCCATGTATTCATAGATTCACCTGGATGGTAACCGCACTTTCTGAAATTCGGTCCTCATTCTCATTCTTTTCCTGTACAATAACTCGCTGCCCGCTGCACGCAACTTACAAGTCAGAGTAAAGAACAGCAGTATAACTAAGGCAGATAGTTCTATATTATTCTTTTCAAGTGTAATCATCTTTAAATCATCAATTAATCAAAATGACCAAATTATAAGCCTGCCTTCATTTGACAATCGTGTCAAACAAAAATTTGTGCTTGATCTTGACCTGGTTAGCGATTTTTTGACAATTATGGAGAAAGAAATGTAAGTGCATTCGCCTTCATATTTGTTTCAAACATGAACATATGATACAAGCACACCCCTTTACAAAACCAACACAGGACACTCTTTCATACCCATCATCAACCATAGCCTGTGAAGGAATCACCATTTCATAGTCTCACCTGTGTAGCCATGTCTTATAGTACAGTCCTTCCAGTGCTTCAAAGCCTGCATGATAGAAATAGTAATTATATTCTAAAAGCAAGGTAATGACAAGTAGAAGTTCCGCAGATACATATTTTTCTTATTTCATAGAGAACTCCAAAAAGCATGTTGCTAAATGTCTAAAGACAGAAAATATGTCTACAGTGTTTACAAAAATGAAATTTTGGAATATGGTCTGATGCAAAAATGTAACACCAAACCGCAAACGTGATGAAAGAGTCAAAATATTCAGCCCCAAACAATTTAACCGTAACCTATAATGCACCATCATCTTGAGGAGATCAGTTGTTTGTTGCTAAGATAGAATAGTATACTTAAGCACAAGCCAAGGAAGATAACTACCTTATTAAGTGCCAAGAGAATAGACATTGTTGATTCTTTTTTCCTATCTTTATTAAACTGAAGACCCTTCACAGCAACATTATACAAAAAAAAATAAGAAAGAAAGAATGTACGGCAATATCCAAAAACTTTATGCCATATTGAGTCATTTAGACATTAAACCTACAGTCTTCAAAACTATCTACTTAAATGGAAGTTGACTCCAATATTCAATTTGTGAATGAGGATACATACTGTACTTATCAGCCTCATGAAAACGATTTTAAAGCAAATGAAAATTAACAAAGTGGGAAGTCAAGTGACAAAAAGGGGAAATGATCACCTTGACCGATAAAAATATCATAAAAGCTCTCAAATTTATTGAAGAAAGCTGCTACAATATCTTCACGCTGTAACTGGTGAGCAACACATCCCAACCTCTGTAGAACCGCATTCAAGCATGTTGTTGGTTTCTCGTTATTGACATTCAAGCCAACCCCTAGTACATAATAACAAGAAAATCTCAATGGAAATTCTTGAATTTTTTATGATCGTGTGATAATTTACCATGTATGTAACATTGTCAGACATAAATGACTCTCTACAGTGTGAAAGGGGTACTACCTAAATAAAAAGGGGAAACTCAGTTTGCACTTATTTAAGATATATGGAGGAAATGGTTCTTAGAGTATTTCAATTCAGTATCACCAATAGGAGAAGAGTATTTACCGGCACTGACATTAAACTTCTTAGACTTATATGTTGATGTGCATAAAATGCCTCCCACTTTAAGACCGCCTAAATACAGATCATTTGGCCACTTTATCCTAACATCAAGAGAAGGCATGCCCTGAAATATTATGATATTAGTATGTAATGTGTAAATATTAAAACAGAGGTTTGAAAAATCAATAATAACACATGAATCATGGTTATGCATAAACTAAAGTAACCACACAATACCAACAAAAATCTAAATCATGTGCACGTGTAGCACTAGCTCTTAGTTTTTGCTGCTCATTCTATTGAGAAATAAAGGACAAATTGACAAACTAACAATGCCTCTGTCATTGAAAAGGAGAAAAGCTCTCAAGCTTATAGGAACTCCTGGAGCATGTTAGGTCACTCTATACATAATATCTTAATCATGAAAATCAATCAAATGGAAGAATTCAAAAACAGCAACTGTTTTATTACACTAAATGATAATTGTACATAACAGCGTAGCCATTGATGAATAAGTCATGCTCAACACACTTTACGCACTGAAGAAAACACATAAGAAACTTTTATCACTATCTTTGCTCCTATCATCATCTAAATGTAACCTAGAGAAACACTATCTTCTTAACTTAAAACTGGAAGTACCGACAAATGGATCTTCATGCACTCAGATCTCGTGTCAGCTCAATTCCAGCAGTATAGTGTGCATATGAACCTTCTAATGATAGAGACTATTGAAATTGAAATGTAAAGCAACATTCAAATGAAAATTGAAATATGCACAAGAAAGGGGAAATAAATGACTCCTTGGTGAGTGTTCTCAAGGACTTTTCAGTGAAAAGCTACCATAAAAGAAAACTAGCCTATGATGCCAAGAGCTGATGTTGTTTAGTAAAGACAAGGCCATCGAATCAAAACCTTGGAGGCATTTTCGCCATTTAAGAATAAACAATATCTAGTGGCTAGAACCTTTTGGTATTACTTTCATTCAACATGTAAAGTACTCAAATTACAAACGACAATTAGCTAGGGCAAAAAACTGCCAAAACAACAAAATTTCAGCCAAAAACTAAATCTGAAGTAGCATAGTAGCTAATGAATTAATTAATATCTTGAAATAATTTTGAATAATCCAAAAGGATGAAACCGCCTAAAATTCATGAGAACCATCTTAATAAATATAAGTCGACAAACGTTGATTCAAATGTGAAAGTATACAATTCCTTTTTATTGTTTTACTTTTGAAATTTTAGTAAATTATTAACTTCAGAATCCTCCTATAGTTAGCTTAATAAGCAAAGCATCATCTGCAGTACAGGATATAAAATGACTATAGTGCCGCATACTAAGCCCAAAGAAGGTGCTTTGGTTACTATCCTACCACCCCAAATTGATAGAAATTACCAATATTTGTCATGAGCCAAAATCGACACTTCCTAATTTGGGAAGAAATCGTGATTGGCCCCCACACTTTATTATCCCCATAAGCAATTTTAGGAAACAACATTTTTCACTAGTTAGGTTAGGCATTGTTAAATATGTTTTTCTTTATGATTTGTAGCACGATTTGAGAAGTGCTCTACTTCAGCTTAGCGCCTTAGATTAGTTAGAGTTTAAAAGTTAGTTAAGTTAGGATTAGTGAGGATATAAAAACCCCATAAGCGAATTGTAATCTTCATTGCAATTTTTCAGTGAAGGCTTTGTTCGCCCAAATCTCTTTTCTCTGCGTGTGTGTTGGGTAAATCTGTTTCTCGAAATTGCTCAAATTCACGATCTCCAGGCCAGGTTGTGAATCTTCTCCCATTCTTTGTGATCTGATCATTACAATGGTATCAGAGCCACCGATCCTCAGTCGGTCGCGCTGATATGCTACAATCATGGCAGAAGAAATGGATGATGAAACGTATGATGAAATTCAAGAAGGACTTTCAAATTTGAGGAAATCGATGAAGGAATTGATTGAGAAGCAAGCCAAAGGAATGGATGAACTTCAACGCTTGATCATCCGAAAGTTTCCTCAAGTCAGAACTGGTCAGAAAAGGAAATCGTACGAATTTTCCCATCATAGGTCGAGTGGAAGTAGTGAGTTTCCACCTCAATTTCCGAAGACTGTGAAGGAACGCAATCATTCATTGTAGAATTTCAGTTTCGGGAATAGATTGGAGACGGTGTTTACGAGAATTCGGTGAAGAATCGAATTTTACTAGATGGAGGAAAAGGAAATAGATTGTTTATGGAGAGCAAGGAGGTACTCAACTTCAGCCATTGAAGCCCCAAAAAGGCAGAACTTGAGATTGACCGTGACAGTGAAGAGATGCGCTTCATGCAGGGACCCATGATTTCTTCTTGTGCTGTTGAGTTCTTTCTTAGTTATGGTCAAAATTTCAATGACACAACTCATCAATTATGCAATAGAAGTTTGAATACACATGAATCCAAGACGGGGGATGAGTATGGGAAACAACAGTCCCATGAAATTGTGGTTGAATCTCCTGAATTCCAGTTGTTCGGTGAAATGTCCCATAAGAATTTAGTTGAGGAAAGTTGGAGGGACTGTCAAGGTGATTACTCAAGCAAAATCTTACATGGTTTCAATGGTGATGGGGAAAGACTTTTGATTAATTTTGGTATCACAGTACCTAAAGCAAGTATAGGTGATGTTGGTATGGGAGAGTTGCATTTGTCGGAGGGAGTTTTAATTTATGGAATAGAAAGGAGGGATGAGAATCGAAAAGACCAGTGCTGTGAAGTTGAGATTGAATCTTATGAAGAAGTTGATATAAATTTGGTTGCGAAAACATGGGAGTGCTAGGAAGGTGATTGTATAAGCAAAATTTCAAATGGTTTTAAGGGTGTTGGGGGAGCACTTTTGGTTATTCTTGGTGTCTTAATTCCTAAAACTAGTGTTGGTGCTCTAGGCAATGAGGACTTATACTCGTCTAATACAATCAAGAAACAACCACAATTACCTTTACCTCCGCCTGAACCACCGCCATATTTGGAAGTGAACCTTGTAGAATATATGAATTTAAAAACATAGATTCAATACAACAATGTGTTGGAGAGCTTAATGAATCATCTCAAGGGGAGTTTGAAAAATGGAATTGATTGACAAAATGTTGGTGCACAATTGGCGTAGTGTAAGAGCTCACCTCTGCTGAAGCTATTGAAGCTGGAAAGTATGGTGGTTTTCTTAGTAAAATGGTGATTGAAAGGAGTTGGTGGATGGTTTGTGTAATAAGGGAGCTCACTTTTGATAAGTATATTGAATGTAGAGAGTATAACGCTTTTTGTTGTGACGGAATATTTGATAACGAATTGAGGAAGACTAGAGATGGGGATTGCATGTTTGTGAGCTTCAAGGCTGGGGCATTACAATAGTGCATCGAATGGTACTCGAGAGGAGGAAGATGTCACTTATGTTTCATTTCAAGGAGGAGGAATTATGGTCACTTGTTCAGCCAACATTGTGCTGTTCAAGGCTCCTTCAAAACTAAGGAAGATGACTCAATCTTGGGAAGCTTGGCCGCCATTACTGCCTCCCCCACCGGAACCCCCGCCCACCGTAGACACAGAGAGCTGTGAGGTTATTAAGTGGGTCAAGCTAGCTGTTTGCACAATGAGAATAACAAAGAATTCATTCCATCCATCCTCCTGCTCTATACACTACAGTGAAGTGCTCAAATTGAAAGCTTAGGTCCTTGAGGACAAGGACCTTTTCAAGGGGAGGGTATTTGTAATGAGCCAAAATGGACACTTCCTAATTTGGGAAGAAATGGTGATTGGCTCCCACACTTTATTATCCCCATAAGCAATTTTAGGAAATATCATTTTTCACTAGTTAGGTTAGGCATTGTTAAATATGTTTTTCTTTATGATTTGTAGCATGATTTGAGAAGTGTCCTACTTTAGCTTAGCGAATTAGATTAGTTAGAGTTTAAAAGTTAGTTAAGTCAGTATTAGTGAGGATATAAAATCCCCAAAAGCGAATTGTAATCTTCATTGCAATTTTTTAGTGAAGGCTTTGTTCGCCCAAATCTCTTTTCTGTGTGTGTGTGTTGGGTAAATCTGTTTCTCAAGATTGCTCAAATTGGCTATCTCCAGGCTAGGTTGTGAATCTTCTCCCATTCGTTGTGATCGGATCATACAATATCTAAGTATTCTCATTGTTAGAATCAGTAAAACACGATAGGAGATCAAAATATTCCTCTACTAATCTCAAGAAGCTCTTTGTTATATTCAGTTGAATGAACAGAAACACTCCGTAGGCACACTTACATTTTGTCGGCAAACATCATTAATTGCCTCGGCCATAGCTAGACAAACTACATACTGCACATGGGGCACAACTCGTCCATTCTCCATCTGTATTGTGAATGAAAACATAAGGCATCCCTTTGGTGATTCCCATACATTCTTTGACCGACCTTGAAAACCCAGACAAAAGAAACTAATACTGAAATAAAATCGTGCAAAGATTAATTTGAAAGCTCCAATATGCATTATGAGGACAGATTATTACCTCTGCCTTTGAACTGCACGTCAGCAACACATAAAGTACCAATAGGCAGCTCGCAGAAATTACTGCCAGGATAATGTTAAAAAGAAAAACATCACAACACAGCGAGAACTCACATACACACAAATCATCATTTCTGCAATATTATTCACACAAACATTGAATCAAACAGATAGCAGCATAAAATTGAAACAACCAAGAGGCTTACTTAGAAACGACATCATGCGTTGAAGCTAATCTGGGAGAGAAAATGAGAAGCTTCCCGAAACGAGATGTAGAGAGAGAATTCATGTACGACTTTGCTCGAAAAACATTGCCACTACCAATGATCTCTCGATTCTCAATCTCCGAATGCAAAACAACATTTACCGGAGAACAATCGGGGAGTTTTAGTGTGTTGCTGTTCTTCAAACACCGAGCTACTTCGTTTTCCGCATCCGATTTCCCGCACAGCACGAGAGTTGTAGATGACTCTGGCTCCATTTCTGCACCATGAATGATAATTACAAACAAAAAATAATCAGCTCCTCAAATCATATATGCCGAATTTTTTGCAGAAATGCTAACAAGGATCGAAATTTATAGAGTTTACTTGCTGATAGGGGCGAATTGTTTGCGATGTAGTTGAGTTTTTGAAGAGAGAGAAACGGGAGGGAAGGTTTTAGAGTGAGAAAGCGAGGGGAGCTTGTTGGATGCAGCATGGGAGCGGATAGGAGTGTGCATTCGGCCGGTACGGTACGTACCGTACCGAAAATTCGGTAAACCGAAATTTCGGTACGCCAAAAAAGTGTACCGAATACCGAACCGAAATTTTCGGTTCGGTTCGGTTTGTACCGAAATTTTTTTCGGTACGGTACGGTAACCGACCGAAATACCGAATTATTTTTAAAAAATATTCAAAATGACAAGCTTTAACATAAAATTGAAATATCCATCAATATTAATATAATTCCAACAAATTAAAGACTAACATGAAAGAAAATATTAAATGTTAATCAAATCTACTCCAACATAAAATAAAATATTAAAATCTTCATCAAATTTACTCCAATATAAAACAATCGAAATCCACACAATCAAAATCCAACAACTGAACAAAGTCAAACTCAGCAAAGTCCATCACCACCACCGGAGTCGTCATGATCACTTCACAAGCCAATAATGCTCGATTCCGTACCAACACTTGAGATCATATCTAGAGACATCAAGAAAGGAAATATATTAAAACACCAAATATAAAGACAAGTAATTGACTAGTAATTTACAAAACCCATACCTTGTTCAATTTTTTGAAGGAGTTCATAATCCTCCTCACTAGACTTGATTGGGGTTTGACGGAGCCAATCTTGACAACATATTAAAGCTTGTGCCATCTTCGGTGTTAATGACGCTCTAAAATCATCGATGACACGACCCCCTGTACTAAAAGCCGACTCCGAAGCCACAGTTGACACAGGCATGGCAAGTAAATCACGAGCCATTCTAGAGAGAATGGGAAATCTATGGGCATATATCTTCCACCATTCCATGATATCAAAATCGTCTGTGTCTTTCTCAATACGTTCACCTATATACACATCCACTTCCGACTCCGGTAGACCTCCAATCTCAGACAACATTTGTTGATATTTTTTTCTTTGAGCCCTTATCGCTTTTCTTTCCTTTTCAGCATCAGATGAACATGTTGTGCTCTCACCCGTATTACTTCCACTTGAAGCACGATATGATGTAATAGGATATAGCCTCTTGTACTCTTCAAAAACATCATAAAGAGCATTTTTGACCAAATTTATCATTTGATCTCCAACTACATTCCCATACATATGCTTCAAAACATATTGAACATAATTCAATTTATGTCTAGGATCAAGAACAACAGCAACATACAACATCATGTTCATTTTCTCTACATTCCCCCAATATTTATCAAATTTCAATTTCATTTTCTTTGCCATGTCTTCTAAGGCCTTATCACCACTATTAATCCACTCTTTCAACAAGTCATCCACATCACTTATTTCATCTAGAAAAGTGTTGGATGTCACATACAAAGAACCGGAAACTCGAAGAGTGAGCTCATAGAAATGATGCAATACTTTCACCAAATTTTCAACAACAACCCAATCATCTTTTGTTGGCAATCCTATTTCTTCATAAGTTCCCCCAGGAAGAAAATCGGCACGAAAATCTGCATCACACACCTCATACCTCTCAAAGACGCCTTTAAAAATCACAGCAGTCTCTAGCATAGTAAAAACTGAATTCCATCTAGTTGGAACATCTAGAGATAAAGATTTTTTGCTTTCAACTTTCTCCTCCTCCACATAAGTTTTGAATTTCTTCAATCTAACAGGAGATTGCTTCACATAACGTACTACAGTACGAACCCGCTCAATTGATACATTTTTTTCTTTCAAACCGTCCCTTACAACAAGGTTTACAATATGGGCCACACACCTCATATGTAAAAATTTTCCACCCAAAATTGAAGTACCCCAATTAACAAATCTTCTTCTCAAATAACCAACAGTAGTATCATTTGAAGAAGCATTATCAACCGTGATCGTAAAAATTTTATCAATACCCCAATCAATTAAGCATTTTTCAATCAATAGACCAACCTCATCGCCTTTATGAGAAGGACAAGGAATGAAATTAAGAATTACTTTATGCAATTTCCAATCCTCATCAATAAAATGACCGGTCAAACACATATAGGTTAGTCTTTGATTAGAAGTCCATGTATCGGTGGTCAATGAAATTCTTTGTACACTATTCTTAAAATAAGTCTTCAACTTATTTTTCTCTTCGAAATACAACTTATAACAATCTCTTGTAATCGTCGTTCTTGATGGCACATGAAATTGTGGACAAGCAATAGCTATGAATTGCCTAAACCCTTCATTCTCAACAAATTTAAATGGCAATTCATCAACAATCAACATACGTGCTAAACTCTTTCTAACAGCTTCATAATCAAACTTCCAATTAGACGACACTTCACTTTGACAATAACTCTGAATATTATGATTATCACCAACATAAGCATTGTCGGGATGTTTCTTGCATACCTTCATATGATTATTCATCCCGGACGTGCCATTCTTCACCGATTCAGCGGCATAAGTTCGACCACAGTAGTTACATTTAGATTTTTGTTTCCCATCTTTGTCTGTGAATATAGTAAAGTGATCCCAACATTTAGCACGTCGAGTCATCTCCTTTCGCTTTGGTCGTTTCTCATTTTGTGTTTTAGCTTGCTCTCTTTCCTGAGTTTCCTCTTCAGATGAAATTGGTAAACTCATATTAGCTCCTGAATTTATTGAGAAATCTTCGTTTTCCATCTCTGAAAAAAGATTACATACATATTAACCCCATTAAACAAATAAACAGACATGCCCCTTTAAGAAATATTCTACACAAAATGCCCCTTAATCTATCGTATGCTTCACCGATTTAGACTTAAAAAAAAAAAAAACAGATTCTCATTGCAAAACTACAAAAGTAATGAACTTGATTTTTATGTTTCTTGTTTAATTATCTTCCAGGTTCAACAGATGTGCATTAACTGTGGGGTTTGTTTGGGAAAGTACTATTGCTTAAACAATTAGAGCAACTTTGTTATTACTATGGCTTATATATACAGAAAAAGACCCAAAAATCCCAAAATGAAATTTAAAGATTGAAAATAATCTTTGAAATGTTAGCGCCCATTTTGTTTGTTTGAATGTTAATTTGATCAATTTTCAACCTTTTCCAAGTTTGAAACAGGAAAGGAACAGGAAAGTAAATAAAATATATATATATATATATAGAACCAGTTTTTACCTTTCTTCTTCGCCTGGGAGCTGTAGACAGACGGACGGGCGGGTGGGGTGGCGGTGCGACGGCTAAGGGGCGGGTGCAGTGCAGCGGACGGCTAGGGTCGATACTCGATAATGTGGAGGAGATGATTGATGAGAATGAGAATAAGTGAATAACCCCCAAATCCCTAATTCCTAAATGACTAAATCTATTTTCTAAGAGTTAAGAAAACGTGTTTCTACTCTTTAATTATTGAGAAAACGTGTTATGTTAAAACTTATTAATTATATATATATATATAATATATGTATATATATATAATAATATAAATATAAATTTAATATATATAAATATTAATTCGGTATTCGGTTCGGTACGGTATACCGAACCTCAATACCGAAACCGAACCGAATACCGAAATTTTAAAAAAAATTATACCGAATACCGAACCGAAATTTTGGTTCGGTATTCGGTATGTACCGAAATTTCGGTTTCGGTACGGTTTGGCCGGTTTACCGAACTGTGCACACCCCTAGGAGCGGAGGAAGGCGGAGAAAACAATTTCATTGACGTTTTGGTCATATATAAATGGAGGCCCGGAAATTCAAAAATATTCCACTTTTGCCCTAACAAATATATTACTATATTAAAATGGTCCCTTCTAATTTGACGTTTACGATTTTCTAAAAATATTTCAATCGCTTCGTTTTATTTATAACATTTTATTCAAAAAGCAAAGTTACGTCCAACAAACATATCCTAGATTTAAAATTATTGATTAATTATAATTTGCCTTGTATTTATTTTACTCGTTTTGAAGTGAATGTTACATTTGCAAAAGAATAAACTCAATAGTTTTTCATAGATAAATAAACTCATTAATTCACTTAATTGGCGCACAATATTGTTATTTTTTATCCAATAAAAGTCTAGACATTAAGATTTTATTTATTAAGGAATATTTTCGTATAATAGTACTTTTAGTCGTCAAAATTTATCTATTTAGATTTATTGCATAATAATATCATTTATGCAAAAGTTGAATAAGGAATGGGAGACATAATACAATTGATGTAAAGCATTGAAGACAAAAAAGATGGGGGAAAAAAAAAGCCTCTATGGCGTCTTTCACTGTTTAGGGTATGGTTTATACTCATATGACAAACATATTTACTTTTATTGTTGGAATTATGGTTTGCAACACCTTTAACCATCCTTTCATTTACCCTTTTTGCTTAGTAAAATCATAAAAATAATTTTCAACAAAAAAACTGATTCCACCATTTTATTTTCATACCAAAAGCCCCTAAAGTTTTTTTTTTTACTAAATTGCCGTTAAATTTTTAGCAATTTTAATAAATTATTTTTTAAAAAGGCATTTTTTTTAAATTTAAGATATATTAATTATGAATTATTATTTATAAAACGTTAAGATATATAAATTACAATTAAGATAATTTCAATCTTTTAAAATTAAATGAACACAATATATGATGTGGCTGAAAAATGGTATCCCACATCGGTGGCAGACGAGGCGCTTGAGTGTCTTAAAGGTCCAGGCGTACTCTCATAGCATAGACGCGTTTTGTAAAACCCCCGTGGACGCAACCCTATTGCATAAGACCACGCAAGCGGGACAATATCTGTGCTATGGCCTCGGGTGGAGGTGTCACAGGACCATCATCATATGGCGCCCACCGTGGGGCCCGAAGGGCCTCAAGTCCCCTCGTCTGGAGGGCTTATGATGTGGCTGAAAAATGGTATCCCACATCGGTGGCAGACGAGGCGTTTGAGTGCCTTAAAGGTCCAGGCGTACTCTCATAGCATAGACGCGTTTTGTAAAACCCCCCGTGGACGCAACTTTATTGCATAAGACCACGCAGGCGGAACAGTATCTGTGCTATGGCCCCGGGTGGAGGTGTCGCAGGACCATCATCAATATAAAACTGAAATCTTCATAAATTAATTTTGATAAAAAGAGATAATGTATAGCCAAATAGAGTTAATTTCATTAAATGTAACATGAATAATGACTAAGGAACCACCTACCAGTTAATCAAGCAGAATAAAGCACTATATATTTTATGCAACGTTCAGAGTTCAAATTCTGATGTTGTGAATTGAGCAAATAGGTTGGGAGAGTCGCTCTTATAATGGACATATGCAGTACTCGATTCGGATTAATTGACCAATAGATTGGAACCAGATGGCTAAGACAAAAAAAAAAAAGAATAATGACTAAAGGTAATTTTGTCTAAACAATAAGATATAACTTAATGATTGAGTTTTTTGAAATGAAAATTGGTACAATGGTTTTTCTACTTTAGAAATTATTTTAGTGGATTTTTTAGGATACAAAAGTTGGGTTTTAGGGTTTTCTAGTAGTTTTCCTAAAATCTCTCTGTCTCTCTCTATATATATATATGTACACATTTTTTTCTAACAGAAGTAATTTGACTAATTTAGTAGAGTGACTTCAAAAGGACTAAGTTCAATTTAAAGACAAAGTTCGGGGACCAAATTGTAATTTAGTTTCTAAGTGACTCCTTATTCGACAGTCTTCGGGTCTTTTTCTCCTGCCACAGCACAACATGACACCACATTCGAGCTCGGCGTTAATGGCTGAATTACAGAGAGCATTAAACGATAAAAGTTTGACAATTTCGATGCTCCCAGAAAAGGGTCGCTGCCTTTTCACCACCCGCGATTTCTCCCCAGGTTGGATCAGAAAATTTCCATTTTATTTCAAGAATTTCTTGAATTTTCGGTTAATTATTTTGTTCAAGATTGTGACTTTGTTTGTTATGTTGCAGGGGAAGTGATTATAAGTGAGAACCCATATGTTTCTGTTCCAAACAAGAATAAAGAATCGCCCGAAGCGAAGTGTGAGTGGTGCTTTTCTTCAAGCAGCCTCAAGAAATGCTCTGCTTGCCATGTTGTTTGGTATTGTAGCAGCAAATGCCAGGTAAAATAAGAAAAAGATTGACTCTAAAAGTAGTGACAAGATCAGTAAAATGGATATGAAATGGCATGGTGATTGGCAAAATGATTTTTTTGTAACGCATGATTTGGTTGTTTATTTGGTTATTCCTGTTATTTGTGAGTTGAGATTATTTGTAATTGGTTTTCAGAAGTCCGATTGGAAGTTGCATTCTGTGGAATGTAAAGCATTGTCCAAACTTGATACGGAGAGACTAAAGTCACTCAAGCCCACCATACGTTTGATGGTGAGACTTTGTATACGGAAGAAGCTAGAAAATGAGAAGGTGAGTGAGGCTTTAGTATAATCACGACTTACCTGGTTATAGGAATATAATTGAAATTTTATGATACTATGTTTGGATCATGAATTTTGGTAAGGAAAAGGTATAAGAAGAAAGAGAAGGATCAGAAAATAAAGGATAGAGTACTATAATTCGAAGTGATCAAATTTTACTTCCGTCATGTTTTCCTTACTGAAATCCAAGAAACAGACATAGTGTAAATCAGCTGGAAGGCACACGATTGTATTGCTTGTGGATAAGGAAGAAGTTAAGTGGATTCACTCCCTTATTTTTAATCATTCTGGATAGAAAAAGTGTTAATCTTTTCTGCTTTGGCTTATTATAATTATGTTAAGTGGCATGGAATGGAAGTTCTTTTTGTTGGTGTGTTCTAATTTTGGATTTCTCTTTTTCCTTTTTGTAAGGTCATTAACTAAAACTAAGTTAGAGCTAATATGTAGCTGGTAGCATTAACAAGATGCCGGCACCACACATTTGTGCTCCATTTCATTTTATGTTCTTCTTTCTTTGTGTGTGTGTGTGTGTGTGTGTGTGTGTTCGCATGCAATTAACTTGATATGCACGTCTTTCATGTCTAGTAATAACCATGATGTTTTTTTTTATTGTTGCTAGGTTTTCGCGACTACTGCTACAGAGAATTACAAGCATGTTGAAGCCTTGGTTTCTCGTATCCTAATGTACTGTTTAAATTTTTGATGCTATATTTTCTGAGACTATTTGAACATTTTTAACTCTTGTATTCTTAACAAATTTCCTAAATAGATATGTCACATGTTGATGAGAAACAACTGGTATTGTATGCCCAGATGGCTAATCTCGTCAACTTGATACTCCAATGGCCTAATTCTGAGATCAATATCAAAGAGATTGCTGAAAATTTTTCAAAGGTATCCTACTGAACTAAGGATGGTCCAAATTACTTTTTCAGTTGCAGTTTGTGCATAATTGGAGATACCTTTATATCTCAGAGATCAATCAATATATCCCTCATCTTCCTCGAGTTGAAGTATATAATGGTGTGTGCTTAGCACTGAGCTATACATTCGTTCTTAATTAGCTCAGTATGAGTGACAATGTGCTCATTATTTGTGATACCCATCCCACATGGACTAAATATTGAAAAAAGTGAATGCTCCCTTTTCTTCATACCTCAATTTAAATGTGTGTGTGTGTGTGTGTGTGTGTGTGTAAGGGTGAACAGTCTGACTATTTATATGTCTACGTGCAGCTAGCTTGCAATGCACATACAATTTGTGACAGTGAACTGAGGCCTCTTGGAACAGGACTATATCCTGTCATTTCTATCATAAATCACAGGTGACATTCATAAATACTTGTTATTCCGCCTCACCACGTTACTACTTCTAACTAACGATTTGGTGTTTCAGCTGTTTACCCAATTCTGTTCTAGTATTTGAGGGAAGATTGGCTGTGGTACGATCCATGCAACATTTACCAAAAGGTACAGAGGTAAATTACCTTTAATATCCCAATAACGTCAGATTTTTCTTTCTTCTTTTTCTTGTTTCATCCTTGTTTTCTTTTATGCTATGATTGGAACTCATAGCACATTATTGTGATGGGTCTGAAGGTGTTGATCAGTTATGTAGACATAGCTGGAAGCACTGTCACTCGGCAAAAGGCTCTGAAAGAACAGTATTTTTTCTCTTGCACTTGTTCTCGCTGCATAAATTTGGTACTTGTGATGACTTTTTCCTGTGGTTAGTGGTGATTAATCTCTTAGGTTGTGTTTGGATTCATAGATTTGAAGCTAAGGATTTCAAATTCATAATAATAATTCCATGGAGCTTGTTTTGATAATTTCATGTTACAATTGATTTCAAATTCGTAAGATCCCACTTTGAGTCACTTTTTATGTCATTGTAGTGGATTTGAAATCCATCAAATATGAAGTCATTTGAAATCCATCAAATACGAAGTCATTTGAAATCCCTCCTCTCAAGTCCTTCCTTCAAATCCGAAATCCTCGAATCCCAAATGTAACCTGAGGTTGCAACTGGTTGGAGGATTTTGGATTTTAATGAAAGATTTCAAAGGGCTTCGTATTAGCAGGATTTCCAATCCACCAGAATACATCAAATAGAATTCGAAATGGGAGCTCAAGAATTCAAAATATGTTGTAACAAGAGATTATCCAAACAAGCTCGATGGATTTATGAATATGGATTTGACATTCCTAGCTGTAAATCCAATCAATCCAAACAGAGCCTCAAATTGCACCCTCTATTTCTCTGGTCTTCTAAACTGGGTGAGTTTCATGTTCCAAGGGACAACCTGATGATATTCGAGAAAGTGCGGTTCTTGAAGGTTATAGGTGTAAGGATATCAAATGCGATGGATTTCTCCTTCGCGACTCTGGTATACGTTGTGTTTTTTCACCTTAATTTCTGCGAGTTTGTTTTGTAGCTATGAAGTCATTTCACTCACTCACTCTCCCTTGACATCAGATAATAAAGGATTCATATGCCAACAGTGTGGCCTTCTTAGGGATAAAGAAGAAATAAAGAACATGACTAGTGACGTGAAATTACTCTCGGACAAAGCTTACAAGTCACTTTCCTCTGGCTGTATCCTTCAAACTGTTGGATTTAGATAATAACGCTGTCAGCGCAAATCTGTTATGGTTATTGATAATTATACCAATTTTATTATTCTTTTATTTTTTAAAAAGAGGGTTCTCATTGGTTCCTCAACTACCCCCTCTGGGGGTGTAGCCGTGTAAGTGATATGTTTTTGTCCTTAAAAGAATTCAGATAAAACCGAGGCAAGTGTGGCTTATAAGACGATTGAGGAAATCCAAGTCAAGTTGTACCATCCATTTTCAATTAATCTTATGCGGATTAGAGAGACTCTTCTGAAGGTATGCGGTAAATTTTAGATTTAACTTAGTTATATATTTTGCCTACTCATTTTTTTTAACAAATCATGTTTGCTGTATGGCGTGCTTGTTTCCTTAATTTCCCCATTCTTTGCTGCTGAGTTCGTTGCATCAAGATTTACTAATGAAACCTCGTTTTCTTTAGATATTGATGGAGCTACAGGATTGGAAAGAAGCACTTTCGTATTGCAGATTGACAATTCCGATTTACGACAGTATGTTTTCACATGAAAATACTACTAATTTTTATCTTAAACTTCTCTTATACCTACGTTATTACCCTATTCGTGAATTCCATAAATCATTGCCAAACGCTTAAAATATACACATTTTCGAAAAAAAAAAAAACTGGCTATTCAGGCAATAAGGACTGCAAACCGAACATATTCATTCATATTTACCAATCGGCATTTTCACCAAAATAGTCCTAATTTAACTTCCATTCTCACACATGTACCAAGTTTAACTGCTTCCAAAGTTGAAAAGAGAAACACACCCTATGCATTCGGTTTGGTTTTGCCATCTATTTATTGGTTATCAAATCATGGTCACACACCTCTATAGTTTTTAATACATTCCTTTCCCTACTATTTACATCTTTGTTTGCTCACAGGAGTATACCCAAGGTGCCATCCTTTGCTTGGACTGCAATATTATACATGCGGAAAACTTGAATGGTAAGAGGTTCCTTCGCACTGCATTAAGTAATTTTAGCTCATCTCTTTTTTCACTGAAGTGCTTTTTTTTTTTTCTTTTATCAAAAAATAAGTGCTTCTTTTCTAAAAAAAGCCATTCCAAACGGTCTCATTATCATAGTTGATATAACTTCACAGGTTGTTGGGAGAGACGGAGTCAGCAATTAAGTCGCTGACCAAAGCTTCGGACATATTGCGAATCACTCATGGAACAAACACACCCTTCATGATGGAGCTTCTGAGTAAGTTGGACGAAGCTCGTGCAGAGGCTTCTTACAGGCTTCGTTCTCAAAATGAAGATTAAATCTTGACATACGCTGCAACGACTAATTTTTACCTGCGAATGCATGTTTGGATACGTAACATTGCTGTGGTATGAGAGTCCTGGCAGATTCTTGCTAACTTTCACCAATCACCATAACGAAGAATGGTGTTCATTGCAAATTTGTAATACAGTTTTCTGGGGTGGTATATGCTCTACATATCAAACATAGAAGTTTAAACCTTGAGAGGGTGTTTTCCTTATTGAACTACAATTGCTTGTGCATTTCTATTGGGAAAATTGCACCAGGCCCCCCGGTGTTATCTCTGTGAGCAAAGAAAACCTTGTGAAAATTTGAATTAGCGTAATATACCATGTGAGATATAAACTAAGCATTTAAACCCTGCAACTAGGAAAGGTGCATCATGTGCTGTAATTGCAAAAGGTTATCTGTTTTTATGCTTGTAAAAAGAACGTTTTACTCTTATTGTGCTTGTAAAATAATTTGGTAAAAAAGTCATGTGCAATTGTAAAGTCGTAAAAAAACCTTATATTTTAAAAATTGACAACATGCACCCTGCATGTATGTAGCAAATTGGGGGGGGGGGGGGGGGGGGGGATAGTATATATGTAAAGTAAATTCAAAAGTTCAATAAATTAAGAAGTATATAACAATGATGTGAAGAGCATGCAAAACTGAAAATATAAAATGTTTTTTCGTAAAGTTATTTTATACAAGATTTATTTTTTTGCCAAATAAAAATAACACAATGGATCTGGTGCACTATTTCTATCTATTGACTATATTTTCTTTACAAAAATAATGTCACTAAAATTAGAAGATATGTCCTTCTAGAAAATACAAAATATGCATAGACAAGGGAGGAACAAGCAACATAACAACTGCGATTGAGCATAACTAGAAAATTCTCCACCCCTGTGAATGTTCGACTTAAACCATAGCTACTGACCTAAAAAATAAACCCTTCACTGGGAAACACCACTTCAAGGGGAAAAGAATGTCAGAAAATTTGGCCTCAATTGCCAAAATTTTACATATACATAATACAGTACAATGCATCTTCACACAAAGCATGATCTCAAATACCGGCATCTAGTTCGGGTTCAGATTGCTAGATCATCCCGATCGCTTGATGCCTAGACCTCAAAAAACAACAGGAGAATTACAAAATCATAAAATACGACTAAGAGCGCTTGATCAGCGACTTAAAACACCCAAATATTTCATTCGAAATTTTCATCAAACCCGATGCTTTCTGTCTCTTCATAAGCTTGCTAACTGTTCTTGGAGCTGAAAACAGACGTTCGAAATCTTACAAAGTAACTTACGCAATTGGTCTTTTGGTATGGAGGAGTCAGGTTGTGCAACTGATCTTGGGTCCATTAACATAGTTTGAAGTTGAGAGCATAGTGTCAAAGCCTTCCGATCGTTGGCACTTGATTCAGCAATTAGTTGAAACAACGTGCAAGTTTGGTTAGGTGGGCTAGGTACTTTTGGTGGGACCGGGGGTACAAGAAACGGGTGTTGGAGTAGTTGGGGTATCCTCCATCGTTCGTTCCTGTCCCAAGCAAGGCATTTCTTCATAAGATCAAGAAGCCAGGGGTTGGGTAGGGGTTCGTATATGATCTCATGGTTCGGGTCGGTTATGACTTTGAATTTGGCCCAGAAAGTTCTGTATTCTGAAAATGGTGTTCGCCCATAAACCATTTGGTATAGGATGCAACCAAGGGACCAGATATCCGATGGGCGACCGCATTTTATTGTGTTTCCATTCGCATCTGTCTCATTACACATGAAAGCTTCAGGAGACATGTAACTTAGTGTTCCGACCTGCAAATTATGTGATCTTAGCAAAAGAGGAAGAATAACAAAACAGATGCATGCATGCAACTGCAAGTTTCAAGAATCATACTAGATTATCCACGTCTGAAGACATTGTTTAGATCATTTCAGGGTTTCAAACTTTTTGGTTCAAGAGAAGAGAAAACCATGATGTACGAATTTCCATGTCTTATTTTTCAAGAAAAACACATCCAAAGAGGTAATTAGCAACATGAGCAACTACCACCATATCTTAAGAGTAACAGAGATATTGTAAAACCTGTGAGTCCCGTTGAATGTTGGTTGTGTCGCTCATTATAGCCTTGGCGATTCCAAAATCAATTAGCTTCAGTGAACCTCTCACCAGAAGAAAATTAGCTGGCTTCAGATCAGAATGCACAATGCGCTCCTCGTGAATGGTGTTTACCGCTAGAAGTATTTGCTGTAACATGTTTCACAAAATAAGCATGGAGTAAATTCAGTACCTTTGACAGTAAACAACATAATTTATCTTGCCTCCTCATTTTGCAATGACCAGCTCCTTGAGCAAACTATAACGGTAAAAGAAAGTTAAGAAAAAAGGATTTCATGAAGAACCTGCCAATAAAATCTGAGCCAGTTCTCATCTATGGTCACACTACAACCATCAAGTTCCTTCCATTTCTGAGACAGCATGTGGGCCAAATCGATTTCTCCATATTCAAGTACCATATATATATACCCATCATCCTTGACCCTGCCATCCTTATTACTCATGGAACCATTCATCACTTCCTCAAGCAAAGTTTTATCTGTCACCTAAGAAGGAAAGTAAGTTTAAGGAAGATAATGCATTAATTCACAAAGAACATATATATATATATATATATATATAGAGAGAGAGAGAGAGAGAGAGAGAGACTTATATGGCAAGGAAAAAAAAATTATTTAAAAGCTGAAGCAATAAAGAAAAGCGTCAACTTTGGCAAAAACTTATTTGGTTATTGGTTCGCATTTCCAGTTTCAATGTAGAGGGTTTTGAAAATAGCTTCAGAGTTCTGTATTTTCAGAAATCTTTCTGACGGACCACAACAGGCATCTAACAGGAATCATACTTCAGCCTGAGAATTGCCACCTCCAATTCATTTTATCAACTTTATCCTAATGGACGTTCAAATTTTCTGGCTGCTTCCCCAATGAGTATCTTGCGGAACACTTACTATTGATCCATTCCTAATCTCAAAAACAGAACATCCTTCACACTGGTATAGCTTGTCCTATTAATATCCAGCAGACAACAAATGCTTCAGTTGCATAATTATTGGGATACTCCTACAATTAGTATCAACTGTTCTGCAGGATAAGCAACAAAGTAGGTTTTTCTCCTGGTTTTGTGTCTTCATATGAACTTTTCAATCTCAATCAGCTAATATCGGTATTGAATACGTAGAAATTATCAACAATAACAAGAATCGGGTATCGATAAAGAAAGTAGTGAGCAGTTAATGGTGTAGCACCTGTAACCACCACAAGATCCAACTGATTAGAAACACTGAATGAAGATGGTTATGTGAGTAAGCAAATGAAAAACAGCAGCAATTTTGCTCATATGACTGTTATAAAATGCACTGCTTCATCTATTATACACTCCCAAGTCAAATGAACAGTAGTTTTTCAGGGTGAAAGACAAAACAGTCAAACCTGTGTATGACTGTAGACAGTGACAAGGATAGATTACATGTACTTTGTAATTTCGTAAAGAAAGTGTGTGAACCTCAGTGAAACTAAGTACATCAATTTAAACTTGCCAGGGTCAGCATAAACTGAGAACATGATAAATTTAGATTTTCAAACCCTATTATTTTATAGAGGAGCAAATTTCTGGTACTGAGGATTATATGCATTAACCAGAGAAGGGAGGAAAGGATCATATACATTAACTAGCTAAGGAAAAAAAATATATCCGTCGCATAGAAGCATAATGCAGATAAGAATTTGGCTCTTTGCACTTCCTTCTAATTCGACCTTGCTAGTTGACTTGCAAATACTGTAACATCAATGCTAGAATCATATAAAGCTTGTCAAAATAGCTATTTAAAAGTCCGAAAAAAATTGAAAGAATTTATATAAACAATTCATATTACTTGAAATATCCATACAACGTTTACCAAGGTGTTAGAAGAATAAAATGAGAAACCAAAGAATACTTAGCATGATATGAATTTACATAAAGTGGAGCTAATATGCAATAAGCTTTATCTAAATTCACAGCTGACATCTGCTAAAGCATGTACCTCATAATCGATGAGCTGAATGATGTTATTCTTCCCCCGCAATTTGTTTAAGTATTCAATTTCTTGGCAGAATCCATATGCTGTGGCATAGTCACGGCCTTTAAGTTTTATCTTCTTTAAGGCATAAATAGTGCAATCTGATGATATGACTTTGTGGACCTCACTACTTCCTCCACTACCTATCTTGCCAAGTCTTTGATAGAGCTTTCCATTGACTTTGAAAAACAAGTCAGGATCATAACCTTTTCTGCGAGATGTTGATGCTGATTTACCAGTACCACCTCTTTCTAGTTTCTCTGACTTAGAATTTTCCAACTTCACATCTGATGGAGGTGCTTTTGTTGATGGGGGCTGAGATTTTATATCCATTGCATTTTCTTTGGCTGAGTTGTTGTCTTCACGAGTAGAATCTTTAGAAATATTATAATCCTGTAGCACAGTGCTCTGCAGCTCGTTAGGTGGACCAGAAGATTTATTGACTTCCGTTGGCATTGCAGCCATGGAGCTGGTAGCTTGTGAGGCTACAGCTGACTGATGAGATAACACTCCACCAGCACATTTGGATAAAGAATGTGATGGTTGCACTTCATGTTCTCCAGCAGGTTCTGTGCCCAAATGAGGACCGCCCGTTTGCGTTTGTGAGCTATAAGTTGTTGAATTAATCATAGGAGCAGAGGTTGAGTTTATTAGTGTTGAAGTAACACAGGAAGACCCAACCACTGATGATTGAGTCATGGCATTACTCAAATCATTCTGCAAAAAGTTTCCAAACTGGTGCAGACGATCACCCTTTGTTTTTTGAGCCAACGAAGAAGAAATCACACCCTCGGACCTGAGACTGTTGTCCATTTCCATGCTTTGAAAATTATGGTGCTGCCAGTCTTGATTGACAACAGCTGAAGTATCCACTTGATTGCCTACATCCCATTCCATTTCTGTCAATGCAAGTGAATCCATATGAGACAACAAATCATCTGTTCCAATGGCCATTCGGGCATCAGCCTCTGCATAGAAAATTTGCAGCGTCTGCTATGAATTGTAAACTACTACGAACCCATAGTTTCTACACACTACTTAACATTCATGTTACTAAATTATATTCATTAACTAACTTGTTATTTTATAGATATGCAATCTGATTGAAGCATAAATTAACACAAAGGAACAGTAATTACCGCGAGATATGGCAATGTTTTTGGAGGAAAAGTGAACCTTCCTCTGCACTTCAGCCAGAATAGTCCCAGGTTCTATACCCGATGAAGCAACTGCGTCATTGCTTTCGGGCCTTGTAGAAAACCCAGGTTGATCTCTCTGACTATTGTATGGCTTAAAAGTTTCTTCATGTACATTTACAGTGGTACCCCACTCTGAAGGTGGAGTAGTAATTGATGCATCCTCCTGATTCTCTCCAGTGACAGAGACCATGTTCTTGGACTGTGGAATGGAGCCCCTCAATCTGTGGACCTGTGGATTATCCTCTTTGCTTCCTTTGCAGTCAAATGCTGGCTGAGGCTTTATATTGGTTTCTTTCGAAGTTTCTCGTTGAGCAACCAAAAATCTCCTAGGCCTAATACCATTTGACTGCATCATACCTAAAAGTCACCCACGAAAATAAAAGAAAGGCAATTTCAATACACCAACATATTAACAATTGAAACTCATAGGAGCAATTTCAATACACCAACATATTAACAATTGAAACTCATAGGAGTGATTGAGGATACTACCAACGTAAGAATCAAGAAGCTTGGGAGAAACTTTCTTCAATTTGAGAAAGATAGGAGAAAAAAAAACCAGTGAAGAAAAAAGTAAGAAAGATAACTTCTATACTGAAATGCAAAACAAAGTGCAGCAAATCCAAAGGCCTATTGAGAGCAAAAAAACTTCTTACAATAATACAGAAGTTAATTTGGCACCCTACTGCAGAAATTTTAACCAAAATGCATGAATGTGTCTAAAGATCCTGCTACAATGTACAGACAAAGCACTGTAAACTTCACCATTTTCAGTCAAATACATGATAAGCTAAAACACAAACCCTACATCAAAAAACTTAGCATAGATAATGAATTGGTCGCAGACTGAAACTCATCAAAAGCAAAGAAAAGTATACCAACAAGGCAAATAAAAGCCACAAAACCTCAATTGAGAGCACCTAACAAAAATTAAATATCAGCCAAGGACACTCTCTTAAATAAGTGCCTGTAAATTACTACCTAAAACAAAATCATGGAATCTTATTCAATTAAAGTTAGAAAGCTAATCTAAAGACCCAAATGCTTTAACTCCCAGACCAAAGTAAGACATTTAAAGCACAATTATACCCATAAGGGATGCTAACTCGAAAAACAAATAAAATAAAAAATTGCGGTTTGAAATAAGTACAAAGTAAATAATGAATCCTAATTTATGCACTTCTATATTCTACTGACATTAGACCAATAAGACCATTTAAACTCATTAGTTCCAAAAAGTATAACACTACAACTACAATATAATGCCTAGATTTCTTCTTTTACACTATTCAACTAGAGAGAGAGAGAGAGAGATGGGATTATACCTAATGGACGGTGTCGTTTGAAGGCGGCTTGCATATGCCGGACCAAGTCCGGAGGCGAAGAGGACGAAGACGAAGTCGTTGAGGTGCAGGTGGAGGTGGTGTTGAAGGAGCGGCTGAGATTGATGGAGTCTGGGTGGATGTTGATCGGACGGCTCGGATTGGGCTTGAAGAATTTCGCTTCCGCTGATGGGGCCGGAAGGTCAGGCTCCCCTTCCATCGATCAAGCACTCAAGCATCTCTGGTTTTCAATAAATATCTGCATAAAAATTGTAGACGAGATTATGTAGAGACGTCCATTGTAGCACTGTGCGGGAGTGTGTGTGCTCGTGTGTGGAAGAGAGAGAAACTAGAGAGAGAAAGAGATTTTGAAATGGCTTATTGGCGCTCTGCGTTTCGGCATATTTTGTTTTTGTTTATATTTTATTGGGCTCGTTAATGTTGGAGGGCCGTATATAAACCAAAAGTACGGCCCTTTTCCAAAGGAAAGCCCAGCCCGATTGCACGGCCTCCTGCTAGGAAGCACGGACACGGCAAAAAATGCTTCGGTGCAGTGTCGGACACGTGTCGGACATGGACACGGCCCCGACACGGCCAAAACCGTGTCCGAAAATTCAAAAAAAAAAAAAAAAATTCCGACACGGTGTTGGACACGGCTGAAGGGCCTGTCGGACACGGTTGGGGCATTTTTGATATGTTACGAAGTACAAATGGGGTCTTTTTTAAAATTTTTAAAAAATTAGTGAAAAAACTGAAAATAACAAATAATTTTTTTAATTGTATTTTATAATTTGTGTTAACTCTTTTACTTGCTTTTATTTAGATATTTGAATGATGATGAATTCTTTTTTATTTTAATCATGTATTTGATTTTAAAAGATACTTGTTGTAACGACGAATATTACTATTTCTCTATCACATACTTTGATTTAATAAATTATAAATATATAACATAATATAATATATTTTTTAGTAGCCGTGTCAGAGCCGTGTCGTGTCCTAAAATTTTGAGATTTTTCGTGTCGCCGTGTCCGTGTCCGTGCATCATAGGCCTCTTGGTTTGACAATACGAAATCGTGGAACTATTTTATGTTATGCAATTTTAGTTAAGGGCAAATTACATCTACACTTATTAAAATTAGTAATATTTGTACATTTGATATATGTATATGATTAAAAAAAATAATTTAATTTAATAACATACTAAATTTTTTGGTAATCTCTATACTATCAAAATATTTTTAATTATTTTTGATATATTTATAAAATTAATAATAAGTAAAAATAAAATAATTTAATATAAACAAATAAGAAAAAATTTACAAAAAAATAAAAAAAATATGATATTAAAAAGTATTGAGAGAGAAAAAATGATAGAAGGGAAGAGATAGAGAAAAAAATGAGGAAGAGAAAATAAAAATAACATGTAAGAGGAGAAAGGATATAGATTGTAAAAAGAAGTAGAAGAAATTGACATCCCAAAAAATGAGCTGATCAAAAATATTTATTAAATGGTGTTACACCTTTATATAATGGTGTATATATAGTATAGATAATACGTTTGCTACTTTGAAATTAATCTGATAGATATGTTTACTCACTTAATTTTTCATTAGCTTGCAAAATTTTAGGCCCGATATATTTATTATATTACAAATTACACCTAAAAGAATGTGATATGTTTTCTTTCTTTGATTTCTTAATTTAATATTTTTGAAAAGACAATCTTATATTTTTTTTTAAATAATGACCTCTTTTGAATCCATATTATCAATGGACTTTTACATAAATACTCAAATTTTGAATGATTGCAAATTTTGCAAGAAATTATCTAAATAATAATGTTTTTAATAAAAGTTCACCAAATAAAAAATATATATTTACTGTATTAATTGATATTCAATATTTAAGTACTTATCTTAATAAATACAAACTTTAGATAATACAAAGTTGAAAAATACTTTTAATTATCACAAATTGAATGTTCACAATATTATGATTTATAAAAAAAATTACAAATTTAAATGAAATTAATTAAATAAATCATGCCAAAAGGCGGATGATAGTTATAAAAGTGAGATAATGAGTAAGTATGTTCATGATTGAAATGTTGCTATAAAATTTGAGGGTGAATATGGGAAACATTTAAAAAAAATGAGAGGATAATAAAGTATTTTTTTATTTAATCCGACATAGTAAATCCACACAATCAAACAATAAATTAGTAAAAGCATTGAATATTTTGAATGAACAAACAAGTTAACAAATAACTAGGGATTTGATACAAGTTTTCATTAATAACCCATATTTAGTGGATCATATTCAATCGTATCAAAAGTAGCAAATGTGTTATTATAAATTAATTCTTATTAGTTTAACTATTATATACCTCACAAGGTTTAGAAATTAGAAGCTTCTCATAAATATTAATAGATATGTCTAAAATATAACTTTATTGCAATCATAGTAGTCAACGAACCAACAAAACATATGTCTCGTCGAGCCTGACAAAGTCCTCAATCATTTTTGTTATTACATCAATATTCACGAAGTAATTTTACTTTATACTACCATTGAGCATCATTATATACAATTCGATACTAGCACTATTTTTAAAAACTTTAATTCGTATATAGTACATACATACTGGACTTGTCAATATCATATGAATTCCATGTCAAAATCATGTCGAAAATACCATAAACACGAATGGCAATCACGTTGCACCTTGATGAAGCATAAATTTAATTGAATTGATGTATACCCCAATGGGTATTTATAATTTTTAAAATCATATGAACTAATTTATAATTATATTATACATCAAAAGATGTAGATATGATTTGCTTTTTTGTTAAACTTTTAAATAGAAATTAGCATAAATAATTTAACAATATTTGTCACTTATCTATAAAAAAGGAAAGTGACAAAGTTGCCCTCACCAATGAGAAGTAATCCCTAAATTTGATATCCGAATCTTTCTATACGAGTCAAGGTCATGTTTGTTTTGACAAGTGTAGGAAGTCATGTATATCACAACACTGCTCACAGATCATATTTGTGAAATTTCATTAGGTTGTTTGTTGTAGTATGATTGGGAGGGCGATTTGAATTGTCTATTGCAGATTTGTGCAATATTTTTATTGCATTTATTAATACAAGTTGCATTGCCCAATTCCTTCGTAATAGAACCATATTTGATTTGTGCATTTTTTCTTGTAGCGACTGGTTGTTTATTATATTACACCTCTCGCTGGACAATGTTTTTTTCTCTATTTTTCAAACTAATTGAGATGATACTTGTGGTAATTTGGCTAATTTCTCATTAAAAAAAAGGGAAAAAAAAAGACTAGTTGAATTTTATGGGCATTAATATCCTTTCATGCATAGGAACTAGAATGCTAAATAAGAATTGACCCAAAATCCTCCCAGTTACTCTTATGAGCCGAATGAGGGATTTTCAGCCTAGTTGAGCCCATATTCGAGCTCCGTAAGCTAACGACGACAACCAATGCATTTCAAACATTACTTCGCCCAATACTCAATTCCCAATAATATATATATATATATATATATATATATATTGAACTTTAGTCAAATGTTATGAACCATCTAAAAGTTTGATTAGTAATTCGTAAAGCATACATTTTTCCAGTATGATTTTACTTAATAAAGTGAAAGCTAGCTATATGCATTTTTTTTATTGCAAGATATATACTTGATGTGGGGTCTTTTTGATCTACCACGTGGTGGAGTTTGATACGCTTCAGTTGATATGCTAATGACTCACCTGTCAAAGAGGGAGGAACGCACGTAAGACTAGCCGGTTTTGTCCTGGCGTAGGCTCTCCGAAGCTCAAGTTAGCTTTTAAGTATTTTTTGAGAAGAAGATGAATAGTAAAATGTTACTTTTGCATGTATAGTGTAAAAAGTGTTTTTGATACCTTTTGGGGGAGAGTCTATTTGTTATTTATATGAGAGAGGCTTTCTGACGTGACATGGTTAATGGGGGTTGGTCAATAGATATGACACATAAAGTACAAAAGGACATGTTTTTTTGTCACTTTTAAGCCTCCAAAAAGGTGGCTGACCTTACCTCTTATTAATAGGAGTTTTTGCATGCAGACCCATTGTGTAATTTCTAATTGTCAAAAAAAATCCTATAATATTATAATTATCATATTTAACCCTGTGAAATTTTAAAGTGATTATAATAAACCCTGATGCCCCATATTGAGTTTCACGCGCTGTTTCTGCGAAGATCAGTCTGATTTTAGGTTGTAAAATTACCTCTTTGCCCTTTTTAAGCCTGATTAAAGCCCCAATTGTTCCCCAATTTTTACTCACGCAAAATACATAGAATTATATTCTTGAATGGCTTTCTCAAGCAATTCACGAAGAAGGAGATCGCAGCAGGAGCTCGATGTGCGCTATTGTTCCACTCCAAATTGTGATTGTGATATGAAAGCTTCCATTATGGTTGTTGAGTCCCCAAGAAAACCCACAAAAGGTAGGTTGTTCTATTGTTGTGCAACTCGAACATGTGGATTTTTTCGGTGGTTGAAGCCTTTACAGGCTTATTGGAGACCATCTGGGGATCCTGTTAATCACGCTATCGTGCCCAACCTCAATGTGGAATATGAGTTTGAAGAATTTGACACAAATGAAGAGATCTCAAGGGTTTCGGGATTTGCACCTGGGCAGATTCAGAATGAAACAAAATCTCATCCAAATGCCAATAATGTTCAAGTCTTGTGGGTTGTTTGTGTGGCCTTATTTATCATCATCATAGTATTGTTGCTGAAAAAATAAAATGATTAGGGCTTGGATTTTCTTTTCTTTTTTTTAGTCTTAACTTTTTATGCACTTTTTTGTAAATGTAATTTTAAGTTTCGTGTACTTTAGTTGTATGCACTTTGATCTTATGAATTAGAGTCAAGTTTGTTTGGTAGTTGTATATATTGATGTTTATAATAGCAGTCGTTTTGTATGGGAAATTGTAAAAATCACTTATTTGAAAATTGGCAATATAAACCTGGTGTTTTATAAAAATGGCAGAATAAACACTATATATTAAAATATTGTCAAAATAAACCCTGTATATTTAAAAAATTAGCTACATGAACCCTGTGAAAAAAAATTGGCACGAGGAGGCCTGTACAAAATAGACACTGAACCTGCATTATTGGCTTAGAAAAGAATATCTAAAAGCACATAAAATCCAAGAATCGACAAAAGCATTGAAACACTGCATTGCAATAAAGGCATCCAAACACAGGGCCCTTTCTTAACATCTTTACAACCAAAACAAATTAAAAACAGCCCATATTGCACTTCCCAACAAGTTAGCTGGACAAATGTTTCCAACACATTCAAAAACATCATCTGTTCATAGACAAAATAAAAGACATTTTCTTCAATTTTCATGGCCTCCAAACTCTCTTGTTTTTTGCTCTTTCTTTTGTCTTTCTAACTACTTCAGTTTAAGTAGCTCTTTTCTTCCTTGTTCTTGTTGGAGTTTGAACCTGAGGATATGGAATTTCTTGGGTCGGTGCTGCTACTGGATTTGTGAGAGCTGGATCTGGAGCAACGGCTGTTAGATTTGGAGTTGATGCAGCTGGATCTGGGATTGTTGTGGCTGGGTCTTGATTGACTTGTGAACCACTGGTCTCACTAGTCCCTTTCCCCTAAATAACATCAAGAAAATTATATAAGTATTACTAACCAACAAATTATATATATGAAAATTACTTAAATATTACCTTGTATCCTTTTGACTGTGATTGAGGGGGTTTGTTGCAAGTCCTTTTGTTATGATTAAGTTCATGGCAATTACTACATGTATGAGTCAAACCTTTCCTCGTGCTTAACCTCTCCAATTCTCCAGGGCCCTTTCTTCTTAGTTTCTTAGGTCTTCCGACCTTTGTTTTAAAAGCCGGTGCAGCTAAAGGAGTATATTTTGTTTGGATATAATGCTTTTTTCCTGGGACTGCATGTATCATGTTTGAATAGACTCTAAGGTACATTTCCTTAGTATACCAGTATGCACAAAATCATCAATTCTTAGCCTTCTTTGAGCAATTGCAGCACACGTATGGCTACAAGGATACCCACACAACTGAAACAGCCTGCACGTGCAGGTTTTGTTATCCAACTGCACAACATATTTATCATCACCATCTTCAACTTCTAACTCTTATTGTCCACACCACCTTGGCACGCAATACCTTGCTTTTATCTGTTGCTTGTTGATTTTCTTCAAGATATTTGGATAAATTGTGCCTTCATATTTCTCCATTCCAACTCTCTTGGTTTGAATTCTTGTCATTAACCTTGCCCTTATCCACTCAAACATAGAGACAATTGGTAATTCTCGTACAGGAAGTATTAAATTGTTAAAAGATTCACAAAGGTTATTGACTAGAATATCAGATTTGCAAGAGTTTCTGAAATAAGACCTGGCCCAATGAATGGGTGGGATCTTCACAAAGGTTATTGACTAGAATATCAGATTTACTTCCAGGATTACAAGTCCTTACAGTTTCGCAATAGTCCCATAGGATGTCATATTCCTTATCATCCTCTTCCCTTATTTTCTTTCTTGCCGCTTTCTTAGCCCTCAAAGCTATCCAATAACTTACTTCTAAGCCACATTTTCTACCAATAGTTGATATGAATTTGGGTATTGAAATATCTGGATTATCTTTTACTACGGCTTCCAACCTCTTGGCCAAATACAATGCGGTTGCTCTTCGATTCAAAGACTTCCTTGCACAAGTATGTTCTTCGGTAAGTGACTTTATCTGAAACCGTGTGGAATTTTGAATAACAGAAGCATGGATCCTCCACAAACAACCTTCTGCTGCACACTTTGCCGTAACCCTCTTCTTCTCACATTTTATAAAATTTAGTTCATACCCCATCCTCACACTCCAGTCAGTAATGGTGTCCTTGTATACTGCTACGTTTGGGAATTCAAGACCAACTTGTAAAATTAAGTTTTTAACTTTGTCTCCTTCCTTGAAGGTAGGATTCTTTGCTCTCTTGTTGTCCGGCAAAGGCGCTTGATCAAAATTTTCATCACTGTCTGCATCACTGTACCAACTTGCATCATTATCTCCTTCACGTTGTTCTCCATTTTGTTTGCCTCGTGAAGTGCTTTTTTTTCTTCTTCTCAGCATTTTTCTCAACTGACTTTGCTGCTCTTTTCTGCTTCTTTCATTATTTTTGAAAATATCATCATCTGATGATCCTTCAATGTCCTCAAAGGCCTCAGATGGTGCATCAGAATCTATCGCTTCATCTTCGGAGCTCTCAACCTCTGACTCCATAGATAAATCTTCAGATTCAGAATCACTTGAACTGGCTTGAAGCTCTACTTTTTTTCTTTTGCCCTTGACAGTTGTACATTTCTTTTGGCCCTTTCTGCTTTTAGGATCTGAATTATCTTGTTCCATCACCGCAGGCTCATCAAAAGTTGCATTACAATGCTCTTCAACACCTGGAACTTGTGGATCTTTGGTCACCTCATTTGCTTCATTATCCACACCTTCTTTGAAATTAACACCCTCTAATAGAAGCTTGACTGCATTATTTTCCTCATCACTTTTTTGCATAATTGGTATCTCATTTCCTTCAGCGTCAACAACCATTATTGGATCATCCAACTCCATTACAAACAGGGTGATATCAACACATTCAGTATGAGCATTTTGCATTGATATTATCCCCAGGTCACCATCAATAAGTCTAAGCCCTGTTTCAAGACTCTTGCCAGGATACAAGAAGTAGAAATCAACATTCAACTTTTTCCCTCCACAATCTTTGTAAATGTCATATAAATCATCTTGCATAAAATAGTCTAAGTTGACATTCTCATAATGGTGTTGTGATCCTCCCATATAAGTTAAAGTGTGGGTATTGACAAATTCTCCACCAACCCATATGTGAAGGTTATGATATTTTTGCATTCTGCAACAGTATAGGGAAAAAAAAAATCTCAAAAGTGGGCCAACAAAGTCTTCCTACAACAGCTAAAGTATCAATTAGACAAATTTGGGACCACTTGCAACATACTGGTCCAACAAATGCCGACAAAATACACATTTCTCAAACACTACCGAACACATTTTTCAAACACTACTGAAAAGGGACACATTTGTTTAACTATTACAACTAAATCCAAACATAAAAAGTTCTATTAACAGAAATTTCACACAATATCCGTGAATACCCATAGCATAGTCACAAATGTATACTTAAAACAAAGAAAAAATTGAAACCCAACTACAAATACAACAGAAAATCGCCAGCATGTGCAAGAAATAAACATTATCAACACAATAATCCACAAAAATTATGATATTATTCGACAAAAACAACGAAATTTAAAACATATTTGTAAATTCTAAAGTTTTACCTCAAACTATAACCTCCACGGTGAATAATAAGTAAAGCCCAACTGCTCCTTGCTTCACAAAGTTGAATTTCAAAATGAAATATCGAAGCCTACAGATTTCGCATTTTCAAAAATGGGGGATAGGGTTTTCTTTCGAATGGGGTGTGTGTTTTGTTTTCAATCTAATTCCAGCAGCTTTCTTTTAGTTGTAGGAGAGGGTAGATTTGGAATTTCACAGGCTCACGAAGTAAAAAGCCTAAGTTGGGGCAGTGGGCAACTAAAAAATTACACAGGGGTTATTTGTTAATTAAAATATCACAGGATTTTTTTGATAATTTCAAATAACACAGGGGGTTTAATGCAATTAGCTCCTTATTAATAGGATATTAATCTTACATTTAATGCATATCTTGAGCATTTATGACAAATGATTGTATTTATGTAAGAACATTAAATGTGCCAGGGATTGATAAGATGAACCTATGTGCAGCATGCGCGTGTTTAGTGATAGTAGGTACACGGACCTGTCAGTCTTACCAGCTAAGACTTGTCCGTTGGCAGTCGCATTTGGCAAAGGCCAGATGGATACGCCTTAAGGCCACTTGTTTTCCTACTTCACTTACCATGCATATGAGATTCAGAAGGCTCAAAGAGGCCCTTCGTGGCTCAGAAGCCACATACTTAATCGTGGGGTAAGCTTGGGGGTACTTCCTCTCTCGCGACTTGTACTCCGAGGCTCACTCTTTATCACGCGGACACACTCTCGAGGACTGTAGGTCTCTTCGAGAGCATCGAATCTCACGCTTGTCAATTTTTTGACTATTTGACAAATATTGACATGTTTGACTGAGGTGGGGCGTGACACGTTAATACTTGTAATTGTTTATCAAATTTGAACTTTATCTCATGTATGTTCATGGAATAAATATAGTAATTGCAACTTCTTAGTCGTATTTGTATTACTATATATAAGATAAAATACTAAACAAGAATGTACAAATAGCTTTTGTGATGAACCCCTTTGCCAATGTATAAGAATTGATCAATTGATGCCAATGACAATAGAAAAAAAAAATGGCTGTAGTAATGGACATCTTGTTTTCTTGCAATTCATTGGACGTTGGTATAAAGTGGATGATGGTAGAATAATAATTTAAGTTGATAGACTTTATGGTATTTCATTACATTTGACTTTGACGTGACAAATGTGCGTTCGTTGGATGACCTTTCTTCAAAAAAAAAAAAAAAAGCTTAATTTTTGCAAAAATAGTACTTAAATGAACAAATTATGTTTGGCCGATTTTTTTTTTAAATAAAAGACACATAAAAAAGTCAAAATTAATTTTATAAAAGTTATCCAGAATACTTCAAATAAAATGTATTTTAAAGTATTCTTAATTATTGCATTCAATAGTAAAATTGTTTGATTTTAAAAAAGTAAAATAAAAAACCCTACCGTAAAAAAATAAGGGTTGAAAAATATATTTTTAAACTTATTCAAATGGGCTAGATATTAATGTAATACATTCTAATGGGTCTGACCCAATCTGCTTGGGCCGTATGCTATCCTCAAACCCCAAACCCTACTTTCTTTGCCAGACTAACGTAAACCTTACGTTCATTTCCCTCTCTTCTTTTTCCTCAGCATTTCCTCTGGAACTTTTTCTAAATTCCTGCACAATAGACTCAAATTAGGGTTTATTGTTCTTGTTTTGGTAATTGTTTGGGAAAATCAAGCGGGCTGAATTAGCTTCTGAATACGCCGTCTCAGTGGCCGTTGATATCAAACCAATTTCTCACTATTCCGGCGAGCCACAGGTAATTTAGATTAATCGCGAGAGATTTCTGATGCTTGTATGTGTTTATATAGTGCTATAGTTAGTTTCATGATTCTTGTTATGCTAATCTTTTGTTGGGTTTTCGTTATTTTTAACTGGAGAGTCTTTTGATTGTATTTTAATGAAGTTGGCGTCAAAAGGGTCCTATTTTGAAGTGTTATATGTAAAAATTCTACTTTTTGCATCTTCATCTGATGGACCTGGGAAAGTACTGTGCGCTAGCTCTCTTTTGAATTGTGCAATTGTATCACTATTTGCAATGATTATGTTATATCACTGGAACGCTATGACCAAACTTTTAAATTGTTTGATGGATCATCATGGTTTTTGATGATTATGTTACTGAGTCCATTGCCATATAGTTTTTAGGTTATATCATTTCTTGATTGGGCAGGAGTGAAAGCTTAAACTCTTACATGTTTCATTGCTCCAATGTAACCCACTCCATTGTTTCTACCCCAGGACTATAATCCAGAAAAGAAAATATTGTTGCACGAGAATCAACTAAGAATGAGGCTTCTAACACACAACATGCTATCATCGAACATCAAAGGCGTAACCAACGGTTTCCCACTACGGATTGAGGTGGAGAAAGTGGTGGAAAAGGAGGTGGAGTTGAATGTGGACTTCCTCAAAAACATGTTTGCCAAGATCGAATGGAAGGCCCTCATAGAAGCTTCTAAAACCATGGGCTACTCCGAGCTACCAGACAATGCCGAGTCGTCCATGCTCGACTCTGATGAGTTTCTTCGCAAGTTCCACCATGCCCTTCTCGAGCTTCATCTCGAAGAGGGTGCCTTGGTTTGTCCTGAGACTGGCCGCAAGTTTCCCGTCAACAAGGGGATCCCCAATATGCTGCTTCATGAAGACGAAGTTTGATCGGTTCTCACAATGTGGAGTCTGATCGGTTATCACAATGTGGGGTCTTTGTGATGTGTTGAGAATTAGACTTGTTGATGTAGGGATGCACTTGTTACGCGTTGTTGGGAGTATTTTGTGAAAAGATGTAATCGGATATTTTGAAGAACTTGATGTCGTTGAGAAAATGTGGGAAGCCTTTATGTCTAGTTAGCTATTTTGTGTATCCAAGCATATTGGCAACCATGATATGAAAGTTCTACATTGTGTTGTGGGTAATTGCGGGGACCTCCCTTTGGAATTAGGTTAATTGGGTTGATTAAACTACACCATTTCTTCTTTCTATATTATTAAATTTTTCTAATGCAATGTTTGGAAAAAGAATTTTGGTAAGGAAAATGAGAGGAAAATGAAAAAGAGAAAAAGTGAAGGTATAGAGTATTATCATTTGAAATATAGAAAAAAAAAAATTATCTTATTTTTTTTATTAAAATTCAAGAACAAACGGAGGGGTACATCTTTTGGATGGAAATTGTCGAAGTGAGCATAAAAGCTAGTTGATTTTTTCATTTTTCTCATGATCTTACTTTTTGACAATTTCTGACTTTTTTTTAAAATTTTTTTATGAACAAATATGCTCCTAGTGATATGTCAAAATTGGATAATGTTTAGAAGATCGAGGGTGTGATAGGCCAATGAATTTCATAATTCATTTTATTTATTTATTTATTATCTTTCTACGCAATGGTAATTTGGTCTCACACGATTGTGTTCGGGTTTAACATGAATATTTTCTATGTTGATTTTTTTTTAAGGTAATCAATAATGTAACAGTAATTTTAAATTGCATAGAAAAATTTTCAGAAAGGGAAACTTTTTAGAAAATTCCCTATAATTGATCCTTACATGCTTGCTTGTGGCAATTCGAGGTTATATGTACATTTGACTTGAAACCAGCTTTCGGTTTTGGACAAAATTGAACACATACTAGATGCATTAAGCAATAGATATTTTATTTCATCAACTTTTTGTTCATATTTGGTTATTTTATATTTTAAGTCGAAACATTTTATAACTTGCAATACGTTATGCTATATAACAATGACACAATTTAATCCTTTAGCCAATTCTTAAGAATTTTTAATATCCAACTTAAGAGAGGATCTTAATATGTAATTTAAACTATTCTTTTATAAATTATAGTATGCATATGTGACTAAAATTACATAAGATAAAATACCAACTTAAAATACAAAATTTGCAATCATTGCCTGCTACTATAAATACACATCATTTCGCGCGCAATCCCATTTCGAACGCTTCTTCGTTTCTGGTCAATCTGTTTTGCAGAGAAACCTCGCAATGATTTGAAATCTCATTCTTCAGCCGACCTAGATTTCACGCTTTCAGAGCTGGATTTCTCGGATTCTTCTCGCGACAGAGCTGCGAGAAGTTAACTTTTCGATTTCGACCATTTCAATCCGATCGAAGACTCGCAATCGATTTTTCTGGAGTTGAATCACATCGCTCGATACAGTAAACCACTGCTCAAAGTATGTTTTTCATCGAGATTTCAGATTTTTAAATTGGCAAAACTTTGAATTTTTATGGTTTGAGATCGAATCTAGGGCTGTTTCTGCAGATTTTCGTTCGTGATTGTCGGGATGAGCAGCCTTATAGGATTGTCAGGCATAAAAAGCCTGGAACAGTTCAAATCCTATCGTGGATCTAATTCAGGAACTGGTAATACGAAGCTGCTTTCAAATTCTTCGCTAGCGTCTACGGACTCTGTTTCTTCTTCGGGAAGCTTTGCGAATCTGAAGCTAACTGCAGGTTGTAATATATTTGGGCAGTATTTTTTAATTGTACGTATATTTGGACAAGTATGTTGTCTGTAATTGATGATTTTGCTGGTGGATTTGCTTTTTTCCAGAGAAATTGGTCAAGGAACAAGCTTCTGCGAAAACTGACCTCGAATTGGCGGTAAATTGAATACACAGGAAAATAGTCTCTCGCTAACTTCTGGACATGCATATGTCTAGCATTTGATGCATGTATATCTCTATGCACGGCCATATAGATCAATTTTGATCATCTTTCCACGAGTTTTATGTATGTGTAGATGTTCTCTGTGCGACACGTATGAAAATACCGTTACATGTCAATATCCACCTAGGTTTGGTGTCTGCAAAGTTTCACTTATTTATATTAAGCAGATCCTGTAATCTAAGTTAAGGTACTACAGTATTTCTTGAAGTAGCTATTGATATCCAAAACAGAGGATTGAGATGTAGTGTGTATATGAAAATGCAGAACTCTAAGCTCAAGAAACTGACAGACCAAATTTGTCTACTAGAAGAGAAATTGCAAAATGCATTCAACGAAAATGCTAAGCTTAAAGTGAAGCAGAAAGAAGATGAAAAGCTCTGGAAAGGACTTGAATCTAAGTTCTCTTCAACGAAGACACTGTGTGATCAACTCACTGAAACTTTGCAGCAGTTAAATGTCCAGGTTCAGCACGGTATATGTTCTCCACATTATAACTATTTCATGTCCATGTTATGGAAATGTTATGCTGTTGTATTGATTCTAGACTTCCACAGCTGAGAAGGACAAGGTGTTTTTTGAAGATAAATTGTCTGCAACGTCAGTTGCTCTTGATAAATTGCACGATCATATGACGACCATGTCCTTGAGGTTGGAATCTTCAGAAGAAACAATTAAAGCTCGTGAGTGATTTTTTACACAATATTTTATCTTAAAGGTTTTGATTCTTGTGTTTTGACCATAATGGTTCTTATGTCTAGCAGGTTTATGGATGCCTTTTGCTGTTGTTATATTTTATTAATTACGGGATGCTTGTTTTATTGCACATCAAGGTGAGAAGGAGCTTATGGAACTCGGCCTTGCAAAGGAAAATATGGAGACATCTCTTAGGAATGAACAGAACAGAGCTGCCCGCTTAATTGAGGAGAAAGGTAATGCTGATATGGCTAAACTTTTAGACGGAGTTAATTGAGTATGACCTTGATTTTAGTGTTATGTAGTTATCAGCATAAGTGTAATTTCCTTGGTATGGAGATCTAACACCATATAGTTATATCAACACGTTTTTTTCACCAATAATAGTCTATTATGATCAGTATGATCATCATTTTGCTATTTTGATGAGGGAAGTTATTAAAATTCTCAATTGTTGTTGATGCTACTGTCTCGCTTTGACCTTCAGCAAATCTATCAGATTAAGAAAAGATGCTAATGGCACGCTCCTGGCATTTTTTCAGTTTAATAGGTGGCGACTGGCTGTTTAGTTTGGCTTTGCCCTTGGAGACAATGTTGTGTTTGTAATCAGGCCTTGAAATTTGGTAGTCAGATTTATGGACAAATAATGTCGTTCTAACTCCAAATTCATGATACCCTGAGTCAAGAATTGCATGCAGTTTTTGTTTGTTTCAGCAATACTATTATATTATATGTCACAATCCTAAGTGCGTCCTGCAGCATAACTCAAACTCAGACGGTTAAATGATTACCTGTAGTTGAAACACACCTTTTCATTTCACAAGAGTACATGCTGTATTGTTGAAATAAGAAATTTGTTATCACTGCGTGGCTCTCAAGGACTTCTGAGGGCATTTTACACCTTCGCTCATGCCACCGCCTTCTGCACACCCAGTAGGCATTTTGTTACCCTGCTTACTTTTTTCTTTTTGAAGCAGATGGAATGATAAAGCAATTGGAAGAAGATGTAGCAGCAAATAAAATCGCTTTGGAAAGTTTGACTTCTAAGATGGAGAAGTTGCATATTGAAATGAGAGTAAAAGAAGATAATCTGCTTGAGTTAAATATTTCCAAGGAAAAATTGGAGAGACAAAATGAGGATCTTTTATCTAGCAAGAATGATTTCGCTAAAAGTTTGGAAATGGCAGAGAAGGAGATCAAGAATCTTGAAGATTTTGTTAATGTGCTGGTTGTGAAGTTAAAAGAACTGGAGAAACAAAGCCTGACATTTTCTGAGACAGTCATTCAGCTTAACGCTTTGTTCGATTCATGTCTTAAGTTGGCTCAGCAGGAGAAAGAACTTGTTTCTAAGTGTGCTCAACAAAAGTTTGATCAGATGCACAACCAGTGTATATCTGTTAGAACTGAGAAACATGTTTTGCAGATGGCTAATCATGAATTGAACAATAAGGTTCTTGAACTTCAGAAAGAACAGGAATTTGCCATGGTGCAGCATGCAGAAGAATGCCGGTTAGCAGAAGAGAAAATTAGGAAGTTAGAGTCTGAAGCAGAAACTCTTGTTTCCAAGCAGAATGCAATGGAAGCCTTGATAGTCAAATTGGAGGATGACCTCAGGGCTTCATCAGAAAACTCAAAATTATCTGATAAGAAAATGGTGAAAGCTCATTGACTGAAATTTATCCCTTGAGGC
Organism: Petrea volubilis; assembly: GCA_026212405.1. NCBI lineage: Eukaryota > Viridiplantae > Streptophyta > Magnoliopsida > Lamiales > Verbenaceae > Petrea > Petrea volubilis. The sequence goes on along the minus strand of CM047874.1, from coordinate 4,453,103 downwards.
ATGGGTAGCTGACATAGTTGAATTTTTATATTTTTTTTTGTGTCATGCAGCAAGATTTATTGCAGGAACTTTCCAAATTAGAGAGTGAGAGCAAAAGTCTTATAGATGGACTAAAAGCAGATATCCAAAAAAAGCAAGATGAAATTGCTATTTTGCAGGAGAAGGCTGAGAAAAGTGAAGACAATGTAAATTCACTTGAGAAAAGTGTCAGTGAGCTTGAGAGTGCATTAGAGGAGAAGGACCAGCTTCTTGTGGAACTCAAGAGCAGAGAAAAACAGTTTGAAGATCAGAAAGCAGAGGTTTCCTTAATTGAGTCTTAAAGTTTAATTTTTGTAGAACAGCCTCTTAAATGGGTCACTAATCGTTTGGTCTTCTGTTTTAGGTTATGGCATCGCTGGCTGAGACTGAAAGCAAGCTTGAGGAAGCCAAGAAGCAATATGATCACATGTTAGAAAGTAAACACTTGGAACTATCAAGGCATTTAAAAGAAATATCTCAGAGAAATGATCAGGTGTACTTTTTTATTTTAACTGTTATGGCAGACCCACAATCATTCACTTTCCCTGTTCTTTCCTAGATACATGAAATTGACTTTCATTTGAGTGTGATCAGGCCATAAGTGAGATGCGAAGGAAGTATGAGGTGGAGAAGCAGGAGACTGTTAATCTTGAGAAAGAAAAGGTTCACCCGTTACATTTCTTGTGAGTTTTCTCACTCACAGTTTAAATTAGAATTTTATCCCAGTCAAATTTCAGGCAGATAAAGTTATCCAAGACATGGAGAAAACATGTGAGCAAAAGATTGCAGCACATAAAGAAGAATCTCAGCAGCTTCTGCAGCGGGTGCAGGAAGAACATGCTGCGCTGGTATGTGACCATTTGGAGAATATCTTAAACCTGGATCACTCGAAGTTTCAAGCTTGATAGCCGGCCAATAATTCCAATGATTAATTTTTAATTGAGTGTAAGAATAGAGAATAAAATACAGAATATGCTACAGAAAGAGTAAAGATAATTCAATTTAGGGGATGAATTTTCTGGTCTTCCTACATCATTTTGGTTCTGTTTCTGTGATGATTTATAGAGCAAAAACACAAATATATCTCAGAAATATACTGAGATACTTAATTTTTTACCATAGATAAGCAACATCCAGCAGGAATTTTCTAACAAAGAAATGAGCCTCATATCTAAGCATGCTGAAGAACTAAAACGCACCCAACTTGAAGATGAAACTGAACTTAGAGAGGTATATCATCCTTGAAGTATCTTAACTCCAAGTGAATATGAGAAACAATTATATTATGTCTTTAACCATGTTTGTCCTGCAGAAAACAAAATTACTTAGGTCTGAGCATGAGGCTCAGTTAAGAGCTTTGAGGTGTGAGCATGAAGATGAATGCAGAAGACTGCAGGAGGAGTTGGATATTCAAAAGGCCAAGGTATTTCCTGTAATTGCATGTTAAATAGATTGACCACTGATATTCCCACTTGTTATGTCAGGAAGAGAGGCAGAGGGCGTTACTGCAGCTGCAATGGAAAGTAATGAGTGACAATCCACAAGAGGACCAAGAAGTGAATTCAAAAAAGGTCTTCTCTATTACCAAAGAAACCTCCAAATTGCAGTCATGAATTGATTGTAGCACTTAGACTGCAACAATTAGCTCTATGATAATTGATGTTTTATTGAATCACATGGAATCAGATCAGGTGGGTGCAAATCTTTCTATTTTGTAACCTTTTTCCTGTTACCTAATTGGGGAGAAACATAGTGCCATTTTTTCTGCTAAGGTCACTGCTTAGATCAGAAATAACTAAAGCTGTAAGAATTGACTGATGATTATTACCACAAGATTTAATGATGGGAAATTTCCACAAGGACAGGGAAAAATATTTGGTCCAGAGTACTTGCATTATCCGAGCATTCCTTTTCTCTAGTTGCATGCATTATACCACTGATTTTCTTAATTCATAAATGTCATTTGTGAAAAAGATTCTCTGAATTTTGATATGTTTCCCATCAATTGGAAATATACAAATACCTAATGTTATCAGTCCAGTTGTTACTACAGAACTAGTACGTTGATAGAATATTTTGATTTTGATATGTGATGTTGTTGCTCGACATTAATGAACTAATACGTTCTAAAGACGAGATTACTTGATCTATTGAGTATTTCACAGAACTACTCTATTTCGTCTGCTAAGATGAGAGCTAAAGACGGTGGCAAAAGAATTCATCATGCTCGTGACAGAACAGAAGTCGAAGACAAGGTAACTTCTAACTGGAAATTTCTCTTTTCTTTTGTTTTTGTGAATGGATATGGTGGATAACATTGGTATGCATTTTAATATTTTTCTGTAGGATTCCCCTTACCTGAAAGAAGCCCAAACTCCCGTTTCAAACATGTTAAAAAATGTTGATAATGTGAATCCTGCGAGTGTGATGAGTCTGCCTAAGCATAGCAGGAAGGTGAGACAACTTAAATTTATTTTTTGCTTCTAGCTGGTAGACAAAACGTGTTTCCTGTACTTCTGCTGGTTCTTTTTTATTTGGCAATCAGTTAACCAAAACTCCGATGCTAAAATATTCATCTCTCTAAACCCTTGTTTATTGGCAGGTGACTCACCGTGAATATGAAATTGAAACATCGAATGGTAGAACAATCACAAAGCGAAGAAAAACTAAAAGTACAGTCATGTTTGGGGTCAGTATTCGTTCAATCATTAAACTGAAATCAATTAATTTCATTGCTATATACTTCAGAATCCTTTGAGGTTGATTAACAGGCAGATTATGACTGCATTCTTAACTTTGTTACAACCATCTGTATCACAGGACCCAAGGAAGCACAGAAAGAGAGAGACACCAAAAGCTAAGACCCCCAAGACTCCCAAAGATGCTATCCAGGCAAGTACACTCGAACCAGTCATTGTTGGCTGTGTTTCCATCTCTTTTAAATTTGTTATCCTTTTATATTCCCAGAGTTACAGCATAAAACCGGATTTATGAATAACAAAAACGTGGTTGTTGTACAGGATATCTGTTGATTTCCAAAGAAATAAAGTTTTGTCTTCTAGCAATAGAAATACTCTTTACTGTGTCCACTTATAACCATGCCATGCTACTTGCAACACACAAAAACACAGCATTATTATACTGAAGTTTTTTCAGCTTGTGGTGATACTTGGTTTTATTTGATACAGGGAGTCAAAGGTAGGCCCCATCCAAATCCTCCCAACATAGGCGACTTGTTCTCAGAAGGATCTTTAAATCCATATGCAGATGATCCCTATGCATTTGATTAGAGGTACTCTTATTTGACTGCACAATTTTTCCTGAAACGTACTAATAATAAAAGAATTGTTTAGGTGTCTATTGCCATATTTCCTGATCAACTTTTCCACGTTCTAACTATCAATTTTATTTTAATCTAAAATGCTTGGGAGATCAAATTTCATCTATGTCAGATGAACTTAGTTTTAACCCCGACTGGTAAGATGGGAATATTTAAAGAAGCTTGTGTTGGCTGTAAGTATTCCTGCTTATAAACCTAAACTTGTGCTAAAAAAATTAATAGCAATACCTGATGTTGAAAGAAAGAACCTATGTTTAACTACTTAAGGTTTTTCTCCATTTGTTTTTCATACTTTCAATGAATCCTAAAGATGAAAGAAGTTGCAATATAGGATCAAGAAATCGTTAAGATGTGGGTAATAGAACTAAAGCTATTCTAAGCAGTTGTTAGTCTTTTAAATTCTGAATCTTGAACTTTGACTATAACTGCGTATTCATTCTACACATAAACCTCGTTGAAGCGACTGCAAACAACTTATGCAATAATGTGATGCAATTTATTACGCAATTTGGTTTCAGTAAGATTTAATTATGTTCAGGTAGTTTAGAAAGATATTAAATTGCCTTCTCTAATATAGTTTCTCTTCTCATTGTAGGCTTTGAAAGTTATATCTGCCGCAGAAGGTGCCTTTTTTGAGGCGATACCAGCTGCGCTACATATACCTTGTCTCACCATTCATTTCTGAGTAATGTCACAGTCACACATACTCCCTTACTATCTAGCAAGTGATATATTTTACTGTATAAGTCCCACAAATTCTTCTTTAGTCCTCATTCACTGAAATATCTCAGACTTAATACTTTTTGTGTTTCTTGTAAATACATCTGTAGTTGCATTACCGAATAAAAGCTCCATTAGGAATTTTAAAACCAATTGCACGTTCCATTCATGGCTCGTCTAGGTGCACAATCTCGTATGAGACTTCCCCACTAGATTTTTCACAGAAGTAACCATGATTGATATTCTAGAAACAATTTATTAGTAGATGAGCTGTTTCAGTTTTTCTAGGAACTTTTGCATTGAAGCACACTCAGTCTATAGCGGTCTCGATGCAACCAATAATTTTGACCTCAAAGAAAAAAAACAGATGTTTTATGACATATGGAAGGACAATTTGACTACTGGAGAAAAAAAAAATTGTAATACAATATATATCAATAATTTTATATAAATGTGAGAGGGTGCGCTGCTCCCACCAGCTCGTTCCTCCTGATTACTAATAATTCCTCATCTTACACCACCACTTGAATTCTATTAAATAGTGTACAAGGGAGGTGCCTAATCTGTTAACTGCTATTATGTTGAACATAATTGAAATTGATTGTTCTTTTCCTCTAATATCCAGCGAATTCCAGCTTTTCCTTCCCCTTTGCATAAAAGTTGGCATAATGGGATTCAAATTTCATTATATTCCGTAGTAACCGCAACTATAATGTTAAATTTTTGTGTTAAATGCTTACACAGATATGGCACTAAAAGTAGGTTGTGTTGGATGAATGTGAATTTGAAGCTAATAAAAAGTACCAAGCTTTATTCCATCGCATATGGGCTCAGATATGATTTTGAGGCAAAAGGAATCAAATCAGCTTTCTCATTCAAGTAACTATTAATTATGACGTAATTAGTGCAAATCCTTGTTCTTAGCAATGCGCTTTTTTTCTAGATATCCTATTTTGCGTGCCCACTACTATAGTAGTACCAGTACTTTTTTTTTATTTTAATTTTCTTGTACTTGTGAGCAAAATCATGCGTTTTTTCCGTGTACAATTAAAACTTTAAAACTACACCTATCAATTTATTGAATCTTCAAAATTTAGTCATACGGAGTTTAAATAGATAATGCTAACGATTAAGGGTCATCTTTTGGGGAATAAACAACAGCAAATCAGAAATTAAACAGAAGAATTATCTATTCAGTTGGAACTCTTTACCGTGCTATAATTTATAGGGCATCGAAATTTGAGTCATTTCCCACATGGATTCTAGAAAGCTAATTGCATCCTTTGCCAAGGTGCAAAGATCATTTTAAAGTTAAGCCAATCAAAATTTCACTCATTTGCCCATTATTATAAATACGCTCGAGCATCAACTATCAATTGGTCTAGTATGATAATGTATTAAATTCTTTAAACAATGTTTGATTTTCGGATTTTAGAATTGTGAATGGAGCGATTAGGTTGAAAAGATCGTTCCCACATTAGGATTCTGCAGTATCCTAATCCAAATTAGTTGGCTTGTGGGTTGGAAATTGAGTGGTTAAGACAATATACACACACAATTTCAAGCTCTATTATTTGAGCTTAGATAAACATTTCATAATAATACTATCTTAAGAAAAAGTAATGAAGAACCTTTTATATATGATGCAGGTTTTACGACATTTCTGAATATGTGATGTATAAAGTACATTTCTGATAGCAAAAATACAAGAGGAAAAGTCGTAAAAAAAGATGAATATTAAAAACCATAAAGTGGTATCTCCTAGTTATTCGGATGTCCTATATTGAACCGGGACGACATTGCAATTAATTAGCTCATAATTAAATAATTTTGCTTTTGGCCTTGCTGTTATCTTTAACTAGTCTGTTTGATTAAAGAAACTCTTAGATTCCTTCTTCACCGATATACTCATTATAGTGTTTAATAATTTACACATGCTCCTTTGTCAGTTAGTGTATGATGCCTCCCTCGATGTCTTATTTTTTCATTTTTAATTTCAAAAAAGAAAAAAAAATCTATTTTATACATTCATCGAAATTCGAATGTATATTTCCCAAATTTTCTGGTACAATGCATGTATTAAATTGCAATTATACATAGTGAAAGTAGGACCATTGTCCTTGCTTGCAAATCTGTATAATTGATCTTTTAAAGATATTTTTCATAATTTTTGAAATTATATATACATATATGTATGTGTGCGTGTGTGTGTAGATGAAGCCCACAATACCCAAAACCAGGATAGGGTAAAGAGAGGTTAGCATGAGCATCTCCCCTCATTTACTCCATCCTCTGTAAAAGTGCATGCTTGTAAGCACTTTTCCAATTTATACCCAGCACAAGACAAAGAAAAACACCATTCTTGAATCTATTCTCCAATGGCCAAAAGCAGAAACCCCAGAAAGCACACCAAAGAAAAACAACAAATCATCCCTTCTCAGAAACAAGAAACAAAACCCCATTCATGGGCAGCTGTGAGAAGCCTCTTCACTTGCAAGTACCTCCAAGTACAACAACAACAACAACAAGCAGAGAAGCAAAAGCAAGAAGAGCTCCAGAAGAAGCAGAAGCAGAAGCAGAAGCTGAAACAGCCCCAAGAAGCCGACAAAACCGGCCCGAAATGCAAGAAACAGATGACGAACAAAGAGGAAACGAACAAAAACTGCAAGAAAATGAAGTGCTCTGGCTCACTCTGCAGCACAAAAGTCATGCAAAAGCCTGATCAAGTTTCATCATCATCTCCCGAAGAACGCCGAAAAAAGAGAGCCAACAATGGTAATTTGTTAATGGGCTCATCATCAAGTGATCAGAATGAGAATAATAACTCAAGTAGATCCATGAAGACGACACTATGTGACCTAAATAATGGTGTGGTGGGTTCGAATTCTTCGTCTAATAATTCATCGTCGTCTTCATTTACTACTGCTGCTAGTGCTGTCCCTTCGGCTTCGCCTTCTTCGATTTCTGGATCTTTCAGAAACATGCCTTTCAGGAGGCTTTCGGGGTGCTACGAGTGCAGAATGGTGGTGGATCCTGTTCTGGGAATGACCAGGGACCCTTCTTTGAGGACCACCATTTGTTCTTGCCCTGAATGTGGTGAAATCTTTATGAAACCTGAGAATTTGGAGCTTCATCAGGCTGTTAAGCATGCCGGTAACTTATTATCACTTATATTTTTTCTTTTTTCTTTTAGGAATTCATTGTTATTTTTGTCACTTGTTACTTGATTTAATCGAATCTTGAAACAGAGGAAAGTGTTATTCTTGTTCTCTTTAAGGGATAAAACATTTTGCCACACTAACTATTTCATTTTTATACTTTGCCAAATCAAAGCTTTTTTCTCTTTCAAACTTTTGTGTGTGTGTGTGTAACGCTTTCTTGTTTTCTAAGTTTTTACACTTTAGCACTTCTGACCTATTTTCCGGTGAAAATATTCAACTTGCATATCTACATGTGAATTTTGACATGAGAGTATTTTCACCAGAAATACGCATGTTCAGTCTTTGAAAGGTTTATTTGTGGTTTTTCAAGCACCGTAAATAACCTTGAGGTGGTAAAGTGTAGGATTCACAAAGTTAGGGGAGGTAAAGTGTTTAAAAAAAACAAAAGAAAAAGTTTAACTGATAAAAATATGAAAAAATGATGATAATTGGCATGGAAATATATGCTTATTCCTTTCTTTCAAATCAGTTTAGCTTTCTAGTCAAACTTTATTTTTCTTCAATTTTTGGAAAAGTGAGCACTTCAATACCTAGTTTTTCATCATAATGTCTCAAACAACTACACAAATTAATTGCCCAAAATTTCATTTTTAACTTTCCCTCCACTTTACCTATCCTAAATCCTAGCTTGTTTGTCATCTACTTAGTCTTGTTATTATAAAAGATTAGTGCACAATATCTCACTCTTATCACTCTTTCCAACATTTCACTGTTAAGCACACACACACACACACACACATATATATATATATATATATATATATTATATTATATGTCCAAAAATAGCTCAACATTTTACAAGACGCTATGTTACTTTGCTTTTTGTAATTTATTAAATTGAAAAAAAATGAAAAAAAAGATAAAAACAAAATACTTATGTTTTTTTATGATATTGAACTATCATTTTCATCTTCACCAACTAACACGCTAAAACCCCCCAACAGTATCCGAGCTGGGCCCTGAGGACACAAGCAAGAACATAGTGGAGATCATATTCCAGTCAAGCTGGCTCAAGAAACAGGTCCCCGTGTGCAAAATAGACCGCATATTAAAAGTCCAAAATACCCCAAAGACCATCTCGAAATTCGAAGAGTACAGGGACGCCATCAAGGCCAAAGCCACCCGCCTGCCGAAGAAACACCCCCGCTGCCTCGCCGACGGCAACGAGCTCCTCAGGTTCCACTGCACCACACTCATGTGCTCCCTCGGCCTCAATGGCTCCTCCAACTTGTGCAACTCCATCCCGAGCTGCAGCGTTTGTAGCATCATCAAACACGGATTCAAGGTCGCGTCGGAAGTTTCATCCAAAGGTAATACCTGGATAGTGTAGGGACCGTCATTTCGTTTTAAATTTATATAAGATAGTATTATATATATATATATAATTTTATTGGAATTTGTTATTTTGTGTAGAATTTGAAGATATTCTTTCCAAATTAAAAGTTTGGTTGCGAACCATTAAAATTCACTACAAAGAAAATGATATTATATTAGTTGAAAAAATTAAGTGACGAAACTGTCGTACATAGTATTTGTTAAGCAGTGATACTTTCTATTTTGATACTAATTTTTTATTTATTAGGTGATGATAATTTTTATTTTGTCATATTATGACTTAGTAGTGTCAAAAATTACTAGTTTAGTTTTTATTTTTGATAATCAATGACTCCTCTTTCGTAAAAATGTGGTGAAAAAGTGAAGTTCGCCTCTATAATTTTGTGACAAGATTTTTAATTGTTAATACAAGAGTACCGTTGATCGTTAACTAGAATAATTTAAACACGATTTTTTGTACTATTACCCTTATAAAAACAGAATAAAAATTTATTGTTACTTAATACATATAATTGGTGAAACTTTTACCACACATACCAGCTTCTATTTCTCATTTCAAAAAATTATCTTCTCCATATTATTTATTTGTTTGTTTATATGTTTTGGATAGGTATATTAACAACTGCAACAAGTGGGAAAGCTCATGATAGTTGTGGTGGGGTGGCATTAGACGATCATGGCAAGAGGGCTATGCTGGTGTGCCGGGTCATTGCGGGTCGGGTCAAGAAGAACCCGGATGGCAATTTGGATGACTACGATTCCATCGCCGGAGCTGCCGGAGTTTATTCGAATTTGGATGAGCTGTATGTTTTTAATCCCAAGGCTATTTTGCCTTGTTTTGTTGTAATCTATAGTGGCTTTTGATCATTTAAGCTTTTAATTAATATGTTGATACAAGATGGACTAATTTTGTTCAATTTTAACCTTTAGTAATTGTCTTGTATATATTTTAATTTCATGTTCTCTATGGAATTTCGGTTTTGGTTATGTGACAAAATTGACCAAGTTTTGTTATGTTCTGGTTAAATATTAAAAGTCCATTTGGATAGGTTTAAAAATGTGTTTATTGAATCGTACTTTGTATAATAGATTATTTTTTCAAAATTAAGGAATTTTTAATTTAAAAGTGCTTTAAACGTTATTTTGGATGAAGGGCCCATTTGAATGTGTATAAAAAATATTTTCAAGAGGTACTTTTTATAATAGAATTTTTTGTTTTTTGTTTTTTAAAACCAACCAATTCTATGTTTGGGTGCATTAATTAAAAGGGCCTATTTCAATGTGCATAAAAAGTATTTTTCGAGCAATGCTTTTTACAGTAATTTTTTTTAATCAATCTATTTTATGTTTGGATACATTAATTAAAAGGGCCTATTTCAATGTGCATAAAAAATATTTTTCGAGTAATACTTTTTACAGTAATTTTTTTTTAAATCAATCTATTTTATGTTTGGATACATTAATTAAAAGGGCCCATTTGAATGTGCATAAAAAGTATTTTTCGAACAGTACTTTTTAGAATAAATTTTTTATTTTTTTAAAAAAGCAATTTTATATTGGGATACGTTAATTAAAAGTGTTTTAAAAGTTGCTTTTATTTAAAGTTACTTTGGATAGTTTCTAAAAAAATTTAGTTTTTGGTTTTTTTTCCTGACTTCTACTTTTCTCTAAAAGTTCATTTAAAAGCAATTTTTTTACTATAAAATATTTATTTTTCAAAAAATAAATACTTCTCTTTAAAAAAAACATTATATATTAGATAGACTCTTACCAACACACTCTACAAGCTCTTTGCTTTATATCTGCATATTAAAAAAAGTAGCATGTATTTTAGATTTATCACTAATTATACATTTGGTACCAGTACCACAGAAAAAAAACAAAAGTACAAGGCACGTGCGCTGACAGCATGAGGCACGTGGCTCTTGGTTATCCATATGAAATAATAGCTCCCCCAGCGATTATTTCTCATAGAAATGATGTCGAGAAGAGGGAAAAAGAAAGAAAAGCAGCTCTGAAAATACAGCTTTAAGTTTTGTTTTTGTAATTTTAATTTTTTTAAACTAGTTGAAGTAATTAATTCTGGTAAACCAGCTTTAATCCAACGGTATAATTTTAACATCCCCATGAAATTATGAATTTCTAACGGTCCATCCTTAGAAGTTTTAGCGAAAATTATGAATTTATAGTGTTAAATGTTCCACATCGGTAATATAAAATGATGTAGTTTAATTTATAATGATTTGGATAATTCTTCTCTAATGAGCTAATTTTTGATGTTAAATTAGGACCAAATTCATTTCTTCAACGCAAACTAATCAATCAAGTTTATGTTGATTAATTTAATATTGTTTATGTGTGTGATGTTTAAGCATGGTGCAGGCTGCAAATCTTTCGAGACACTTTTATGTAATATTATTTTATTAAACTCACCAATATACATAAAAAAAAAATAATGTATTATACTTATTGATGTAAGTAGTGTGTATTTGTGAGCGCACTTGATATTGCCATTTATTTATAAATATAACAAAAAGATGCTATATGATAGTGTAATAGACGATTTGAACTAATTTAGAAATGTTGTGAGATACTATTATTTAAATTACGATATGTAACCAAATGAACTGGATCAAACAATTGTTCCCTAATTTCATTTCTTATTCTTATATTTCTTAAATTTATCTTCTCAAAAAAGAAGCTGTGGCTTAAAAATTTATAGTTTTAAAATTTTGAATTTTCAAATCCATTTTAATGAGGTTATTGTTTATTTCGGCATTGTATTTGTTCTGAAAAACCTATAAACACACACTGTTAGTTAATTACTCGCGTCAACCTTGTATATCTTTTACATAAAATTTAAATATTGGACGAGATTTAATTTCTATAAAATATAAAAATTTTATATGTGTATATATATGATATAATTTTATATAAACTTATGAAAACTGTCTATTTTTATGGGACCTCTCATTTCTCGGAGATTTAATAGTACCTAATCAACGCATAAAGCAAAGATGCCGTTTTTTACTGTGTGTAAACGTACAACATTCTCTGTAATCTGCAAATTTCCTGCAATTCTCTGCAATTCCATTTGTAGGTAAAATAATTATTGCAGTAAAAATTTGGAAGTTTGTCTTCGACTCTGTTTTTTAGCCTGGATCAACGGTCGCGCATGAGTTTCTTGGTCTCTCTTTAGTTTCAATCCAACTGTTAATCTCTCTCTCTCTCTCTCTCTCTCTCTCTTCAACCCCATATTTTCTTGCGGTTCTTGATTCTTGTTTTGTACCACTCATTGGCTTATGATTTCAGCATAATGACTTGTTTGGTTAAAGTCAAGCACCAAAGCATGGGCTTAATTCATTAATAATATGTATTCATTAGTTCTTTTTGATGAAACCTTAAAAAGTGTGAAATTTTTCACTGCAATAACATTTAAAATTTTGAAACTCAAAATGGAGTAGACACAAAATTAGAGAACTTTGGTTAGGGCACCTATGTTCAATGAGCCCATCTCCTCTTTCTTGTTCTTCTCAATTAATTCTACTAGAAGTGCTTCCAATTTTCTTGAACTTCTTTTGTTTTGTGATGAATCTAAGATTTTATTTTGGAGTTATGGAGAAAGCATTAATTTAAACTTCTTATTGATATATTTATCAAAATAACTGGTGTATTTTACTTTTAACGTAGTTATTATTATTGGTGTGATCAAATCTATTTTGAATCAATATGATTAAAGATCTTGTGCATAAATTAAATGGGATTGTGAGATTTTTTGACCTTTATTTTTAAAGTGAAATGATATACATATATATAGAATCACATATTTTTTCAATATTTTTAGAAGCGAGAATAATTCACTAAAGTATATATTTTTGCTACGAACATACATTATATCAACTATTTCCAAACGTTTCATCTAGAGTAGTAGACACACATTGATTCTATTGTTAATATATTACCATTTGAAAATAAATTTGCAATAGAAGATCTCGTGTGCTTAAATGAAATCAAACATAGTATACTTTTCATTTTCCCCCTAGCTATGAGTACTTTATCTTACAAGATATAAAAATGTTCTCATTTTTCTTCATATTTTGTTTAACAACTGTAAAAACGTTAGTAATACTAGCAATACTGATTGAAGAAACATACTATTCAAATTTTAAAATGTGTAATTTGGTCGGATAGTCAGTTTCTTTTTCTTTTTTTTTTTTTTTTGGTTTCTAATTTTTTTTTTCATCATGCTCCGAGGCTGTGAGTCTATTATATGCAAGAGTTGTTTTTAAACTCATCTATTGAGTACACCCTAAAATTAAGCTATAAATAATTCGTTTGAAAGAAATATCCAAAAATTTTACCTGTATTCTTGAACCAAAGCTTGTTAAGTGCTAAAATTTTCAATACTTATGGATGTAGTGTCGCACTTTCACAAAAGACAATAATAGATTATTACATTCATCCATCATTTAGCATATTCGTCAAAAAGATAAGGCATACATTCTTCAGAAAAAAGAAGTCCACGCAAAGTTGGATCTGTACTAAATCGGCGTGAGGGAAAAGTGCTGTACAAGGTCCAGGATTTGTCACCCTCAGGTACAAATGTCAATTCTTTAATTTGTCCTTTCTATTTGGAAAAATAAAACGCAGCCACAAATCTGGCCCGTCAATATCTGTATACATAGTGGGCATTTTTGTTTCATGATGATACACTATAATATCACAATTAAAACTTCTTTAATTTTCATGTGGTTTGTTTTATTCAATGATATGAGCTTTCTTATTATTTCTTGTGGCTCGGTATATTATTATTTATTACAACACTTGGGAGTCTCACCCTTGGAGGTGAGATTAGAGAAAGTGGATATTGTACTCATTTGGATTGAATGTCATTTTATCTTTTTGCCTATATTGGGTCCAATTGTCTGACTTTGTAAAATGCAACATCTAGAGGGCATGTTGGTCATATTCCAAATGAATATAGATAAATCCTCCAAATCAAATGGGTACTACAGTATCATATACCTTTATACCATACAACATAATACAAATAAACAAACTAAAATTTAACATACAATTTATTTGCAAATATCATGAAAATATCTTATATTCTTTAATACCATATCAAAAAACAAAAATGTCCACTAGTACGAATTACAAAAATCTTTCTTAGAATTTGGTGAAATTGTACAAAAACCCTCCCAATTATTGATTAATGCGCCTCTACTATCATATTTTTGGCAAATTTTGTTGGGATCCGATGACGTCAATACTATTAAAATTGCTTCACTTCAAGAATTTCAGATTTATAATAGACAACTACGTCCAAGCCTCCTCGTCATTGGTCAAAGGTGTTCTTTCTCCTCTGATCGTTGATTTGCTTACCGGTAGTACCACCGGTCTATCATTGACACCATTTTCTAAATCTCGACCATCATGTCAATCATAATTAGAGCCTTGAAAAAAATCAATAATTTTCACCCTTCTCAGTCTTGAAACCCTAATGGTTAGAGTTTTTTATTAGACAGGCAAACCTTAGAGAGTTTTTTTATAAATTTTGATACTTGAGGATTATTTTTATTTTTATTTTTTGTATTTTTACTAAACCTCGAGAGAAATGTTTGTAATGCATCATTTTGACCAACAATTAATAAAATATTGAATGAGAGTATTTTGAAAAAAAAATGGATAGAAACTTAACAGAAGGAAATTTTTGTTAATTTATGCAAATGTTAGGGAATAATGGTAATTTTCAATAGTTGACAGAGTTTTTTTTCATAATTCACAAACCTCAAGGGACGTTTTTGTAATTTTCCCTCTATTTATTGTTTTGAAATTTCTAGGTGAAATATTTCGATGGAATTATAATATAAATAATTTATATTGAACGAGGTCATCACCAAAGATATTAGTATAAGTCATTAAAAATTTTATGTAATAATTTGACAATTTTAGGACGTAGCTATTTTGTAGGGTTTACTGCAAAATCGGCAAAATGATAAAGAATTTCTTTCCGAAAGTTTCATTGATATAACTTGGAAAAAGGGTTGTCAATAATTTCTTGATCCGGTATTCCGGTGATGAGAAAAAAGTGCTTTTTTACTGTATAGTCTCTCTCTCTCTCTCTCTCTCTCTTACATTACTTTTTAGATTTTTATATCGAATATGAGTATACAGTATATTAAAATTATATTTGATTTGAATTATTGATAATTATTCAGAATATATAATAAAATATTAGTTACAATCCTAGACCAAAGCATGGGTGGTTTATAGCGAGTAGTATTTGTTTCTTATTCATCGCGCTCTTTGATTCATAGTGATTTGGATTTTTTTTTTTTTTTAATTCACTAACGCTGAAGATGTTATTTTATCAAAGGGGTTAAAAGTGGTGGTCAAAATTAGGGCTGTGTAAAATTTGGCGAACCGATTGAAATGGAAATTCAGGCCGAAATTGAATACTGAAGCAGAGGTGTGTGTTAGGTGTTTTTACCAACTAAAATATTGGTGGTTTCGGAGCTTGAGGGGTTTGGGCGCTCGGCCATGACAACTCTGCATGATACAATTCGACGGAATAAGGATGAGTTGGTGCATCGGACAAAATCGGAGAATGGGGGTTTTTTTTTTTTTTCTTCCTTAAGTATACTGGCAAGGAAAAAAAAAGAGGAAAATAATTTATTGAAATCTTGGATCAAATTAATATTTACTTACCATCTCCTCTCCACTTAATTAGGGGTTTCTCCGCTTTTATTATCTCCCCTCTCCCTATATATATTAGTAATATTGGCACACTCGATGAGTGTGTATAATAAAAAAATATATAATTTAATGATATAATTACATTTTGATAGTATCTATACTATCAAAATATTTTAAACTATTTTTAATAGATTTATGAAATTAGTTATAAGCAAAAATAAAATTATTTATAATAAAAAAGAAAATATTTACAAAGAAAGTACAAAAGAAAATGATATTAAGGACTATTTGCAGATAAAAGATGATAAAAAGGAGGGAGGGAGAGAGAAAACTAAGGAAGAGGAAATAAAAAGAACATGAAAAAATATAGAGGAGAGAGAAAGTGAAAAAAAAAAGAAAAGAAAAAATGACAAACCAAAATTATTGTTAGACCAAGGAAGTTATAAATGGTGATCTCCCTTTATATAATCGTATAGATATTATCTCTTTTTTTCTCAATACTTATATATATATATATATTGTTTTAATATGTATCTCTATATTTATGAATTTGTTTATATTTATTTGGATTTTTAATAAAATTAAGCACAAAATACACTTTGCCTCCTTGTACTATGCTATTTGTAATATTTACCCTTCTATACTATCAAAAACATCATTTACCCAATTGAAATTGATTACCCTAAATACTAATAACAAAATTATCCTTTATTTTGATTACACATATATTTTATCTTATTGTTTTAATATCAACATTTGTGCCACTGGGGTTGTAGCCCAGTGGTGGGGATTCGAACCAGCACCAGTGAGGTTCTGAGTTCAAATCCTCTTGTCCTCCCCCCCTTTCCTCTTGAGTGAGTGTGTGCGTGTGTGTGGGGGTGTCTTTCCAGTTAACATTTATAGGGTGTCCCGAGTTGATTGTAATAAAAAAAAAAATATCAACATTTGTGTAAATAGTTATTTAAATTTTTCGTAATAGAATATATTTTAAACATTAATGTCAAATAACTCTCTAATATATGAATGTTCATTTCTCGAGTAAAGCATGTATAAATGAATATTTTTAAGAAAAAATAAATAGTTTAAACGAATTAAAAAATTATTTTTCCAACAACTTAATAGTAATTAATCGTGCACAATTTATTAATAGAGTATTTTGCTTCCAATATTTTAAAGATAAATCATTTTAACCAATTTCATTTAATAAGTTAATATTAATTATTCTAAAATTTAATAATATTATATTATATTATAATTATTTATTATTTTTTTATGAAATACATGTTTTAATTGATGAATGATTGTTTGCAATTGAGAAAATTATTTAACGTTCAAAATACAATTTACTAGGAAAAAAATTAAAATCAATTATTTCCACCAATATTGACATTAAGATAATAAGGCAAAGAATTTGTATAATGAAATAAATGGCAATTTTGTTATCAATATTTCAGGGGGGTAAATTATGTCTTCCATAGTACAAGGGAGTAAGTATTATAAATGACATAGTATAAGGGCGCAAAGTGTATTTTGCACTAAAATTAATATTGAAAAGTATGTTGATGTCCCAAACAATTTTATAATGAATTCGTGCTAAATTTAGATATTTTACTAATTAAGCTAGTTATAATATTTTTTTAATATAGTTAAAACTTTTTATATATATATATTATAATCTTTATACAAAATTAAATATAATTATTACATTTATGAAGTCGTACCAATTAAATCGGTAGTCAGTTGAACCCAGATAAAATATATTTTTTAATATATAATCTATTCATAACATTAAATATAATTATTACATTTACAACGTCGTGTCGGTTAAACCGACAGTTGAACTAGTTGAACCACTCGGACTAATAACTAGTAAGCCATTGATTCTATGCCTGATCTGATTTTGAAAATATTGGCGAATATGAGACAAATACAAACACTGACAAAAACTGAACAAGCTTAATTTATTGAACGAAAAATGAGATTTTTCCACGACTATGTAATAAATTACTTTAAGGGCTATTAACAGCTGAAACAATAGCCTGCGCCACTGGTGCTGCCTCTTTTACTATCTCCATAATCAAACCTCCAAGCCGGATGGCTTTCTTTAAGAAATCACTCTTTTTAACAGTGAATTGTTCCCCAAAACTGTAAGAAAATTTTAATGTCCCCCAGTTTCTTCATTGCCGCCTTTGATGATTGGCATGGATAATGTCTCACTACCTCCCTTGGATCGTGCTTGATCAAAAAGATCTTTCATTGTTGTGTGAACCTCACCAATATACCTTTCACATCAAAGGTTAATAAGTAAATTAAAAATTACAGTATTTATTTAGTCATAAAATTTGCCAACTTTTGACGCGTCTTTCGAATTTTATTTCCACTTTCTTTTTCTATTTTCAATATTTTCAAAATTGAAATTTATTAGAATTAATTACTATATAAAAATAAAAAAACGTATTTGGATTATTTAAGTGAAAATTGACTTTTAGATATAACTGAGGAAATGTGTATTTGAATTGTGCATTTTTTACATGAGAAGACATGTTCTCTTAAAAATTCCGCATATTTTAATGTTTTTCCGAATAATTTGGGCGTGAATTGGTAGATATGTTAATATAATATAGTAGGGTATAATAATTATGAGAAAAAAAGATAAAAATAAAATAGATGGTATTTCAAAAAATGATAAGTAAAATAATTAAATAGTTTTCAAGATTAATAAATTCAGTTAAAAGTAGAAAAAAAATGTTCCGACAATTCAAACAAACACCACCTAAAACTTGTTCCTTAGCAGAAATTGCCCAAAAACTAGATAGTGCTTTTTAATTCAGAGTTCACTCGATGTGTTTGGAAGCAATTTTTGTGCTCAACGAAGTTATCAATCATGATAACTATTTTACGTACGAAAGAGAAATACTGTTAAGATGGTATAAAATAAATTTACTCATAAAATAAAAAAAAAATTCAATTTACTTAAGATGGTATACGGATCAAAAGAAAAGGTTATTTCTTGTTTCTTTTCATTTTTTTTCCCCAGAGACTAGATGTGACTTCTCTAATTAAGAACTGGACTAAATGTAACGTTTGTTTCCTTGGAACTCGATTGGATTAAGCTCAAACTAATGACCATAATTCCACTAATATACAAGTGAAATAAGTCATATCAATCCTTTATTATTGACCGTGCATTATGAGCTAACAATATCTCCTTATGACAACTCCAAATAATTTGATAAATTTTAAATTTTCAATGAGGTCCGAATCTAGATATTCAAAAATAGTAATAAAAAAAAGATAATGGAATTTAACTATTAAACCGTCTAATCCAAAAATAACAAAAAATAAAATAAAAATGAACTTTCTATCAACAACAAGAATAAATAGTCCAGAGTAGTTTTGGCCTAATGAACATGTATATCGCATTAAAAGTGTAGGGAATTGATGTAATAATAGAATTGGAATCATATTTGCTTGCGTGAGTGATGATATATGTATTATAAAAAAGGATCTCTTTTCAGCATAACATACCTATCACCGAGAGTGCGCTCACAATACACCTTGATGACGAGTGTGAGTCCATAGTAAAGCACACCCGACTCGGCCATCTCGTACTCTATCGCGTGGTTCCAGGCCGGGTTCAGCCCGTTTTCCATGTCCGGATCGGTTCGAAACTTGATTTTATCATTACCTGTTCCTATTGAAATCTCTGCATAAGCCCGTGTTTCGAACACTTCACGAACATTTGGAAGATTTTCTGCTGAGATTATCGTCAGAAAAAACCTCCGACAGACCATCTCCTTGTTCTCTTCTGCCATGATTCAGAGAGAGAGAGAGAGAGAGAGAGCTAAAAGATACTAGGTGTAATCCACGATTATGGAGTATATATATAAATAAAATATGAATATTCCTAGTGCTTAATCACTTATCTAGACAATGATCGAGATTTTTTAAGGATTGATTGATACTAGACTTAGAGTGGACTATAAAAATGGTGGACCCGTGCTGTGCATTATCAAAACAATAAGGCAAAGAAACAATGGCGTCATTTTTCGACCCCGCTGTTAATCTCTTTCTCTCTCTCTCGCCCCATATTTTGTGTGGTTTTTGAGTATTGTTCTGTACTACTCATTGGCTTGTGATTTCAGCATAATGATTTGTTTGGTTAAAGTCGGGCACCAAAGCATGGGCTTAATTCATTCATAATATATATTCATTAGCTCTTTTTGATGAAACATTAAAAAATGTGAAAATTTTTCACTGCAATAGCATTAAAATTTTGATAGCCCAAAATGATTAAAACAAAATCAGACAACTTCGGTTAGGATAGAGCATAAATCTAAACTTGCAAAGACATATAACTGTTTCGACTTACGTTTGATTTTCTTTTTCTTTTTCTTTTTTGTGACCTCCAGTTTTTATCATATTTATTGATTAAACTTTCTATCAAAATATTTAATTACTAGTATGTACCCCGTGCTACGCACGTATATCATAATTTATTGGGTGAACACCACTTTACCCCTGCAAACTATATATATGATGTCACTTTACCCCCTTTAACTTAAAAAATAAGCACTTTGCCCCCTCCACCACCCATTATCATTGGATAAATAGGATTCTAAAAATAAAATTACATAAATGACCTTATTAAAGCCTACAAATTCCACAGCTTATGAATTATATAAATAACAAAATTACCCGTAAAAGGGGGAATATTCCCTCTAATAGGAAATAAGAAGTAATAAACTTGTTGCATACATAAAACCCTTTTCCTCGATTTACCCAAAAATCCACATTACAGATTGAGAACTCTCACTTTTGAATCTCTTATTCTTAGATACCATATCATTGTTCATCTCAAATTTAGAGATTTTCAAAGTAGTATCTATCAATTGCAAGCTATTATGATTTAACTTATTTTGATTGAATTATAAATAAAGAAATTAAAATGAATCTTCTTTGTGTGAGATAAGAGGGTAAAATAGTTATGTTAGATTAAACTATTCCAAAATCAAACGATAAGGGTAATGAATAAAAAAAAATTACAAATATGATATCAACTTCCATTTGTACGGTCATCATGGGTGGTAGTGGGGGCAAAGTGCTTATTTTTAAAGTTGAGGGGTGTAAAGTGACACCATTTATATAGTTTGAGGGGGTAAAGTGGCATTCACCCTAATTTATTATATTGCGTAAAAAGATAAAAATAAAATATTCTATTTATGTAAAATAACATTTATTTTAAATAATCTTCAATACAGTTCAATAGTTAAATAAGTAATATTTTACTTATATTTGAAGCTTTTAATTATTTTAAAGGAGAAAAGTATTGTCAGGACAAAAAAAAAATTAAAATCTAAATATGTTATCAAAACTAAAGTAATAATTAAATTTTTTAGATATATTAAAGTTATAAATGATAAATTATGAGCTCCTCTTAGTTAATAGATCACAAAATAATGGATTATTATTCACATTGGGGTCATATATCAATAGAACTTTTATTTTGTCTCAAAATTTGATATGAAATAGAAAAATAATAATTATATGACTCACGTAAAAAAATGTTAAAAAATAAATAAATACCATTGTAACCATGTAATTATATCTCAAAATAATAAGTATTATTTGTGCCAATATTATATCTTATGAAAAAATGATAAATACATGACTCATAGAAATACATACATATATACATATATAATATCATAACAAAAAAAGAAATCTAATATCAAAAGTTAAAAAATAAAATCACGTTTATTTACCAATAAAAAAACCATTAAGGATTGTAATTGAGTGATTTCCAAGCACTTTGGGGCCCAAAAAAAAATAAAAAATAAAAGAAATTTTGATGGAAAGAAAGTGTAACTAAGATAAAGATAACTAAAATTAAATTAGAGGAAGTGAGAATTGGGCAAAAAAGAATCAAAATTTCCTAAAATATAATATTAAAAGAAAACGAAAAAACTACCAAATTCTAAGGGGCAAAAATTCCAAAAGTGTAAAATAACAACTGTAGTAAAATAAAAAAAAAACGAAAACAAGTGAAAATATTAGATGTATGCAACTTTTACCAAATAGATTTTTATAGAAAAAAAAGAAAGAAGAAGAAAATTACAAACCTTAAAAAACGAAAATAGGTGAAAATATTAGATGTGTCAAGTTTACCAAATAGATTTTTATACAAAAAGAAAAAAAGAAGAAGAATACAAACCAATAAATTCGTTTGAATTTTTAAAACGTAAAAAAGCCAAATACAATAAACTTCAAATAAATTAATGATAAAGTACAAAAAGAAAGCAAATTAAGTGAAAATCAAAATCACAAATCTATAAATAAGAAATGATATCCAATATGAACAATTCCATAATGTGAACATAAAATGGCGCTAAAGTACTTGTAAGATGGAAAATATACCGAAATTAAAAAAAAAATTACCACTATGAGAAACAGATAGTAATAGGATAACAAATATAAAATAAGTCATAAAATTGAATAAACAATAAGAAAAAAATAGCAAAAACATAGGAAAAGACGATAATTCCAGATCAATAAAAAATAAAATTACATACCTATAAAATCGAAATGAGAAAAAGAATGGATGATAAGTGAGGGAATGTAGATTTAAAGTTGAATAAACAATAAGAAAAAAATAGCAAAAACGTAGGAAAATATTCAAGATCAATAAAAAATAAAATTACAGACCTATAAAATCGAAAGGAGAACAAGAATAGATGATAAGTGAGGGAATATAGATTTTTGTACATTATTGAGGAATTATAATGGAAGAACTCTTATTAAGGCTATTTTGAAATTGGGGGGGGGGGGGGGGAGAGGGGAAAGAAACAATATTTTTTGGGGAAGAGTTATAGATTAATTAATACTTCATACACATTAAGAGACCTAATAGATTCAAATTTTGAATTTTTAGAAAACCTAGAGACTCCATTAGATAACTAATGACAATTTTTTTAATTAAAAAATTCAAAATTTTAGAAAATTAGGATTTGGTCAAAATTGAAAGATTTTGGGTTAAATACCTTTCTCAAATGTATAATAGTATAGATTGAGTAACTGGTGCAGTTCACTTGCCACATAATTCTTGTTAGTGTGGTTAGTTTTATTTTGGTCTAGTTGAAGCTGACATAATTTGTGCATAAACACGATTGCGGGATTTTTCGAATATTGTTTTGGGCGAATTACACTGACCACCCCTGAGTTTTGACTAATTTACGAAAAATCCCTTACTTTTTAAAAAATTACCAAAAACGCCCTAAGGTTATATCAATATTACAAACTTATTTTAATTTTCGAAAACACCCCTTTCCTCTTTTCGGGTGATTTACACGGACCACCTCGAGATTAGGTTAATTTACGAGAAACCCCCTGTGGTTTCAAAAATTACCAAAAAATCCCTGAGGTTATACCAATATTACAACTAGCACCTACTTAGATTGACTTATTAATAATATTAATTCTTTTTTTTTTCCCCTCTGTAATATTGTTATCATAAAATTTTCATGTAATAAATTTGAAAAAAAAAAGTGATTATTCATTCAAATAAATATTCTGAATTTAATGCATTAAAAGTATCTACCAACACATCAAGTATGTCATATTATCGTTAATACGGAGTAAATTTTAAGAGAAATGAGTTAAAGTCCTCAAGCTAAATAAAGTTTTCAAGTACATTATTTAATTTCAATTTTTTTTTATTTCAATCAATGTTTATATTTCTCATTTTACATTATAAATATATACGATGCATATAATTATATTTTTCTCAAATATAAATTTAGCACATATTACGTATATTTAGTCTAAATTCATAACATTGAATTGAGAATATTTATTTGCATACGTAATCACATTTTTTTTTCAAATCTATTACATGAAAATTTTATGATAACAATATTACAGGGGAAAAAAAATTAATATTGTTGATAAGTCAACCTAAGTAGGTGCTAGTTGTAATATTAGTATAACTTCAGGGGGGTTTTGGTAATTTTTGAAACTATAGGGGGTTTCTCGTAAATTAACCTAATTTTAGGGTGGTCAATGTAAATCACCCAAAAAAAGAAAAGGGGTATTTTCGAAAATTGAAATAAATTTGTAATATGGATAGAACCTTAAGGGGTTTTTGATAATTTTTGAAAAAGTAGGAGTTTTTTCGTAAATTGATCAAACCTCAAGAATAGTCAGTGTAATTTTTCCTATTGTTTTTGAATAGAATTATGGTACCGACAAATAATTAGATAAAAAAAAACCGACAAGACATTTACTAGAAAAAGACATCATATCAAATAGAATTAAACTCTTTAGACAAACTCTTTGTAGACGTCGTATTATTTTTTGTTATATTTATATTTTTTATTCTTTTCTTTAAGGTTATTAATATTAGCAATGTTTTTGTCGGAGCCTTTTCTTAATATTAAATGTGGTGTACAGGTGTAGTACCACTAATAGCATAAAAACCCCTAATAGCGAGCCACAAAGAAATGACTAATTTTAGTTAAAACATCTCTAGGTTAAAATAAAAAGATAACAAACCTTACATATTTAGGATGCATGATTAATTTTAGAATTTCTTTTAATTAATTTAGATCTCATTCTTTAGAAAGAAAGAAGTCCCACGCACAGTTAAATTTCTAACACGGAAACGCGATTCACCAAAATAAGGACGAAATTGTAATGTTAATTCATCAATTATTTCTTTTTCCCTTTGTTGCCAACGTCACCAATCAATATCTAAATGAAATTATACTCTAACTAGAATGTATATTTTGTTTTTGACATTATAAAAGATCAAGATATATTATTATTATATTCAAATATATGTTAGTTTAACTAGTATTTTCAAATCAAAGGGACATCACAATCAATATTCACCTATATATATATATATAGTGGGCACTTTACCGCGTCTTATAAGTAGCAATCATTTAGTAGTAAAAGAAGAGGAAGACAAAAATTAAACAGTTTTGTTGATATAATCAAAAGATATTTTTTAATTTTTTCTATCGGAAACGGTAATATGTTATTCAACTCATCGAAACCCAGATGCAACAATTCTTGAACATGAACAGGAAGGATATCTATTCCTTCACAAAACTCCTTAGCGGTACATTTAAGAGAATGCACTACATTTTAGATAATATTTAAGAATGTGCGCACCTTGGAATGTTGTATCGTCCTTCAAGGTCCGTGCGGGCTTGGATTCAAGTTTGAGTTGGCTTTGAGTTTTGGCTCATGCAAGTTGAATGATGATATTTTTTCTGAGTGACGAACTTTTGTAGGAATTCCGTCGGTTTTCTGTGGGAAATTTAGAAAAAAAACCGACGAATTCCAATAGCATAAATATACAATATTTCAAGGTGCATGCGGGCTTGGGTTCAAGTTCTAGTTGGCTTTGAGTTTGGACTAGTGCAAGCTGAATGACGATACAATATTTCAAGGTGCATGTGGGCTTGGGTTCAAGTTCTAGTTGGCTTTGAGTTTGGACTTGTGTAAGCTGAATGGCGATACTTTTTTTAAGGGATAGTCTTTTATAGGAATTTTGTCGGTTTTTTGTGAGAGATTCGAAAAAAAATGACGAATTCCATTGCTTTTTTGTAGGTAATCTACTGTTTTCTTGTAGTGATTGTATACATTTAGTAACAACTAAGTTAGGTTGTTAGCAAAACATAGTTTGCATAATATTAATAGTGACAAATAGTGCAAAATTGATCATTAGAAACACATTATCAATAGTGACAACGTGTTTGCAAAATATCAATAGTGACAACTTAATGACAATAGAATCTCTTCATAAAGTCCTATTAACAATTGTTTCTTATTAAATTGTCAGTATATATGTATTATTAATTGTCAATGGTGACAAATAAAATATTAATTTTTACCACCATTGAGTGTTATTGTAACGACATAGAAGTTGTTACAAAAAAAAATAATTAGTGACAAATTAGAAGATTTTGTCATTTAATACAATTATTGATAACAACTTTTGTATTATTAATTGTTCTTTAAGATATACGGCCCAGGAATTATGATATTTTTTCTCTAATATATTACAAAAATACTTGAAATTTAGATTCTTTTCCAAGACAATACACACTACAGGAAAAACGGCATTTTCCGGCGGAAAATTCAGGCGGATTTTCTGCCGGAATTTTGAATTTCCGGCGGAATTCCGGTGGAAATCGTTCCGCCGGAAAAATACCCCCGGAATCCGGAATTCCGCCGGATTTCTCCCCCGGTAAGAAATTCCGGTGGAATTCCGGCGGAATATTCTGTCGGATTCCGTCCGGCGGAAAAATCGGGGGAATATTCCCCCGGACGGAATCAAACTTCCAAGCCGGATGCCTTTCTTTATGAAATCACTCTTTTTAACAGTGAATTGTTCTCCAAAACTGTAAGAAAATTTTAATGTCCTGCCGATTTCTTCATTACTGCCTTTGATGATTGGCATGGATAATATCTCACTACCTCCCTTGGATCGTGCTTGATCAAAAAGATCTTTCATTGTTGTGTGAATCTCACCAAGATACCTTTCACATCAAAGGTTAATAAGTAAATTAAGAATTATATTATCTATTTAGTCATAAAATTTGCTAAATTTTGAGGTGGCTTTCGAATTTTATTTCCACTTGCTTTTTCTATTTTCAATATTTTTAAAATTGAAATCTATTAGAATTAATTACCATATGAGAATAAAAAACGCATTTGGATTATTTAAGTGAAAAATTGACTTTTAGATATAACTGAGGAATGTATTTGAATTGTGCATTTTTTACATGAGAAGACATATTCTCTTAAAAATATCGCATATTTTAATGTTTTTTTCCGAATAATTTGTGCGTGAATTGGTAGATAAGTTAATATAATAGTAGGGTATAATAAATATGAGAAAAAAAGATAAAAATAAAAGTTAAAAATGATCAGTAAAATAATTAAATAATTTTCAAAATTAATAAATTCAATTAAAAGTAGAAAAAAATGTTCCGAAAATTCAAACAAACACCACCAAAAACTTGTTCCTTAGCAGAATTCGCCCAAAAACTCGTTGTCGCTTTTTATTTCAGAGTTCGCTTGATGAATTTGGAAGCAACTTTTGCACTCAATGAAGTTATCAATCCTGACAACTATTTTGCACACGAAGGAGAAATACCAAGTCAACTTACTTAAGATGGTATATGGATCAAAGAAAAGATTTTTATTTTTATTTTTATTTTTTATTCAAAAACTAAATGTCGCTCTCTAATTAAGAACTTGACTACGATGTAACATTCTTCCTTAGAACTCGATTGGATTAAGCTCAAGCAAATGACCATAATTCCACTAATATACGAGTGAAATAAGTCATAGCCTTTATTATTGGACAGAAATTATGAGTGAACAATATCTCTTTATGATAACTTCAAATAAGTGACAAGTTTTAAATTTTCAATGAGATTCGAATTTGAACATTCAAAAAAAATAATAAAATTTAACTATTAAACTATCTAATCCAAAAATAACAAAAAAAAAAAACTAACATTCTATCAACAACAAGAAGCAACTGTCTAGAATATTTGGCTTAATCAATGTATATATATAGCGTTAAAAGTGTGAGGAATTAATGTAATGCTACAATTGGAATCAGGTATACTTATGTGGGGTGATGATATATGTATTATAGAAAGGGGATTTTTTTCCCGCATAACATACCTATCACCGAGAGTGCGCTCAGAATACACCTTGATGACGAGCGTGAGTCCATAGTAAAGCACACCCGACTCGGCCATCTCATACTCTATCGCGTGGTTCCAGGCCGGGTTCAGCCCGTTTTCCTTGTCCGGATCGGTTCGAAACTTGATTTTATCATTACCTGTTCCTATTGAAATCTCCGCATAAGCCCGTGTTTCGAACACTTCACGAACATTTGGGAGATTTTCTGCTGAGATTATTGTCAGAAAAAACCTCCGACAGACCATCTCCTCGTTCTCTTCTGCCATCATTCAGAGGGGGCGAGAGAGAGAGAACTAAAAAATACTAGCTGTAATCCACGATTATGGAGTGTATATATAAATAAAATATGAACATTCCTAGTGCCTACTCGGAGAAGACTTGGAGTAGACTATAAAAATGGAGTACCTCGCACTTTTTATAATTTTGATCCAAAAAATTATAATGTTTAATTTTTTAATTTGAAAAATTGGAGGGTAATTAAAATAACCTAAGTCATCGTTATGGATGGCGAATTTAACTAATAATCGCCAACATGAATGACAAGTTTTAATAAAATACGATAAATAATATGGATTTACAATATATTTTCGAAAGGAATATATATATATATATATAATTGAAACTGGCGAGTTTAAGTAATTATTAATTTTTTATTGACTGTTTGGAACTCGCCAACAGTTCCAACACTATTGACGAGTTCCAGTATTTTATAATTTTTTGCTGTTCGGTCTAAATCTCGCCATCATCCATGGCGAGTTATGCCACTTTTTTTTGTTTTTTTTATAAAAATTTCTGATGATTTTTGGCTTGTGCCCGGAAAGTTGATAGGAAGAGAAATCGACCCTAGTGCCAACTTATCAAACTCACACTTAAATCTCTCATAAACCGAACCCGGCTTCTGCTATCAGCTCGAAGGCAATCAAGAAAGCCATCTGGAAAACAGTTAAACACTCATTTAATCAAACCTTAGATACTAATATCAAAAAAAAAAATATTTTTTCTTAAGATTTAAAATAATTTGAACAAGAGTTTTTAGATTTTACTAAGCTTTTTGCCTTTTTGGACTTTTCCACCCCTTTTTTTCTGTTTGGCCCTCTTCCTTTCTAAGAGATTGTATTCTTCTGGCTTGAAGATTTGTAAAAAGTTTTGGTTTTTAAACTTTGCTTTTCTGTTGTGGGATCCGAATCTCCATTAGAGGTGAAAAGTGTTCCTCCTGTTGTTGATGATTGAGGAAATAGAGGTGAAAAATAAAGAGGAAATTCACTCAAATTTCGTGATCAATTTGTTAATTTTGGTCTATGTTACTTGTTTTGTGGGATTGTTTTTGGTTTATGTTGAAGATGATTGATTGCTGATGTGTGTGGATCTAAATTCCCCAGTGGGCTAAGCTCAGTTGATGCAGATTATTGACTTATTTTATTGCAGGTGGCAGTTTTTAATTCATCGTAGATAATGTAGTAATGGTGAAATTAATTATCAAAAAATTATATACATGTTTGGAGGGGGCGAAGTTGATGGATGAAAACGTGGGTGGGGAGTCCGCAACCTGAAATTAAAACGAATTTTTTCTTTTTTTTTTTTTTTCTGGTGTTTTCAACCTCGCCGTCCGCATCGGCGAGATTTAATTTTTCTTTTTTTTTTTTTCTGATTTTTTCAAACTCGTCGTCTGCAACAACAAGTTTTAATTTTTTTCTTTTTGGATTTTCTAAACTCGCCATCACCAATGGCGAGTTTAATCATTTTATTATTATTATTTTTTTCACCAACAAAGAAATTACACTATTAATAAATTTTATTATTATTTTATTAAAATCACCACCGTCAATAGCGAGTTATGTCAAGTTTGTCTACTAACTTTTTTTCATGTCAAAAATTTAAACAAAATATTCTTTTGGATTAAATTTAAAAAAATTCCGAGTACCTCACTCGGGCCATACTGTGCCTCATACTTATCAAAACAAAAAGTCAGAAAAAATTGCGTCCTTTTTCAATCCCGCTACTATTAATCTCTCTCCCTCTCTCTAGCCCCATATTTTGGGACTTGTTACAAATTTAACATAAAAAATGTGTGTATTAATATTTTAACACAAAAATAAAAAGGCTTATGAAAGTAACATAAGTCAACAATTGTAATGTCAACTTCACTTAAAGTAATAATATTTTTTTTAATAATTTTTAAATTATATATATATATATATATATCAAATGCCGACTTCTATTAAAAAATTCTGAAAATTGTTTTTAACGAATTGTGATAGTAAAAAAAAAAAATTATAAAACTTCGAAGTCGAAAAACACTTTCAGCTTTTGAGTTTTGCTTCTCTTTTCTATTATTTCATACATTTAAGATTTTTATATTTTTAGTTGAAGAGTAATGTTTTGAACAATCTGTTAAGGTATGTGTTATTTAATTTTTATTTGATAGTTAATTTATTAAATGTATTATGATGGTGTATCTTGATTTTATCTGCATGCTATATGAATGAATTTATTGAGGATAATTTGTTGATTGTTAAAATTATGTTGTATAATTGAAAATCAAAAATTATTTTTTTGGATTGTTTGTTAGGTAATGTGGTGGTTTTTTTTTGTAATAGTTTGTTTGTTGGTAATACAGTGGTTTCTTTTTGTAGTAATTTTTTAGATAATGCGAACGATGCCTGCACTTTTTTTATTAGCAACAAAAATTACGTTCTATAATTAAATATTGGAAATTATTTGTTAGGTAATGTTGGAAATGTTTTTATATTTGAAAATCAATCTGGACCTTTTATTTTTTATGCTAAGATCCAATGGTTCTAACAATAAGGGCATAATGGGTATTTTATCCTAAAATTAATGTCGTCAAATGGCTCTTAATGGCGAGGGCATGTGAGCATAAATTTTAGAAATATAAGGGTTTTTTTTTGCATATTTTTAAAACATAAGGTATTAACTTTTAGTTTCGCGAAACCACATAGAATTTTTTGTAATTATCCCTATTTTTTTTCCCCATATTTTTAGAAGCGAGAACAATTCACTTAAGTGTGTGTGTGTGTATATATTTGGTACAAACATACATCATATCAATTATTATCAAACGTTTCATCTAGACTAGAGACACATTAATTCTATTGTTAATATATTACCATTTGTAAACACATTTCTCCACTCCCAAAACACTTAAATAAAATCAAAGATAGTATGCTTTTCAATTTTCCATAGCTATGAGTACTTTGTTTTACAAGATATAAAAAAGTTCTCCTCAATTTTCTTTATATTTTGTTTGAACTGTAAAAAGTTAGTAATACTTGCAAAACTGATTGAAGAAACATACTATTTAAATTTTAAAATGCGTAATTCGGTGGGATAGTTAGTTTCTTTCTTTTTTTTTTCTTTGTTTTTTGTTTCTAATTTTGTCGTTCATCATGCTCCAAACCTATGAGTCTCTTATGCACAAGAGTTGCCTTTAAACTCATTCACTGAGTGCATTTCAAAATTAAACTATAAACAATTTATCTGAAAAGTATATCCAATAATTGTAATTGAATTATTGAACCAACGCTTGTTAAGTGCTAAATTTTTCAATACTTAGATGAAGGGTCACATTTTCAGAAAAGACCATAATACATTATTGCATTCATCCATCATTTAGTATATGCGTCAAAAAAACAAGGCATACTTTCTTTAGAAAAAAGAAGTCAGTTAGGCTTGTAATAAATTGGCGCGAGGGAAAAGTGCTCTACAAAAGTCGAGGATTTGTCCCCCTCGGGAACACGTGTCAATTCTTTAATTTGTCCTTTTCATTTGGAAAAAGAAAATGCAGCCACAAATCCGGCAGTCAATATCTATATACATATAGGACTAATTACAAAAATCTTTGAAGTGTGGCGAAATTATATAAAACCCCTCCTTACTATTAATTAATGCCGCTCTACTATCACATTTTCGGTATAATTTGTTGAAATTCGACGATGTTAATATTATTAAAATTGAATCGTTTTAAGAATTTCGAATTTTTAAGAAACAATCATATACAATCTTTATAATCGTTGGTCAAAGGAATTCTTTCTCCTCCGATCGTTAATTTGCTCACTGATAATAACGCCGGTCTATCACTGACATCGTTTTCTAGATTTTGACCACCACATCAATCATAAGAGCCTTGAAAAAAAAACCAATTATTTTCTTTCTTCTCAGTCGCAAAATCCTAATGGTTGGAGTTTGTTTTGTAAATTTTGATCCTTGAGGATTTTTTTTTTTATTTTCAACAAACATCGGGGAAGATGTTTGTAATGTACCATTTTGACCAACAATTAATAAAATACTGAACTAGAGTATTTTAAAAGAATTTTTTTTTTTATAGAAACATAACGGAATGAATTTTTTTTTTAATTTATGCAAACATTAGGGGTAATGATAAATTTTCAATAGTTTAGAGGTTTTTTGATAATTTCGTTAAATCTCAAGGGAGGTTTTGTAATTTGCCGTCTATATATTGTCTTGAAATTTCTAGGCGAAATATTTAGATGGAATTATAATATAAATAATTTATATTGAATGAGGTCATCACCAAAGATATTATTAGAAGTTATTGACAATTTGCTGTAATAATTTGACAATTTCAACGTCACAGCTATTTTTAGGGTTTACTGCAAAATTGGCAAAATGATAAAGAATTTCTTTCCGAAAGTTTCATTGATATAATTTGGAAAAAGGGTTGTCAGTAATTTCTTGATCCGGTGATGAGAAAAAAGTGCTTTTTTTACTATGTGGTACCTCTCTCTCTCTCTCTCTCCCCTCCTTGTATTACTTTTTAGATTTTTGTATCAAATATGAGTATATAGTACATGAAAATTGTTTTTGATTTGAATTATTGATAATTATTTAAAATATATAATAAAAAAATTAGTTACAATCCTGTGCCAAAGCATGGGTTGATAACAAATAGTTTTTGTTTCTTAATCCTCGTGCTCTTCAATTCATGATGATTTGGATGCATTTTTTTTTTTATTTTTTCTAAATTCACTAGCGCTGAGGATGCTATTTTATCAAAGGGGTTAAAAGTGGTGGTCAAAATTAGGGCTGTGTAAAATTTGGTGAACGGATTGAAATCGAAATTTAGGTCCAAATTGAATCCTGAACCGGAGGTGTGTGTTGGGTCTTTTTACCAACTATTGTTGTTCCACAGTTGCTCCTTCAACTTGTGAAAAGCACTTTGGCATTCTTGTATCAATTATTCAACATGCTCTGTCGTCCTATCTTCGTGTATCTATTCTTTTGTCGTCTATTTATTTTTCTCCGAACCCGTGAAGAAAGAGAAATGCCGAAACAAAGCTGTCATTATCATTTATCAATTATCATTACAATTTGTGGCACAGGCAGCCAAATTCATGAACTAACAAATAATTGCAGCTACCAACACAATTTCCCCGGTCCAACAGTCCCTGACTTTGTTTTTACATGGAATGCTGACGATAATTTATTGGAAAAGATAATATTAGTGAAAAAGATATTAATTAATTGTTATAAGCTTAGTTAGAAATCTTATACTAATATCTGTCTTTTTCTCCTTAAAAATGATAGCGAGTAAAATGAATTGCAGTTAGCTTGTTAACTATGGGTAGATGAACAATTCGGACATCCTCTCATGTTAGATAAAACTCATAAAATTTGCAAAATTAAGTTCTGATTTGATTACTTGATTTTCTACCAGTTACTGTTTCCTAGAATTTTAAAATGATTGGAGATTAAAAGACAAAACCAAACACAAACATTCCATATCTATATGGGTGTTTTCACTTTAAACAATAGAATCATAAACGTGCTTTAATTTTTCATTGTTTAGTGCGACATACCGGCACAAACCATATATCATGTGGATGCTGAGTCTATAAGCAAGAATTTGATGGCAAAGGCTAATCCGTGGTTGTTAGTCACGGCTAGACCGTGGTTAATTCTGGCCGTGGCTAATCCGTAGTTAAAAATTGGCGCTAAATTTCGCACAAATTTTAGCAACCAAAAATAGCCACGGATTGGTCGTGACTAATCCGTGGCTAAGTTTTTTTTTTTTTTTTTTTAAATCCGTGGCTATATGCAATTTTTCTAGTAGTGATACTTTCCCTAATTTGTTTAATGCAATGTAGTTAACTCATGAATGATGTTAATTTTCCGAGCTTGAGAGGCTTGGGCGCTCGGCCATGACAACTCTTGTATGATACAATTCGACGAAATATGGATGAGTTGGTGCCACATCGGAGACGATTTGAGAATTATTATTATTTTTTTAAAGTATATTGGCAAGGAAAAAAAGAGGAAAATAATTTTTTGAAATCTTGGATTAGGGCGACTTTCAAATTAATTCGCCACTTACCATCTTCTCTCCTCTTTGGGGTTTCTCCTCTTTGATTCTTACCCTTACACTCCCCCCCTCCCCCCCCCACCCAACATCCTTCTCTATATATACTAATAATATTGACACACTTGATACGTGTACATAATAACAAAATCATATAATTTAATGATATAATGACATTTTAATAGTATTTATACTATCAAAATATTTTAAACTATTTTTAATAGATTTATGAAATTAGTTATAAGTAAAATAAAATAAAATAATTTATAATAAAAAAAAATAATTACAAAGAAAGCAAAACGAAAGCGATATTGAAGAGTATTTGGAGATAAACGAAGATAAAGAGGAGAGAGGAAGATAAAGAGGAGAGAGGGAGGGAGCGAGAAAAAAGAAAGAGAAAATAAAAAGAACACGCATAAAAAGATAGAGGAGAGAGAAAGTGAAAAAGAAAAGAGAAGAAAAAATGACAGACCAAAATTATTGTTAGATCAAATGTAGTTATAAAGGATGCCCTTTTATATGATAGTATAGATATTATCTCTTTTTCTCAATATATATACATATATACATATTGTTTTAATATGTATCTCTTATTTATAAATTTGCTTATACTTATTTGTATTTTTAATAAAATTAAGCACAAGATATACTTTGTCTCCTTGTATTATGCCGTTTGTAACACTTACCCTTCTATATTATCAAAACCATCATTTACCCTCTTTAAATTGATTACCCTAAATTCTAATGGAAAAATTATTCTTTATTTTGATTACACATATATTTTATCTCATTGTTTGAAAATCAATATTTGCATAAATAGTTATTTAAATTTTTCTTAGTATAATATACTTTAAAAATTAATGTCAAATAACTCTCTAATTTATGAATGTTCATTTCTCGAGTAGTAAAGCGTGCATATGTGCATATTTTTAAGGAAAAATAGATTGTTAACTTATTAAAAAATTATTTTTCCAACAACTTAATAGTAATTAGTCGTGCATAATTGATTAACGGATTATTTTGCTTCCCATATTTAAAGATAAATCACTTTAACCAATTTCACGTAATAAGTTAATATTAATTATTTTAAAATTTATTTATTTTATATTATATATTAATTATTTATTATTTTTTATGATATACATGTTTTAATTGATGAATGAATGTTTACAATTGAAAAAATTATTTAATATTCAAAGTACAATTTACTAGGAAAAAAAATTAAAATCAATTATTTCCACCAATATTGATATTAAGATAATAACGTAAAAGCATTTG
Organism: Petrea volubilis; assembly: GCA_026212405.1. Taxonomy (NCBI): domain Eukaryota; kingdom Viridiplantae; phylum Streptophyta; class Magnoliopsida; order Lamiales; family Verbenaceae; genus Petrea; species Petrea volubilis. The sequence continues at coordinate 4,418,428 of CM047874.1, read as the reverse complement.
TATAATAAAATAAATGGCAATTTTGTTATTAATATTTTGGATAATCAATTTCAGAGGGGTAAATGATGTCTTCTATAGCACAAGGGGATAAGTGTTATAAATGACATAGTATAAGGGGGCAAAGTGTATTTTGCCCTAAAATTAATATTGAAAAGTAGGCTGATCTTCCAAACAATTTTATAATGAATTCATGCTAAATTTTGATATTTTACTAATTAAGCTAGTTATAATAATTTTTTGTATTAAACTTTATGTATTTATATTTATATTATATAATTTTTATACAAAATTAAATATAATTATTACATTTATGACGTCATACCGATTAAATTGGTAGTCGATCTAACCAAGATCAACTATATTTTTTAATATATATAATCTTTACATAAAGTTAAATATAATTATTACATTTATAATATCGCGCCGGTTAAATCGGCAGTTGAACTAGTTGAACCAATCAAACCAATAACTAGTAAAGTTATCAATTCTATTTCTGGTTTGATTTTAAAAACATTGGCAAATATGAGACAAATACAAACACTGACATTAAAACCGAACAAGCCTAATTTATGGAAGGAAAAATGAGATTTTCCCACGATTATGTAATAATTTACCTAAAGGGTCGCAACAACGGCAACAACGGCTAAAACGATAACCTGTGCCATCGCTTGTACTGTCACCTCGGTCATAATCAAACTTCCAAGCTGGGTAGCTTTCTTTAGGAAATCACTCTTTTTAATCGTGAATTGTTCTCCAAAACTGTAAGAAAACTTTAATGTCCCGCCAGTTTCTTCCTTACTTCCTTTGATGATTGGCATGGATAATGTCTCACTACCTTCCTTGGATCGTGCTTGATCAAAAAGATCTTTTGTTGTTGTGTGAATCTCACCAATATACCTTTCACATCAAAGGTTAATAAGTAAATTAAGAATTACCTTATCTGTTTAGTCATAAAATTTGCCAAAATTTGAGGTGTGTTTCAAATTTTATTTCCACTTGCTTTTTCTACTTTCAATATTTTCAAAATTGAAATCTATTAGAATTAATTACTAAATGAAAATAAAAAACGTATTTGGATTATTTAAGTGAAAATTTGACTTTTAGATATAACTGAGGAATGTATTTGAATTGTGCAGTTTTTACATGAGAAGACATATTCTCTTAAAATATCGCATATTTTAATGTTTTTTTCCGAATAATTTGTGCGTGAATTGGTAGATAAGTTAATAAAATAGTAGGATATAATAAATGTGAGAAAAAAAAAGATAAAAATAAAATTTAAAACATGAAGTTTAATCATTAAACCATCTAATCCAAAAATAACAAAAGAAAACTAACATTCTGTCAACAACAATAATAAACTGCAGTCTAGAATATCTGTCAATAATGGAGAATTAATGTAATACTAGAATTGAAATCAGATATACTTGCGTGCATTATAAAAAGGGGATCTCTTTTTAGCATAACATACCTATCACCAAGAGTGCGCTCACAATACAATTTGATGACGAGTGTGAGTCCATAGTAAAGCACACCCGACTCGGCCATCACGAACTCTATGGGGTGGTTCCAGGCCGGGTTCAGCCCGTTTTCCTTGTCCGGATCGGTTCGAAACTTGATTTTATTTTTGCCTGTTCGTATTGAAATCTTTGCATAAGCCCGTGTTTCGAACACTTCACGAACATTTGGGAGATTTTCTGCTGAGATTATCGTCAGATAAAACTTCCGACAGACCATCTCCTCGTTCTCTTCTGCCATGATTGAGAGAGAGAGAAAGAGCTAAACCACACTAGCTGTAATCCACAATTATGGAGTATATATGCATAAAAAAATATGAATATTACTAGTGCTTATATCACTTATCCGGGCAGTGATCGAGATTTATAAGAATTGATTGATACTAGTTGACTTGGAGTAGACTGTAAAAATGATGGACCCGTACTGTGCCTTATCAAAAGGCAAAGAAAAAATGATCGAGATGTTTCAATCCCGCTGTTAATCAAATCTGTCTCTCTCTGTCTCTCTCTGTCTCTCTCTCTAACCCCTTATTTTCTGTGGTTTTTGACTCTTGTTCTGTAGTCCTGATTGGCTTATGATTTCAGCATAATGACTTGTTGGGCACCAAAGCATGGGCTTAATTCATTCATAATATGTATTCGATCATTAGCTCTTTTTGGTGAAACCTTAAAGAGTGTGAAACATTTTAACTGAAATAACATTAAAATTTTTATAACTCAAGATAGGTAAAACAAAATTAGATAACTTTGGTTAGGGCACCTATTTACATTTTACAATGAGCCCATCTCATATTTCTTGTTCGTCTAGATTAATTCTACTAGAAGTACTTCCCATTTTGTTGAACTTCTTTTGTTTAGTGAATCAAATATTTTATTTTGGAGTTATGGAGAAAGCAAAAAATCTAAACTTGCAAAGACATACAACTGTTTCGACTTACGTTTGATTTTCTTTTTTCCTTTTTATGACCTTAGTAACTGGTTTAATTCACTTGCCGCATCATTTTTATTACTGTGGTTACATTTATTTTGGACTAGTTGCCGCTAACATAATTTCTGCATAAACGGGATTGTGGGATTTTTCGAATATTTGTTTTTGAATAGAATTATGATACCGACAAGTAATTAAATTAGACAAAAAAAAATTGACAAGACATTTACTATAACAAGACATCATATCAAATAGAATCAAACTCTTTTAACATTTTTATGAACAAAATACCCAAGTGTGTGTGTATATATATATATATCACTACGAGAAGATAAGTAAATTGATAATAATATTAGAAGCTGTAATGAAAAGTTGTTATTAATTAGATACATTTAGACAAACTCTTGTAGATGTAGGATTATTATTTGTTATATTTATCTATTTTATTCTTTTCTTTAAGGTTATTAATATTAGTAATGTTTTTGCCGGAGCCTTTTCTTAATACTAAATGCGGTGTAGTGCCACTAATAGCATAAATACCACATAGAAACTATTATATACAGGAAGTCAATTTATTATACTTGAATAATAAGGAGCAAGTCGCAAAGAAATGACTAATTTTAGTTAAACTTAAAACATCCGAAGGTTAAAATAAAAAGATAACAAACCTTAAATATTTACGATGTATGATTAATTTTAGAATTTCTTTTAATTAATTTAGATCACATTCTTTAGAAAGAAAGAAGTCCCACGCACAGTTAAATTTCTAACACGGAAACACTATTAACCAAAATAAGGACGAAATTGTAATGATTGGTCCTTCTCATAGTCTCGTGGATATATGTTAGTTCATCAATTATTTCTTTTTCCCTTTGTTGCCAACGTCACCACTCAATATCTCAATGAAATTAAACTCTAACTAGAATGTTTTTTTTTTTTTTTGACATCATAAAATATCAAAATACATCGTTATTATATTCAAATATATGTTACTTTAACTAGTATTTTTAAATTAAAGAGGCATCATAATTAATATTAACCTATATGTGGTGGGCACTTTACGACGTCTTATAAGTAGCAATCATTTGGTAGTAAAAGAGGAGGAAGACAAAACTTAAACAGTATTGTTAGTACAATCAAAAGATATTTTAAAAAATTTTTCTATTGGGAATGGCAAAATTTTATTCAACTCATCAAATCCAAATGCAACAGTTCTTGAACATCAACAGGAAGGATATCTATTCCTTCACAAAACTCCTTAGCGCTACAGAGAATGCGCTACAAGAATGTGCGCACCTTGAAATATTGTATCGTCATTCAAGATGCGTGCGGGCTTGGGTTCAAGTTTGAGTTGACTTTGAGTTTAGGTTTGTGCAAGTTGAATGATTGACACTTCTTTTTTTCTAAGAGACAACCTTTTTTAGGAATTCGGTCAGTTTTTTGTGGGAAATTCAGAAAAAAAAAGACGACAAATTCCAGTAGCATCAATATACAATATTTCGAGATGCATGCGGACTTAGGTTCAAGTTCGAGTTGGCTTTGAGTTTGGGCTTGTGCAAGCTGAATGATGATACAATATTTCAAGCTAGGTACGTGCGGGCTTGGGTTTAAGTTCGAGTTGGCTTTGAGTTTCGACTTGTGTGAGCTGAATGACGATACTTTTTCTGAGGGACAACCTTTTATAGGAATTTCGTCGGTTTTTCGTGAGAGATCTGAAAAAAAAAAAACCGACGAAATCCAGTGTTTTTTTGTAGACAATCTCTTATTTTCTTGTAGTGATTGTATGCATTTAGTAACAACTAAATTAGATTGTCAGCAAAACATAGTTTTCATAATATTAATAATATCAAATAGTGTAAAATTGATAATTAGTAACACATTATCAATAGTGACAACATCATTTGCAAAATATCAATAATGACAACTTATGGTGGCAACTTAGTGACAATAGAATCTAGTCATAAATTCCTATTAACAATTGTTTCATATTAAATTGTCAATATATGCGTGTTACTAATTGTCAAGGGTGACAAGTAAAATAATAATTTTTACCACCATTGAGTGTTATGGTAAGAACATAGAAGTTGCTACAAAAAAAAATACTAATAATAATTAGTGACAAATTAGAAGGTATTGTTATTTAATATAATTATTAATAACAACTTTTATATTATTACTCTTATATTTAACATTACTTTTTCTTGTAGTGAGAATTGTCCTTTAAGATATATTGCCCAAGAATTATAATATTTTTTTCTTCAATATATTACAACGATACTTGAAATTTAGATTGTTTTCTAAGATAATACATTGTAAATTAAGAAAGCAATCAAATATATTTCAATATATTACCCCTAGGGTTGTCAATGGGGAGGATTTAAATCCGAATTCGATTCAAGTTCGTTTTGAATTTTAGCATATTCGATCAATTAAAATATCTAATGGATCAGATCCAATAATAAATATCCGTAATCCGAAATAAATGGATTAGATGTGGAATCAAGTAGTCTGGTCTATGAAAGATCCGAATCCAAAATTTTATATTATATTTTATTAAATTAATATATTATATATAATATAATAGCAGTAAAGATATTTCAATAGAATATAATATATGTAGCATTATAATTAATAATATATTATTTATTATTTTTCAAGTTATTTGTTTAACAAAACATTGTATAATTTTCATATGTATTCTAAAATATTGTTCTATTTTCTTTAATTTTATTTATAACTATAAAATTTTCAATGCTATTTATTGAAATCGGATCAGATCAGATCTTTTTATCAGATCTTGGATCTATTTTGGATTCAAATTCGGATCGCATTAATTTGCTCTAAATCCGACCCATTGACAATCGTAATTACCCTTGGTGATTCAATTACAAATAAATTATTACAATGTACATTGCAAATTGTTAGATATAAAAAAAAGCTACTATAGAACAGAGATTTTTTGTTTTTGATAGTTAATTGCACTAAAACGCTGAAATAATAGCCTCACTCGCCACTTGAGCTACCACCTCCATTGCCACGACAATTGCCACCTTGCTTGTAAACCAACTTGTAAAGTAGCTGACATTATTCTCAAAATCGCTCTTTATAACAATGTATCGTTTTCCAAAATTATAAGAACAATTTTAAATGCCACATGCATGTTTCTTCAGTACTGCCTCTCATAATTGGCAAGGACAATCTACCATTGCCTCCTTGGGAGAGTGCTCTATCAAAAAGATCTTTGACACTTACATGAACCTCACCAACATACCTGAAAATAGGTATTTCTTGAAATATGTAATTCAAGAATTACAATATTTGGCTTGATAACAAAAGTTAACCAAATCTTAGTTAAGACTTTATTTTCCTAAGAAAAATATGCCTCAAACTGGCAACTACTATAATTTTAAATTTATTGCTGAATGGTTTTAGTAAAACCTTTCATTTGAATGTAGAAAATGCTAATTTTGAATCAAGCTAACCCATGAATACAATTGGAAACCGATCGAGAACAAGCTCATGGATTCGACTGAAATACAAGCTCAAGAAAATACTGTCTCGTGGATCCATCACAATTCCAACACAATCGGTACTTTCAGATTTGATTTCATATTCATATATTATTGTATTAGTAAAATGCATGTATATTGCACGTGTATAACAATTTTAAAACACTGTAATTATTAACATTTTAAACCTTTACATAAATTGGAAGTTACTAAAACGAAGATAAATTGTAGTGTTGCTCCAAAACTCATTAATTTATGCAATGGTTTGAAAAGTTCATAATTATAGATTTTGAAAATAATTATACATGTGCAAAATACGTGCATTTTTCTAGGATGATTAAAAAATTATTATACATGAATAGTTCGCGTACTTGAATGATTAGGTGAGTAGAATAAAGAAATTTACAATTAATGCCAACCAATTCAATAATTCATTATAAATAATTAAAAATAATTCAAAATTCTAAAAATTCATATTTTGGTCAAAATTATACATTTTACTTAAAGAATCCCCTTCAAATATATAACAATATAGATGACTACATATACGAGAATTTCTTCAATCCTCATTTGGGTGCAGGGCTATAATTAAATGAATTAATTGCACCGGAACCCATGTGAAATTTGAATATAGCAAAAAAAGAAAAAAGAAAGAAAGAAAGAAATTAATTCTATGTTAGTTTAATTAGTATACAACACCTTATGCAATTTTAAATTTCTTACACTCCCCTTTCCTATCTACACCCTATTAGGAAATTGAATTTCCAATTTTGCCCCCGTATAAATAATACATAATGTATCATTTAAATTTTTTTACTTATAACAAATTAATAGTCATATAAATTTATATCATTGTATAAATATTTTTTTGAATATATAAAATTCTTCACTTCAATTGTGAAAACTAAATAATAATTATACATTAATTCAACTTATCTTTTCTAAATTATCTAAATACAAAATATAAAAAAGAGCTTCTCAATAAAGATTAAAAATGTCAAATAAATAAAATAATTAAAATTTGGCATAGAAAACTAAATAATTATAAATATCAAAAAAATACTTATACTGAAGAAATAATCTACTTAAATGTTCAAATTAATTAATTCTATTATGATTTTTTTCTATTTAACAAAAATCACAAAATTATATTTTATTATATTTTTCCTTTTTGAATTTGTTCTTTTTCAGTTTTTCTTCTTTTCTTTTCCTACCCAGCAACCTTGACACTGCCATCTTCACCTTCTTCTTTGCCAAGTTACTACCACCGCTGCCTAATTTGTTTCTCAATTCCTCAGCCATGGCCGATGGCAAAAAGGAAAAGGAAAAGGAAAAGAAAATTTGTAGGGAAAAAAAAAAGTAATATGCAAGGGTTAAAAAGTAAATTCAGTGGTCAAAATACATTAATCTGAACACAATTAGCACGTGAAGTGCACTTGTGGACTATAGGGTTCAGCTCACTCAAATTAAGGACCCGTTTGGATGAGTTTAAAAAAAAGTGTTTTTTAAATGTTTTTAAGAAGATTTTTTTTAAACTAATTAATTTTGTGTTTGGATATAATAGTTCAAAGTGCTTTAAAATATACTTTTATTTGAAGCTATATTGGGGTAGCTTCTAAAAAAGCCATTTTTGACTTTTTTTATTGCTTTTGTTTGTTTCTTAAAGTCCATCCAAATACATTTTTTTTTCCTTTATAGTGCTTTTTTTTGGGTTAATTATATATACTACCCCTTTAAAGTTACGAAACTCCAGTTGGTAACCTAAACATTTTCAATATTACCAACTCATACGCTGAGGAATTTCAAAATTACAAATACCCCATGGTCAGTCGGTTCCTAATCATATTCTGTAATTAATCCTTTTTTTTTCAAAAAATAAGTGTTTCTTTTTTAAAAAAACCAATTCAAACGAGCTCTAATTAAAATGAGTACAACAAATAAGCAAATTCCGACTCGGATCATCCATCTCATTATTTATTTTACCTTTTGTTTTATATCATGTAAATGCATGTGATGCGTGGAACGTTGTTTAAAAACACGATCATTTAAATGCCGATCTCTTATATTTCACGTGCATTTGTAATTATTAAATAGCAGATAAAATAGAAAGCCTGCAATAAATGAATTCAGTTATCATAAATAAACAAACTTTAGCAACAAAAGAAAAAATAAAATAAAAAAGGAGCATGTCCAATCTTAATTATGTGATACAATATAGTGTTACAAACCTTTTTACCCCCACAGATAATACAATTTTTGTCATGTAGTTGATACGTTTTGGCCGGTTTTAATCATTTTATCTATATTGTTTGAATTTTGGTGATATAAATTTTTAAAATTGACAATTTTAATACATCTAAGCAATTTAAATATTTTCAGCTATTTTCAACTTCGTATATATAGTAATATTATTATTTGCTATATTTATCTTTTTTATCTCGTTCTTTAGTTGGAGTGTTTCCCTATCATAATTTAATGGAACCATATAATTAGAAAATAGGACGAATGTGGTGTAGTACTACTTCATTTAATTAGTATAGCATAATAAACCTTGGACGAACTATGATATAGAACGCTAAATCATTTAATTAGTATAGCATAATAAACCTTGGACAAACTATGACAAGTCACAAAGAAATGGACAATTTAACTTAAATTTAATACATCTGAAAATTAATATAAAAAATAACAAACCTTAATCATTCACGATGTTTGATACCTGTTAGATTTTTTTGAAAAAAATTAATTTAGATCACATTCTTTAGAAAAATGAAGTGACACGCAGAGTTAAATTTCAAAAACGGAAACGCGATTCACCAGTAAGGGCGAAATTTTAATGATTGATCCCACAGAGAGTCTCATGGATATATGCTTAATTTTTCAATTATTTCTTTTTCCCTTTGCTGTCAAGTTGACTAGTCAACATCTATATGAAATGTTTATGTGAAATTAATAATTAGATTGAATTATATTATAATTAATTTATATAGAATAGTCTAGTGGGATGATATGCTAAATTTATTAAGCAATATAAAGTGTTCGAATGCAGAAATTGTGAATAGAGCAACTATATTTGAAGGGTTGCCCCCATGCATTAGGCATTTTCAATACTTGAATTTGGATTAGTCGGTTAGTGAGTCAAAAACTGATGATTAAAACATATACACACACACACACACACACACACACACACACACACACACACACAAACTCAAAGATCTATAATGACATCTATAACGTCACACTTTTAGAAATTATCATTAATTGTAATATTGTTTCAATTAATAAATTATATCAAATTTTGACTAGAATGCATTTTTTTTTAATAAAAAGTTACTAAGAAGTTTTGGTTATAATTTGACAATTTTAGCAATACAGGTTCTCTCTCTCTCTCTCTCTCTATATATATATATATATATGTGTGTGTGTGTGTGCGCGCGCTATTAAAAGATATCTTATTTGACACAGGCAACATTACATGTTTAGAAAATGTCGCAATTAAATATTTAAAAATGCCTTGTCAAATTCAATCAAATTCAAAAGTGTCTCAATTATGCATAACACCAATGCTCCTTAATTATTTCTTGTCTCAAAAAATGATCAAATTATACCAAGTTTTGCAAATTGTGAAGGCTTTATAATATATTTTCTTCAAGACATCAAGTACTGGGAGATTTTTATCATGACAAATTGATTGAATTTCTTCGCAATTGCCTCACATAAATTCAAGAAAAATATTATCAAGCATACGATATAAAATAACTTTCAATCCATTTGAATCAATTTTTAGAAAGAGAAGGAAATACAAGGTGAATTGAACTTTACTTTAAGTTATATTACCTAGAAGTTATGATTCTTTCTTTCCTTTTTTTTTTTCCTAGAAAATATTACCAGAAGAACATTTGAAAATATTTACACTGATACTTCAAATCAAAAACAAACTCTCGCACATAAAAAATGATATTACATTGTTCATTACATGTCATCAAATATAAAAAAGCTGTTATACAATAGCACACAAGTCACGTTAATATCAATAGACTAAAATCACATTGAACATCCTCTTTTTTATTTTTGTAATTTTATACCTTAAACCTAAATATGCAACTTGTTCCGAATTCCCCTCTCACGAGGAAGTCCATTGTTAGTTTTAATGCTCGACAGTAGAGGCAATAACACCAACACACATAGCCAGCCTTGCCGCTAGCGCTGCCGCCCCAGTCACCGCCTCGGGCTTAAACCAAGCTCCAGAACTTTTGACTCTTTCCTCGAAATCGCCCTTTTTAACCTCGTATCTTTCTCCAAAACTATAAAAAATGTTTAATGTCGCACCTGTTTTTTCGGTACTGCCACCTCTCATGATTGGCAAGTGCAATGTATCACTGCGTGCTTCATCAAAAAGTTTTTTTATATTCACGTCAACCTCACCAATATACCTACAAATAGGCAATATCAATAAAACTTTTGTAAATTCTTGAAATACATAATTAATTCAAGAAATTACATTATTTGCTCGGGAACAAAAACCAACCAAGAATAAATTGTGCTGAATGGTATTAGTACTAAAAACTTGCATTTGAATGTAGAGAAATGCTATTTTCCCTTTTTTTTTTTCTTCTTTTGAATGAAAATGTCGGAAAGTCATGTAAATCAATTGAGATGAGTTGATCAAATAAACAAATTAAAGTAAACAAAATAAACTGAAAAGGCATACGAATTTCTCATACACTCATTTGGGCGTAGATCTATAAGTAAACTGAAAAGGCAGATGAAATATTGTTGAAATTAATGTTTTGTTAATAATAAAAATCTAGATAACTAAGTTAGAGAATTCTAAAAATAAATTATGAAAAAAAAAAGATATTAATTAGCACAAATTGTGGATATTATTTCTTTGTTAGCATAAAAATCTTGTCAAACCGATTTATCAAGTAAAATCCAAACACCATTCCATAATCTATCGATATTTATTATAGGGCGAATTACACTGATTACCCCTGAGGTTTGGCTAATTTACGAAAAACCCCCTATTTTTTTAAAAATTACCAAAAACCCCCTAAGGTTTCAAAAATATTACAAATTTATTCAAATTTTCGAAAATACCCCTTCCCATTTTTGGGTGATTTACACTGACCACCCTGAGATTTGGTTAATTTACGAGAAACCCACTATGGTTTCAAAAATTATCAAAACCCCCCCGAAGTTATACCAATATTACAATTAACACCTATTTAGGTTGACTTATTAACAATATTAAATCTTTTTTTCCCCTCTGTAATATTGTTATCATAAAATTTTCATTTAATAGATTTGAAAAAAAAATGTGATTATTTATTCAAATAAATATTCTGAATTTAATGCATTAAAGGTATCTATCAACACATCAAGTATGTTATATTATCGCTAATACGGAGTAAATTTTAAGAGAAATGAGTTAGAGTCCTCAAGCTAAATAAAGTTTTCAAGTGCATTATTTAATTTCAATTTTTTATTTTAATCAATGTTTATATTTCTCATTTCACATAATCATAATTTTTTTTTCCAAATCTATTAAATTAAAATTTTATGATAACAATATTACAGAGGGAAAAAAAAAGAATTAATATTGTTGATAAGTCAACCTAAGTAGGTGCTAGTTGTAATATTAGTATAACCTCAGGGGGTTTTTGGTAATTTTTGAAACCACATGGGGTTTCTCGTAAATTAGCCTAATCTCAGGGTGGTCAATGTAAATCACCCAAAAAAAGGGGAAGGGGTATTTTCGGAAATTCGAATAAGTTTGTAATATTTTTGAAATCTTAGGGGGTTTTTGGTAATTTTTGAAAAAATAGGGGATTTTTCGTAAATTAGCCAAACCTCAGGGGTGGTCAGTGTAATTTTTCCTTTATTATATGTCTACCATTTCTTCTACGCAACAATCACACATTTATTCCTCCACCCACTTATATCCAATCATCAACTAATAAGACGAATCATGCTACAATGTTTTAAAACCTAAACCGTTCATCAAACCGGAAAATCAACTGGGTTAAAGGTCACTGGTCCGACCGTCGGGTGAACCGCGGTCGAATCGGTGATGTCATAATTATGTCATAAATAATATTTAATAAATAAAAAATATCAAAAATAATAAATACTAAAAAAACTCAAGTATTTTTCTTGTTTAAAATTATTATTTTAAGTAAAAAAATGCAAATAATATAATTTTAGCTTTTCAACATACATAATCATATATTTCTCAAATGAAATACGCTTCCTTCTAATATAAAAGGTTTGAAATATGATAAAGATAATTGTATTTACAGAGATTAATAGAAAAAAATGACATTAAAAAAAACAAAAACAAAACAAAACTTGTGCATGAATTATTAAAACTAACCATTAATAAAACTAGCAATTTACATGCTCTACCAACTTATATTACTTTTTGCAATGTAATATGTCAGTTTAGTATCTATTAATAATATAATATCATATTGTTCTAATGCAATTTTATTCATTAAAAATAACTAGTGTAAGTGAATTTTTAATTAAAGAGATTTTGTGAATTAAAATAATTAGCATATAATAATTGTATCTTCTATAATTAGTTCATATAACAACAACCTTCCATGCTTTTAATAAATATAACATTTTCCTTCATTTTTTTGTTGATACCATACATTAATAGTAATAGTAACACTAACAACAAGTTCGTAACAGAAAGAGAGAAAAAAAAAACTAAGATTTGATTGGTGTGGGATTTAATTTATGGTGTAATTGACCCGGCCGCTTTTATTGACCCGGCACCGATTCGATCGGATCACCGGTGGAACCGCCGGGTTAACCGATTCTCTCAAAAGACACCGGTTTTGAAGGCCTTCCGGTTTTGAGGATATGATCGGACTGTTTTCTGATCTAGGTGGTGGTCCGACCGGTCGAACCAATCAGTCCGGGTTGGATTTCAAAACATTGTCATGTCATCACAATTCCAATTCAACATTAATTTTTCAATATATTCTTTTATATTTTTATTCTTCACATATTCATTACAACAAATATGAAATAGAGGATTGAAAGCGAGTAAATTTAGTGATATATAAAGCATTTTTTAGCAAAAGAATCCACAGACTAAAGCTAGTTTCTTACCAGATAGCCTAACCCAGGATGAATAACAAGAAAAAGCAACACGTACGCCGCGATCACCATAACAGCAACATCAACAACAATTAGGGTTAGCTGGACCAATACACACACACACACACACACATACACATATATATATAGGGAGAAATGCACTCGGCCCCCTGTGATATCTTTAATAAACATGAATGATCCTGTGAAAAAAAAAATTCTCAAAGATAACCCCGTGTAATTTCTAATTAACAAAAATAACCTCGGTGAGTTCTACGCGCTTTTACTACGAATCTGATAATGTTCTGTGAGTGAGAAATGTCTATTATGCCCCTTTTAATCTGATATATTTATTCTTCCTCCCAAACCAAAATGTGAGCTTGAAACCCTAGCTTTCTCACCCCTTTTTCACGGAAATGGGATCTCCTTCATCTCACCCCCTTCTCACCGCCTCCTCCCTTTTGCACTTGTGAACTAAAGGTGGCCATAAAAGTTGTGGTGTCTCAAATGGGTCAAAAATTATTGCTAGAAGAATAAATTTTGGAGATGGTGGGAACTTGAGTTTGGCCTCAATTGTTTGTAGGGGTTTATTTTTTCTTCTTGTTCTACTTTTGTTGAAAAATTAAATCTACTAAGTAGTTAGTGAGGAGGGTTGTTGTAACTTTGATTTGTAGTATTATTAATGAATTTTTCTTTTGAATATTTGTTGTGATCCTCTGTTTTCTGTTGTTGCTCTGTTTTTTTTGCTGCTACTCTGCTTTTTTTTTTCCTTAAGTTTGACTTGCAGAGATCTGGGTTAGATCTTTTATTTTGTTATTGGCACAAAGGACCCCGTGTTTTGATAATTTTTTAGAAAAAATCCTATGTTTTGATAAACTTGCAAAAAAAAACCCTACCGACAAAATAATACATGCAGTAACCTGTGTTTTTTTTGGCATTACTCACCAGTGTTATATTGACAGATAATTATACGAAACATTGTGACAAAGAAATTGTCAATGGGGTGAAAGACCAACAAATCTTGTTGATAATCAACCGATTAATCGATGGAGACTTAGCGCCCAAATCATCTTGTTAGGGTTTTCAAATTTTAGAGAGAAAAAGGGGGGATTCGTGATTTCATTTTTTACTTTTGAGGGAATATAGGAGGTGGTAAAAAATTTGGGTAATATGACTAGAGTCAAAAAAAGGTAATTCTATCTTTTTATATTTTTTAAAACATGAGTCAATGATAAGGGACGGTGAGCAAATTTATGAAAACTCAAGGTTTTTTAAGTGATATTTTTTTCCATAGGGTTTATTTTGCACTTTTTGAATAACACAGGGTAGTAAAATACTATTGACTCATATATATATATATATATATATATATATATATATATAATGAAGGAGATCTTTCTTCAATGCTCATTCGGGTGTAGATATTTTAGTGAATCTGTAATTTATAAAATTGAAAAAGATAGTTCATAGATGGAGGATTCAGAGTGATGAATTTAGTGATACATCAAATATCTCTTAACAAAAGGCTTGACTAAAAACAAGAAAAAGTTAACACGCCATCATGGAGAAAGAAAAATCACAAGCAATAACAGGATATCGTCTGATCAAGCAAGCTTATTTCCAGATCGCCCAACCCTCACAAGGAACCATCATCATCATCAACAAGAAAACGAATTAAAAAAAAAAAAGAAAAGAAAACTCTCAGCTTTTAGCATAACACACACACACACACACACACATACTTATCATGTTTGAAGGTGCGCGCCGCATAAAGCTTGATGACGACTGAGATTCCATGGTGAAGGACACCCATCTCTTCGATTTCGTAAGCTCTGGAGTAGCTCCAGGCCGGGTTCAGCCCATTGTCATTGTCCGCTTCGGTTAGAAACTCGATCTGCCGCTCGGCTGATCCAATTGAAATTTTTGCATAAGCTCGTGTCTCCAAGAATGTACGAAGATTTGGGAGATTTTCTGCTGAAATTACTCTCAGAAACAACTTCCGGCAGGCCACATACTCGATCTCGTCAGACATGATCGCCAGAGGGGAGAGAAGAGAGTTAGGGTGTAGAGAGAGTTAGAGCGTCTTATGCTCCAGAGGTTTGTTATGAGGTATTTGTGGAGTGATCTAATTTTGTCACTGGTCTACTTTGAAATAGTGGTTGAGATGTTATTAGTCGCCCAAAGCAGTGATGGAATATACGGCCATAATGTTGGATAAAATACATTCACCTAACTAGCACAAAGGAATCAAACAAATTCCCCATAATTTCAACAATTTGGTCATCGTCCTTCTAACAAAATTAGCAATATAATGAACTGAAAATACCAAAACACCATCAAATTTATACTTGTAAAATTCCTTGTAAATGAATATATAATGTGAAAATTTTTGAAAAATAATATATATATTTTTTTCCTCCATCTCCCCCATCCAAGATTAGCCTTCCACTCCAAAATCCTCTTGCCAATTGATGGTGTTGAAAAAAAAAATGAGCAAGGATACATGTGCACGTACGTAATTGATGGTGAAGCACGCGAAGTTTGTTGAAATCAGAGAAAAATATAATTTTTATCCCATATTATATAACGTTTTGAAATACTGTCACTCACAGTGTCGCAACTTTTCTCTCTTTCCACATGATCTAGTTTGGTCGATCCTATCCAGTTGGGTAGGTGTCAAACTCTACTAGTGAATGACATGTGAGTCCTCCCCCCCCCCCCCCCCCCCCACACACACACACATCTTTTTGGCTTCATTCTAATTAATGTATATATATACGCACTATATGTACTAAAAAATGTATGTATAACTTAAAAGATTTTTTTCACCACTTTTTAGATGGTTACAATTTTCTTTTTCGTTTTTTTTTGTATAAAAAATGGGTACAACTAAAATGAATAAAAGTGATAATTTACATGAGGAATTATTTGTTTATAGAAAATATTTTTTATTCAAACCATGAAAATAAAATTTTGAAATTTTAAAGTACTTATTATTTTTTTTTATCAGAAAAGTACTTATTAATACTTGTTTTAAAAATTGATACAATTGAAAAAAAGAAAAAAGAAAAAAGAAAAAAATATAAGGAGTTTCACATGCCAACTCTTCCACGTGCCATTCTTTTATTTGAGAAAGGGGGTTTGGCATCTAACCAATTGGATAGGGTCGACCAAGCCGGTGTAGAGAGAGTGTTAAAAAAAAAAAACAATCCCCTTGCCAATTGATGGTGTTATAAAAATGACCAAGTATACACGTGCACGTAATTCATGGTGAAGCACGTAGAGTTGTCTGAAATAAACTTAGCGGCTTAGCCCAACACCCCGTGCATGTACCAAATACTATGACGAAAATGGCCTTATCTGTGCTTGGCTTTGGGATTAAGAAAATAAATTGACATGTATAATTAATAAGACAATATTACAAAATATAATATACACAATATTACAGAATATAATATGCATAATATCAATAATGATAATTTATTGTAAAAAAATGGCAACATAATACAAAAGTAATAATTAGTGACAGTTTAGCAATATACGATTTACTCCATACATATTTTACTATTATATATTTAATTTGATATATATATATATAAACATTTATATTTTTTTAATGGTTCCATTATATTTTCGGGAAAGAAAACATTATGCACTAATTATAACATCATTTCACAAAAGTAACTCAACAAATTAACTATATCAAATTTAATTAGTATGCCTTTTTTTTATGATTTTATAAAATCTCAAAATAGGCTGTTGTTTACATGACACTTTACCAAATGTTTTTAAATAAAAATTACTACAATATTCACTTATAATTATATTTTGTGATCATAATATCTTAATAGCAACTTTTTTTAAGTAGTGAAATTAAGACGACGATAAAAAAACAAAAAAAAAATCTTTTCATTTAGAAATAATATCAAAGATTTAGTTATTTTTCTAAAAATATTTTCGTCAAGAACGTATGAGAATAATGATTTTCATGTGTCATGAATGTATAACGGTTCATTAAATACTATATGATCGTTAATTAATACTAACTTATAAATAATGATAATCAAATAAATTTCGAGATGTAGTTTTTATAAGCTACCTTTACCTAAACAAGATACTCCACATTTAAGTCAATTTATGTAGACAAACATTGCAATGAAATATAATTACTTGCCTTGTGATAATGACAGAGCAACATAGGAGTGAACCTTGGACCTCTAGGCTATGTTTGGAATAAGAATTTTGGTAAGGAAAAGTGAAAGAAAAATGGTAAGGATAAAAAATGAAAGGATAGAGTATTATTATTTAAAGCAAATAAAAAAACTTTCATCCTATTTTTCTTATCAAAATTTTAAAATCAAACGGAGGGCTCGGGCAGGAGAGAAGAGCTTTATCAATACAATATATAGGAAACTGTTAGTGTAAGCTGTCTTTTAAAAAAAATTATTATATTATTATGTTTTTAAAAAAATATTCTGACAGAAAAATGTCGGTCGGATTTTCATAAAAAAAAATTTGATAAAAAATTTTCCATCGAAAAATGGGTATTTTCCTATAGTCATATGACATCGATACACATTGTACAATGTAAAATAAAATCCTAGTTTACAATTAAAGATGCTATCCACACCATTACAGATGTAGTTTTAAGCCACCTTTATCTAAACAACATGCTCCGCATGCAAGGGCAGACAAACATTTCAAAAAAATGAAATTAATAAGCTAGTGATAGCGCTTGGATTCTTCTGCCCCCCTTTTATTGGCCAATCCTCTAATTGTATAAATTAAAGTACATTATTAATTCCTTTTTTCAATGTTGTCACCCAACATTGGAAAACCCTATCTTCCTCCCTCCCCCCCCCCCCCCCCCCCCCTACCTCAGTTATTCTTTTTCCTACCTAATTGTTTATTATGGCTGCAGACAGTTTATAGTTCAATCAAAGAAGAAAAAAAATTTCTTCAACATGTGCATGTATGTATTTTGTAACTGTGTGCGATTATATATAGATATACATGTCATTATATAGATATAGATATAGATATAGATATATATCGAGTATTTAGCTCTTAATGCTTCCTCTATTTTCCAAAATGACTTTTGACATTCCTTCTTTTGCTCTTTGGTTTGATTAGTTTTCCATTTTGACTAGTATATAAATAATCAGAGAAACACTAGATTTAATCGCTATGGTAATTAATTAAATCATGCACATGAAAGAAATCAGAATAAAAGCAGATAATTTCAAATAAAACCTCTTTCCCTCCAGTAATTATATAAATATTCAGAACTAATTAATCATCAATAACATGGGATGACTAAACCACAAGAGATCACATTTTCGTAACTTGTCACTAGTTACAACTTTTTGCTTTGTTAAAATGTGTGTGTGTGTGTGTGTGTGTATTATTAATACCAACTGTTAATCTTTAGCAATACATATGTAGAGACCAGAGAGAGAATAAATATCTGGTTATAAATTCAACTTTTCTCATCACTACTGTACTTAATAGCGTTAATTTATATGATATACCTTAATTTTCATTTATTATCGTCAATAATGATAAAAATCAAATATTTAATTTAATATATATATATATATATAATTAAGTTTGCGAAAGTCATAATGACAAACAATATTATTGGTACGTAAATAAATATTATTAAAGTTGTGAGTGAATTTTTTTGTTACGATATTCTTTTCTTGTTGATGTGGCCGGATCTGCCTTGGCCACGTGTGCGCCTCCTCAGCTCACACGTCGGATCCAGCTCAGCACATGCCGCCATCCTCCTATTGCCGCGTGTCAGACTTAGTTCGATCAGGCTCCATGATCTTTTCTTGTCGGCTAGTTCGGTCAGAGTTTATCATATCTACTTGACTTGTATGGTCTCCTCGATGTCATGACATTACCGATGTCGACCCCACTTCATCCTCGGAGTTAGCGTCCTGACACCCATCTCGAGCAAGGAATGCACCCCACGCGCCCACAGCGCGTCATGGGGAACGCCCATAACCAGCAACTGGGTTGGGCCAGCCTAACTCTGGTCCGGCCCACCTATTTTTTATTATTATAAATAGTACGGCGAAACTATTCATTGGTAAGACACTTTTAACTCATTATTACGCCAATTACTATTTACCACTTACTGGCCCAAATACTGATTTGAGCGTCGAAGGGTCTACGCCGGAGACACTTCCGGCTAGTCTCACGTGTGCTCCATCCTTGCAGAATAGAGTCCGACCAGCATTCGTATACCCTTACTCGGATTCCTCTGACCGGATTTGGACGTTCACACCCAGATCGAAGTGACGCGTACTGCTGACCAAATCCGACCACATCACTTGTAGTGTTAATTGCTTTTTTATTTCTTTTGCTATGATTAAGAAATAAAAGTATAATTTATCAATTATGAAAGAGAGTTCGTCTCAGCATACGTAATTGTAATTTTAGTTATAATTATGGGAATGTGGCACGCAATTTCAAACCGTTTGATTGGAGAAGTAAATTAATGTGGTTTAATGTGAAGATAAACTGGAATGATTGATTGAAAGAGACATTCGTGTCAAGCCATAAATTATTGTTTTCCCTTTTGTTGGGGAAAAAAACTGACAGCCACAACCTCATCTATAAGTGAAATATTTGAATAAGATTATATTATAATAAAGGGCGAATTATACTGACTACTTCTGAAGTTTAGCTAATTTATGAAATTTTTTTTATTTTTTTAAAAATTATCAAAAACTCTCTAAGGTTTCAAAAATATTATAAACTTATTCGAATTTTCAAAAATATCCCTTCCCTTTTTTTGGGTGATATGCGCTGACCATCCTTAAATTGGGTTAATTTACGGAAAACCCCTATGGTTTCAAAAATTACGAAAACCCCCCTGAAGTTATACAAATATTACAACTAGCACCTACTTAGGTTGACTTATTAATAATATTAAATCTTTTTTTTTTCTCTCTGTAATATTGTTATCATAAAATTTTCATGTAATAGATTTGAAAAAAAATATGATTATTTATTCAAATAAATATTATGAATTTAATGCATTAAAGGTATCTACTAACACATCAAGTATGTTATATTATTGCTAATACGGAGTAAATTTTAAGAGAAATGAGTTAGAGTCCTCAAGCTAAATAAAGTTTTCGAGTGCATTATTTAATTTCAATTTTTTATTTCAATCAATGTTTATATTTCTCATTTCACATAATGGATATATACGATGCATATAATTATATTTTTCTCAAATATAAATTTAGCATATATTACGTATATTTAGCATAAATTCATAACATTAAATTCGAAATATTTATTTGAATAAGTAATCACATTTTTTTCCAAATCTATTAAATGAAAATTTTATGATAACAATATTACAGAGGGAAAAAAAAAAGAATTAATATTGTTGATAAGTCAACCTAAGTAGGTGCTAGTTGTAATATTAGTATAACCTCAGGGGATTTTTGGTAATTTTTGAAACCACAGGGGGTTTCTCATAAATTAACCTAATTTCAGGGTGGTCAATGTAAATCACCCAAAAAAGGGGAAGGGGTATTTTCAAAAATTCGAATAAGTTTGTAATATTTTTGAAACTTTAAGGGGTTTTTGATAATTTTTGAAAAAGTAGAGGGTTTTTCGTAAATTAACCAAACCTCAGGGGTAGTTAGTGTAATTTTTCTTATAATAAATTTCTATAGAATGAGGTCGCCAGCTTATATTATTAAAAAGTTAGTAAGATTTTTCGGTAACAATTTTGCCAATTTTGCAATACAATATTTGTCTACATTTCTATCACCAACCAAAATTGCGATTGTCTGGCTAGAGAGGTAATACAAATTAATGTTTATCTTCTGGCTCCAAAACACATGCCCGACTGTCTGGCATTATCAAGTGTACATTTATTAATACGGACTAAGGAATTCCGTACACATTATGAGACACATAAATTTTCATATGATAAAGTGCAAATAATATTCTCTGAAAAAGAATTTTCACCATATCTATCTGAAACATTAATTTTTAAAAGTGATAAATACATGTCACTTAATTAGCCAAAAAAAAAAAATCTTTTCATTTAGAAATAACATCAAAGGTTTAGTTATTTTTCTACAAATATTTTCGTCAAGAACATATGAGAATAAGGATTGTCATGAACGTATAACGGTTCACTAAATACTGCATGATCATTAATTAATACCAACTTGTAAAGAATGATAATCAAGTAAACATGATACTCCACATTTAAGTCAATTTATGGAGACAAACATTGAAATGTAATTAATAGGTTTGTGTTAATGGCAGAACAAACTTTAATTAATTTTTCTTTTCCCCTTTTATTGGTCAATCTAATTCAAATTGTATTACTTTTTTTAATTCCTATTTTTAATGTTGTCACCCTATATAATTTGTCCTTAAAAGGTGGTTCGCAAGGTACAAATTACCAATGTCACTACAGATTTGTCAACTTTTTGGGTGATTTGAATAACCTCAAAGCAAAGGCCTTTATGTAATTGACGATAAACCATGGTTTAGAGGTAGTTATAAACTTACATAACCATACTCAAAAAAATTTTGAATTCTAGTTAATTATTTGATTCATCCTGTAGATTAATTGAAAAGGTTCGCTTGGACTTTGTACCATTTAGTTTTTGGATTCGAACTTCCAACCCTCTTCCTCCTCCCCTTTGGGTGTGTATTTGTTAGTGTTGGTGTGTGTCTCTTTTCGACTAATATATTTAATGTGTTTGAGTGGACTGTATAATAAAAGAAATAAATAAAATGGCCCTTGGAGATTTGGGTGTGTTTGTTTTCATTTTCAAAGGGCATATTTTCATGTTTTGTTATATAAAATTTGAAACTCTAATTGATTTATTCACTTTCCAAAGAAAAAAAAAACCCTATATTTCCCTCATTTCTTTAACTATTCTTTCTCCTAACTAACTAATGAAAGTACTTTTTCTTTGAAAGATTGTGAAAACTTTGCTTAAATTCTTCAACAACTTTTTGTGGCAAGTTTTTTTTTTTTTTTTTTTAATTAAATCAACTTTAAATGCTTTATTATAGTTGCAGACTAGTTAACAGTTCAACGAAGAAAGAAAAAAAAATACTTTACAGAATAATACATATAATTTTCTTCAACATATATACGTGTATATATTGTCTGTTTGTGATTATATATATCTATATGTACACATATTGGACACACGTGAAGTGGTTTGACATTATAGCCATGGCCCCATTAACCCTACCTTGGCCAGAAAGCAAAAGTTAATCTACTTTAATTAGCCGTGTAGGAAACAATGCATGTAGTCCACTCTCTACCTGTTAACACTCTTGTTTCAGTCAGAAGAACAATAGATTTTTAATTACTATGCTAAATTGCAACTAGAGTTTTATTGTGAACATTCTTAATTAAAGCATGCATATTAAAGAAAGCAGATAATTGCAAATAAAACCTCTTTCCCTCAAGACAAAATAAAGAAAGCATGCAACTAGGTTGTTTTTTTAGTAAGGTTGGTATATGTCAGGAGTATAGATAATTTTTGAAACAAAACAGTGTTATTTAATTTGTAATTTGAACTAAATTCAAGGGAGGTGAGTATGATTATCTCTTAAAAGTATTAGTAATGTTCTTGTTGGAGTGTGTTACTATCTTTTGTTCTATGTTGATACATTAAGGGCCTTCCCTTTTCTTTTTCCCTTTTTCAATTGATATGTGTTTTCTTAGTATTTTTTTTTATATATGTATTTATATTTATATTTTTCTGGGGTAATGGGGTGCGGCTGGTGTGCGGGTGGGAAGGTGGATTATCCAGGATGATATTAATCTCACATGGATATGGTTCCACGTACGATGCACTATCTGGATTCTTCGAAAAAGAGGGAAAAAAAAATAAAAGAAAAGAACAAAGGCTTACTTTGAGTTATGCAATTTTTGTGTATGTATACTATGCATTTTCTTATTTTATTTTTTTAAAGTGTAGATTTAATTCAATGGAATTTTAACATTTTTTTTTTAAAGTTGAGTTCCCCGGAAAATCGATAGGTTCCTCCTCACGAACAAGACTCCCCCATCTCAATACATTCACTCCTACGGATTGTCCCAAATTTTGATACGCATCAAGTTTAATGAACTACATGAATTATATATTTTAATTGAACGCATTTTTATAGGCAACAAGTCACCAAGAAATGGGCAGTTTAAGTTACAATTTCTAGTAATTAATTTAGATCACATTCTATAGTAAAAAAGAAGTCCCACGCACAGTTAAATTTCGAAGTCAAGACTTGGTCCCAATTATTTTTCTTGGAAAGAAAGGCAGCCACGAAACTGAAGTGTCCCCGCCATAGATTATTAACAATTACTAAGAATTTTGGGTAATAATTTGACAATTTTAGAAATATAGGTTTACTGTATATATGTGCAACTAAAAGATATCTTATTTGACAAATGTAACATTACACATTTAGAAAATATTTCAATTAAGCATATAAAAGTGTCTCGACAAACTAAATTAAATTTAATAGTGCCTTAATTATGCACAACACCAATGCTCCTTATTTCTTGTCTCCAAAAATGATCGAATTATACGAAATTTTGCAAATTGTGAAGGCCTTATAATATATTTCCATCCAACATCGATCAAGTATTTAGAGATTTGAATCATGACAAATTGACTGACCTTGTTCGCAATTGCCCTGCATAAATTAAAGAAAAATACTATTAAGCATCCAATATAAAATACTTTCAAGCCATTGAATATTTTTTTCAAAGAGAAAGATATATAAGGAGAATTGAACTTTAAGAGATATTTCTCAAAAGTTATGATTCTTTCTTTTTTTTTTAAAGAAAACATTACCTAGAAGGATATTTGAAAATATTTACACTAACACCTCAAATCAAAAACACACTGATACTTCAAATCAAAAACAAACTCTTACAGTATTTTATATATTTACAATAAAAAAGCTATTACATTGTTCATTACAGATCATCAAATATAAAAATACTATTATACAATGGCTTGTAAATTACACTAATTTCATTAGACTACAATCACATTGGACATCCTGTTATTTTAAATTTTACTTCTTAAACCGAAATATGCAATTTGTTCCCAATTTTCCCCTCTGTCTCATAATCTCATGAGGAAGTTCGTAGTTAATTTTATGCTCTAGAGTAGAGGCAGAACACCGAAAAGAATAGCCTGCCGTGCCACCTGCGCCACCACCTCAGTCGCCACCTCCGACGTAAACCAAGCTCCGAAGCAGTTTACTCTCTCTTCAAAATCACTCTTTATAACATTGTATGTTTCTCCAAAACTGTAAGAAATGGTTAATGTCGCACCTGTTTCCTCAGTACTGCCGCCTCTCACGATTGGCAAGGACAATCTAGCACTGAATGCTTGATCAAAAAGATCTTTCATAGTCATGTGAACCTCACCAATATATCTATAAATAAGCAACATCAATAGAACTTTTTTCAGTTCTTTAAATATACAATTAATTCAAGAATTACAATATTTGCTCAGTAACATAAATTAACCAATTGAATATTATTATTGAAACCTTGCATTTGAATGAAGAGAAAGGCTTTTTTTTTCCCTCTCTTTTAAATTAATATGATGGAAAGTTAAAATCAATTGAGATGAGTGGATCAAATAAACAAGTTACAGTTAAATGTGTCCTCTACTCCATTCTCTACTTCATATTTGATTCCATATTACACAAGTTATAAATCTACAGATACAAGATTTTCTCAAATGCTCATTAGGGTGTAGATCTATAAGTAAACTGAAAAAGCAGATGAAATATGAAATACATGATTTAAAGCGAGTAAATTTAGTGATATATAAAGTAGTTTCTAATTAGCAAAAAGAAGCCAGTAACCAAACTAGTTTATTACCAGATCGCCTAACCGAATTTTAATAACAAGAAAAAGCAACATGTACGCGGCCATCACGATGATAACAACAACAACAACAACAACAATATATATGGGTGTGTGTGTCTGTATTATGAAGGAGATCTTTCTTAAATGCTCATTCAGGCGTAGATATTTTAGTAAATCTTTAATTTATAAAATTGAAAAAGATAGTTCATATACATATATAGAGGATTCAGAGTGATGAATTTAGTGACACATAAAATAACTTCTTAGCAAAAGGCCTGACTGGAATCAAGAAAAAAAGAACTCGCCAACCTGGAGAAAAAAAAGATCACAAGAAATAACAAGATCGCCTGATCAAGCAATCTTATTTCCAGATCGCCCAACCCAGAAACAACAAGGAACCATCATCATCATCAACAAGAAAACGAATTAAAAAACAAAAAGAAGATAAACTCTCAGCTTTTAGCAAAACATTCACACACATACACATACCTATCACCCAAGGTGCGTGCGGTATAAAGCTTGATGACGAGTGAGAGTCCATAGTGGAGGACACCCGTCTCTTCGATTTCGTAAGCTCTGGCGTAGTTCCAGGCCGGGTTCAGCGCATTGTCATTGTCCGATTTGGTTCGATACTCGATCTGCCTCTCAGCTGATCCAATTGAAATTTTTGCATAAGCTCGTGTCTCAAACAATTTACGAACATCCGGGAGATTTTGTGCTGAAACTACCGTCAGAAAGAACTTCCGGCAGGACACAGATTCGTTCTCTTCAGCCATGCTCGTTAGAGAGAGAGTTATGGTGTACGGAGACAAAGCTATGGTGTAGAGAGAGAGAGAGAGATGTACTGTAGACAAGATGAGCAGCTTTGATGAATTATAACAGGAAATTGTTAACATTCAAGACCTCTTCTTAAAGAATAAAATACAAAAGTAAAGACCTCAGTTGGAATTTGACCACTAATAAACAAAAGAGCATTCCAGAATATAAATACATATTTTCTCCAACACAAATATATACATATAAATACATTTTTTCGTGACGCGTTATTTGTGAAAAGATTTGATTTGTCACTAGTCTATTTTCAAATAACGGTTGAGATATTATTAGTGGGACCAAAACAGTGATGAATATACGGTCATAATTTTGGATAAAATACATTCAACTAACTAGCACAAAAGAATCAAATAAATCCCCATAATTTCAACAAATTTGTCATTGCCCCATTAACAAAATTAGCAATATTATGAACTGAAAAATACCAAAACACCATTAAATTTATACTTGTAAATGAATTATATATAATATGAAAAATTAAAAAAAAATAATATATTTCTTTTTCTCCACCTCTCCCATCCAAGATTAGCCTTCCACTCCAAAATCCCCTTGCCCATTGATGGCGTTGAAAAAAATGACCAAGTATCCACGTGCAGGTGCTGGATTTTTTTTTTTCTTTTTTTATAGGTTAGACACAATGGAATATTTTTTCATCTACAACACATATATTATTTCTACTTAATTTGTCGGTACTATCGCAAATACGAAAATGGCCCTGTCCTGTGCTTGGCTTCGGGATTAAGAAAATAAATTGACATGCATAGTTAATGAGACATAGATTATTAAATCTGTATTTTCGAATAAATTCACTCACGTGAATATCATATTTGCGATGTTCTTTTTTTTTTTGAACAAATATTTTGTGGTATCCTAGTTCATTGTTTTTTCTAACATGACTAATTAAAATAAACCTATTATTGGTCCATGTTTCTATTTGACCTGGTCAATTTCTTCGATTATTATGAAGCATGAAAGTCAAAAAGCCAGAAATTAAAGATAAGCATTAAGTGCGTTTTTATTATATACAAATTACCTAGTGGCCCACAAAAGACAGTGTACATCCACTGATACACTACAACTTGAATACAATCCAAAAATGAAATAATGAAAGTGAGTGTAGGCAGTAGGCTTGTCATTTTCTATGTCCTAACTTTATTAACATCTGGATTATAAAATTATGTATTAAATTATAGGCCATCAAAGTTGTTGGTATTTTCCGCAAGTGTATGGATCGCTCAAGTAATAAAGTGAAAGTAAGAGTATCGTTCTCACGAGGAATGGGTTACCAAACATCAAACTTATAAGTTTTCTATTGTTTAAGCTTCGAAAATTTATCGGGATAAGATAAAATAAAAACAAACAACTAAATCAAAGCAAATAAATCAATAAAAACTAGCTAGGGCCTAGGCATCGTTGATTGAATCCCCCCTTGTGATCAATTAAACTTCCATTGATTTTTATTAATACATCTTCCCACAATCCAACTTACGAAAATATTTATAATCTTCTTTCGAAAGTAAAACAAACGTGCCAAGGAATGCTATGTATCTACTTTTGTGATCACATACGGATTCCTTGGCCCATTGCGCACAAGAGTTGTGTTAGTTAAAAAGTCCTTACAAATTAACCTAACCGATTGCACAAGAGCATGATTATTTCTAATCTATGCATTCCCTATGTCTATAACACAAATAGTCAGATTTTATACACACCCTTTCGTAGTCGAATATAAAATCTCAAAGCTTGTAAAGATTGGCCAAAATTTCACAAGTAATAAAAACCTTGAATCATAGATAGGAAGTACGTAAAATAAAAATCAAAGAAGTTCAATAAAAATCACAAGGGTTTCATCAACAACTTAGCCTAGAACCCTATAATTTAATTAGCTAGACATAGCAAAAATAACAAAACAAGAACATAATGAAAGTAAAAGGAAACATAAGCAAACTCGGCTTTTGACGATAATCTTGATGGATGGAAGAGCTTGGCTTTTGAATTGTCACCCTTCCTAAACTTTTGCCCTTGATTTCTCCTTGAATTCTCCTCTTTTCTTCTCAGCTGAAAAGTCTCCCTTTTTATGCACAAGACGTCCCTTAAAATAGCTGTAAAGTTGCTGATGTCAAAACCCTGATAAAAAGGGTCACTTTTTGGATGGATTGAATCGGGACGGCCTTCACTTGGTGGAACGGCTTAAACCGTCCCAAATTGAAGGCTTTTCACATTCACTGGACGGGACAGGACGGCTTCAGCGGTCGGGACGGCTTAAGCCGTCCTATTTCGAACATATCTCACCGTTTCTGGATGGCACGGGACGGTCACGCTTCACGGGACGGCTTAAGCCGTCCTGAATTGAACCCTTATTCGCTTTTCTGGACAAATCGGGACGGCTTTGCTCGTGGGACGGCCTAAGCCGTCCCGATTCG
The DNA here is from genome assembly GCA_026212405.1 of Petrea volubilis. Classification (NCBI taxonomy): domain Eukaryota; kingdom Viridiplantae; phylum Streptophyta; class Magnoliopsida; order Lamiales; family Verbenaceae; genus Petrea; species Petrea volubilis. The sequence goes on along the minus strand of CM047874.1, from coordinate 4,390,205 downwards.
ATCGGTTTCCACTTTTTCTACCAGGGTCAGGACGGTTTCATGAATTTAAAATGGTTTTGGCCATCTTGGTCTACATGGCAGCTTGATTTCAATCCCAATTTTCTAAAATAAAATCTTAAAACTCTTGTGGGTACATTTGAACATCAAAACTTTGAAAAATTTATGATCTAAGGGTGCAATACAATTTAATTTGATCAAATTAAGATTTTATTATAAATAGCACAAATTTCAACCGAAGAGCTTTAAAACCTTACTAAAAATTAAATAAAACCTATGTAGTTTACCCCAGAAATTGCATATATTTTAAGCTTATCAAAAGTCTCTAATATGGAGTTTGCCACTTCGATTCAATTGCTTGATTAAAAATCAATAAATGCATATTTCACTTTACATTTTTATTTTAGCTATTACGGTATGTCTCGTTGCACACTGACATGTCCATACGCTATAATCAAATTATAGTACAGCTATAGTTATAGTTATGTACCAAAAAAATAATAATTAAATTATAGTATAGTTATCGATTGCGACCATGGAGGTCAAAATTAATAAGGGTCATTCCACAATAGCTCGAAAAATAATTTCTTCATGTTTTCCCAAACTTTTAATTTTTTTTGTTTTTTTGAATCTAAGCTTTTAAAAGTTATGTTAAAGGTTTTGAAGCCTAATTTTCCCTTGTAAAAGAATCCAATAACATCGAGGCTGTAAGTAATTTTGATACATGTAAGTTAATTAATAGAGATTATCATAAGCTATCTGGACCAGGTCCACAGTTAATTTTTCTTAAAAAATTTCCAAAATAAGCAGTGCAATCTTTGTTGGTGGTCTTCCTATACACGAGTTGCTATTGCTTATCTGTTAAGAAAGCCAATTTCGTCAATACCACATTACGGATGTTGGCATTGAAATTTTGTAAACAGAAAATATAATTTTAATGGTCTAAATAAGTTAGTTATATAATTTAGGTTTGAAATTAAAGATATAAATTTGAAGTTTAATTTGCCTAGATTAAATAAATTGATTACTTGAGTTGGGTCCGAATTAAAAGGTTATGCAATAAATTTGAGTTTTGGGGTTTGTTAGGTACGATCAATTAATTCAAAAATAGCATTCACCCCGTCGCTTGCATGGTAATCCTTATTTTTATAGAACTAATTTAACAACCAACATGGTTGGCGTGGTAGTTCAGCACCTCGTCCCTTAAGCATGAAGTCAGGGGTTCGATCCCTACCCATGTGAATGGAGCAAACCATTTAGCCAGTCCCCTACCGCTTAGTGCGCTGACAGTAAAGACGGGGGATTAGTCCTCTGGCTGTCGGCCGGAGGGATACCCTGGGAAACCAAAAAAAAAAAAAGAACTAATTTAACTTTATATTTGCTGAATTTAACTCATACATTTTTAAAACTAAAATTTATCTATAACTTTGATTCTAACTAAAAAAGAACAAAGTGTGAATAAATAAGATAACCATACAATAGAAAATAGTGTCTAAATATTATTAATTCTCTTATTTATGTCGATGATAAAAGCCTTTTTACTCAAATATCAACTTGAGGGGTCATACGTATGTTCTCTTAGATGTTTTGCGAGAATTTGGAACAGATTATTATGATAGTATACTATCATATTAAATAGGAGCGGGAAAGATAATTAGAAAGGATAAAAAGGAATTTAATTAGTTAATTATGTGTTAAATTAAAGGAAAGATTACAGGGCTTGAAATTAAGTGCTTTTATGTAACTTAGGATGTAAATTGGATGTCTTATTTATATGTCTTTTACAATTTAATTTTACATAATTAATACTATGTACACACATTGTAAAGTAAGTTACATTACATGAAAACAAGTGAAATCTTTACATCATTTATTCACATAATGAAGGAGTTAAACAATGAATTTTTTTTTCTTGATCCATTAAACAATGAATTATAAGGAGCTACAAAATGATTTCTATGGAGAATGTGCGAGAGAGAGTATTAGTATTGAAACGATGAGAACTATTAGTATTAGTTTCATATAATTAATTATAAATATCTAAATAACTTAAAATTGAATATAGAATGTTTTACGTGACAATTTGATCAAATGAGAACTTGTAAAATATACTGTTCACATTAAAAAAAAAAAAAAGAACTTTGTTTTAAATATTCTAACTAGTTATCTACTAGAGCATAATATTACAATATTGAGAAACACTTAAAATGGTGAAAAAAAAATGTGATAATAAATAAAAATTTGATGAAATTATTCACAAGTAAAAAGATTTCTCAAATTTACGTTGCAGCACCACGAATAAATGAAAAAATAATCCAGATTAATTTTATTAAAAACTTTGCATAGCAAATGAGACTTTATCAAAACTAAGATTCGATTCATTCAGTCACAGGGGGGTGGGGGGAGTTCATAATAGGTCGAGATTGTTGCATTTTGAATCTAGTTAAAGACAACATTATATATGTTTACATATGCTGATCAATATATATATATATATATATATATATGTTTACATTTGATCCATAGTTCAAAGTTCAAGCCTATTGAAAAACTCAACACACTTGAAATAAGCTTATATAAATTATGTACACAATGGTTGGTGAAATAATTGAATATGTTATATAGAGATGGCAAGAATCAAAACTGATTATGAAATACTCCATATGTAATCTTCCATATGTAAATATTATATTTTGCAAGATTTTTTATTTCGCAATAACTTGATGGCCAAGTGTAACGGTGGCACAATCGTAATATCTCCCGAACGCAGACCCAAGATTTAACAAAATTGGTAAAATGAGCTATAACCGACTATCAGAAGTCAGAAACGCCTACGTTGCCGATCGCAGCATTACTACAAAAAAACAGAACGCCACTGAGCACGCCCTCCTAACCCACGTGACTTGTACTCTCGATGGAATAGCCAGTCTCATTGGTTCGTGGACCTCACGCGGAGCAAAAGGAAGTACTCTAAAGAGCCCAACAACTTAGGAATCTTTAACCCCCAACCGTCATATATGCATGGGATTGACGGTGAGTAATGGTCATGCCACATGGATAGACATGCCAGCTCATATGGCATTTACTTTGCCTACACCAAATACTTATGTATACACAAAACCTCTACATATACTGCATAAATACACCCATTTTGACTGCATAGGAAAAAGACAACCGCCGGAAAAAAAAAACCCCATCTCACCATTTATTTGTAACTGCAGACAAAAAAGCGACACAGAGTCACACAGTCACTGAGAAAAGGTCCCCAAAAAAGTCTCTCGGAGAGAGAGAATAGAAAACAGGAAATAAAAGAAAGCAGGTTGGCAAAAGCGTAGTATAGCCATACGTATGTCTGCAACTATTTTTTTTTTTTATTGTACTTGTTTCAAACAAAGTTCAAGCTTATTGGAGAACTCAATACACTTGAAATATACTTATATAAATTATGTACACAATGATTGGTGAAATAATTGTGAAACAAATTTTTTATTATTGAAGAGAGTGTTTTTTTTTAATTTAATTTTTTAACAATTAATGGATTTGATATGAAAAACAAATAAATATAATATTTGTAATTAAGTTAAGATAATTTATTTTGAGATACACTATGTAGGGTGCATGGTGGTTGTTATTAGAGTTTAAAAATTTTTGATAATAAAGTACTGTGCTGTATTGTATCAATAAAATCGTACATTAATAGCATGTAAAAAATGCCTTTTTTTTTTCTTTTTTTGGGAATAGAAGGATGGAAGATTAACATATATGTAAAGCAATTGAGATGAAAAAACCGATTATGCAACGGTGTGATCGAGCCCGTTTTGCATCAACGAAGATTAACATATCTTGTGTATAAAATGGGATTTTGGAATTTTCCGAATTTTATTTTTGAGCAGAAAATATATACATTTACACATATATATAGAATCAAATATTTTTTTAATATTTTTAGAAGCGATAATACTTAAGTATATTGTATTTGCTACGAACATACATTATATCAATTATTTCCATAAATTTCATCTAGAGTGGACACACATTCTATTGGTGATATGTTACCATTTGAAAACACATTTTCCACTCCCAAAACACTTAAATTAACATCAAACATATAATATACTTTTCCCCTAGCTATCAGTACTTTATTTCACAAGATGTAAAAATGTTCTCCGCATTTTTCTTTATATATTTTGTTAAAAAACGGTAAAAAAAAAAAAAACTACTAATACTTACAAAACTAATTGAAGAAGCTTGCTATTTAAATTTTAAACTATGTAATTTGGCGGGATACTTTTTTCTCTAATTATTTTTTTGTCATGCCCCGAGCTCACGATTTCATTGAACGCAAGAGTTGCTTCCAAACTCACCTACTGTATGCACTCTAAATTAAACTATAAACAACTCTCTTGAAAACATATTCAATGATTGTATTTGAATTCTTAAACTAAAGTTTATCAATACTTATTTGATGTTGGACGACGCCTCACATTTTTATAAAGACAACAATTACATTATTACGTTTATTGATCATTTAATATATTCGCGTAAAGATAGACATACACTCTTCAGAAAAAGAAAAAAAGAAGAATTACATGCACGGTTAGATTTCTAAAATGGAAAAATGATTCACCAAAATAAGTGTGAAATTGCAGTGATTTGCGGGTGGGGCGGGGGAGGGGGGTGGGTGGGGGTGGAGCAAGTTAGCGTGAGGGAATAAGTCAAGGACTTGTCCTTCTTATGGCGCGTCAATATCCAAATGAAATATGAGTGAAATATTGAGATGCAATGCATTATAATAAATTCTATAGAATGGGGTCATCACCAAAGATATTATTAAAAGTTAATTAAGAATTTTCTGTAATATTTTGACAAATTTAACGATATAGACTTATAGGGTATGCTCTGAAATCGGCAGAATGATAAACAAAGAAAGAAAAAAAAAAAAAGAAAAATTCGAAAGTTTTAGTGGTATAATTTCAAGAAAGAAAAAAAGAAAAAAACGATTGAAATTAGTCACTATTTCAATTTTAGAGTGAGAAGTTCTGGTTACAATTTGAGGGTGCAAAGTATCAATGATCCTGTCGAGAATTCCTTGGTCCGATGACAAAGAGGAGGCCTCGTGATCAAAGAGGTCACTGGTTTGATTCTCACTCACTACATTTTAGTTTGTTCTTCTATTATATGGTAGTTCGCTTATTTGTATCATTTGATAGTTTGTTGAACCGACAATTGATTATGAGATGTTATTAATAGTTGAATTTGATTTAGATCATTGATATAATCACTTGAAATGTATTGTACCCCTCTAAAAAGTATCGATTATCCTAAATCAAATGTGAAAACGTTGTAATCTATCATTTCAATGGTCTAAATACAAGATATACATTTGAGTATTTACGAGTCCAAATTAAATAATTTGCTTACTTGATCTGGGTTTCGAATTAAAGGTTACAATAACTTTTAGTTTAATTTGGGGTTTGTTACGTCGATTAATTCAAAATTCGGTACTGAATTTCTTCTTTCATTTTCAGCCAGCTAGTTGGTTTAAGATATTCCAAACATACCCCCATCGCAAAACTAAAAACTTAACCAATCCATTTGTATGACAGAAAAAAGAAAGAAAAAAAAAAGACTCTATTTCAAGTGATATCCATGTCCAAGGAGATATAACTGAATACATACATTGCCACAACAACACATCTAACATAAGATTTTCAAGTTTCAAGCTTCTGTATCCATAAAGTATTGCAAATCTTTTTTTCGAGGCATCCAATTCTCACGCATTGAACTCACAATAATTATTAAATTGATTTCAAGATCATTCGTGATTTCCTTTCTCAAAATTAGAGCCTTTTAATTGTATTCTGAAGTGAAGAATAAGAGAATTTCTCTTTATTTTAACTTTTAAGATATATTATCTAGGGGTAATTGTAACTCTATTATTACAATTGGTAAAGCATATACTTCAATTAATCACATTAGTACTTTAAATCATGAACAAATTACTACATCCTTAAATTACAAATTATTATTAAACTGTCAAAAACACAAAACACCTATATAAACTATTTTACAGTAGACTAAGGTCACACATTATTGCCGTCCGAACTCCCTCTTTAATCACTATACTCACAAAGAGGCTAATACATTATTTAAATTTAAACCCCAAATCTTCAATTTGTTCATATTAATTTTCTAATCTCACGAAATTTCAAGAAGAAGCACATCAATTTTCTTCTGTCTTTAAGTTACTTGAAGAATAGCAAAAGAAATAGGTTGTGTCGCCTCCTCCATCATAAACTCAACTTCAAATTTGCATAGTTTCTTCTTGAAATCGCTCTTTCTAACAATATATCTTCATCCAAAACAATAATTAAACTTTAATGTTCCATCTGTTCTTCCAGTGCTACCTTGGACGATTGGCATGCAAAGATAGTATGGCACTTCCTCATCAGTAAGAGGCATGATCAAAACGATCTTTCATCGTTGTGCGAATCTCATCAATGAACGTGTCATGACACATAGTATCAAAGCTGAAATTAAAAATGTTGTTAAGTTTCTATGAATTGCAATATTTTTTTTTATAAGAACTCACTTAATTTTAATCAACACTTTGTTTCCCTAGCTAGCAAAATATACATGCCTAAAATTTGCCGTTATTAGAGTTTTAACTTTATTGATATTAAATTCATGTGCTGAATTGTATCAATAAATTCTTACATTAATTGAATGTAAAAAATAACTATTTTCTTTCTTTTTTCTTTTGATAATAAAAGGATGGAAGATTAATTATATAAGTGTGAGATGAGTGGACCAAATATACAATTTATAATTCCGTTTTCAATTTCATCTTTTATTCAACATTACACAAAATTATGATGGTATTTCTTAAATGGTCATTTTGGTTTGCATTTTTTTTAATTAAAGTGTATCTATAGTTAGAATTGAAAAAGCAGATGAAATATGAAATTAACTTTATTAAATTTTCTTAAGTTAATTAAGCAAACCTAGAAATGACAAGAAAAAATATCATGCCCATCATCATCAATAATACATGAGAACAACAATAAAATTAAGTAATTAATTACTTAATAATGAAGGAAACATTTCTTAAATACCCAATATCGGGGTGTAGAATCTACGATGCAAATGAGCCAAGTTGAGCCGAGTGTTGGCCTTTTTTTTCAGGCTCGAGCTCGAACTCGAGCTCGAATCAAATAAATTGAGCTCAAGCCTGACGAGCCAGGAAAAATGGGGCTCGAGCTTGAGCTCAAGTCTTGTTCGAGCTCGGTTTGACTCAACTAATTTGGCTCAAATTTATTCGAGTTCGAGTTCAAAGTTCAAACAATTTCAATTATTTTATTATATTCAAGTTGCAGACTTGAGCTCAAGTTCGGGATCGTATTCGAAAATCAATATATCTTTATATAATTATACATATAATTATATAAAAATAAAAATAAAAATAAACTACAAACAAAAATTACTTGGCTCAAGTTCGACTTGAAACTTATACGGGTTCGATTCAAGCTCGGCTTGGCTTGGCTTGAATTATTCGAATTTGAGCTCGAACCTTTGTCGAACCAACTCAGTAAGCTCGTGAGCAAGCTCGATTCATTTGCATCCCTTATACGAATTCCTTTATTGGGCAGGCTCGTCAAGATCTACATTGTAGATCTTTCGGTACCTTTAATCATCCATAATTAAAAATAAAAAAGCAATGAAATATTAAATAGAGGATCTAAAGTAGAGTAAAATCAATGATATATAAAGTAACTTTGAGCACACGAGAGGCATGTCTGAATAAAACAATTCGTCTATCTCCAAATCGCCTAACCTAGAAATAACAATATAAAAAATTAACGCGTCTAAGATTTTCTATTTCAAACCATGTTTTATACCTATCAACCAATTAAGGAGAGTTGGCAATAAAGCTGGATGACGACTGTGAGTCCATAGCAGAGCACACCGGACTAAGCTATCTCGTAAGCCGTGGGGTGGTTCCAGGCCTGGTTCAGTCCGTTTTCATTGTCCGGATCGGTTCGACACTTGATTTTCTGTTTTCCTGTTCCAACTGAAATCTTTGCACAAGTTCGTGTTTTGAACATTTTATGAACATCTGGGAGATTTTCTGCTCAAACTATCGTCAGAAAAAAATCCCAACAGACAATGTACTCGTTTCCTCTTTCCATGCTAGAGAGAGACTGAGACAGAGAGAGAGATAGAGAGAGCTAGAAAATCACAGTAATCTACTTACTAATTAGTGATGGAATTTTAGATTATATCGGTCTTGAATCAGTGAAGGCTAATATGTGATCATAATTTTTTGAATTTTCTTGATAGATGGCACTAGTTTTTTTTTTTTTTGATACAATCATCGATACATAGCACTAGTTGACTTGGAGTTATAAGGATGTGCTTTTCAACACAAACAAATGAAAACAGAAAAAATAGTAACATTTTTCTAGTGACCAATTGATCAAAGATAGTATTAATTATTGAAATAATTACCCTCACCTCCCCTTAATTTAGATAAAATTACAAATAACATCTTCTTGTTTGAAAATTACTAATTTTCCGCTGACATATATCAACAGTTAGTTGAAATACGAGACCAAGAATTTTCACTCTCATGGACCGGACCCGTCACTATTCCAACAATGGTGTCACAGTCCAACAGTTTAATATTCAAATAATTGGGCTGCCTGATTTACAAACTTAAGGCCTATGAAAGTTGAAGACATGAGGCCCACGGCCTGAAGCCCAAGAAAAAATGGCTGAGGCTTAGTGAAGAAGGCCCAAAGTAGTCCCGGAGGTTTAAAAAAAATGTATATCTCACAACATCATCATCATCATGATCATCAACATCGTCATCTAACAACAACAAAAATAATACATAATAAATAAACAATGAAGGAGATATTTCTTGAATGCTCATTCGGGCTACATCTTCTAGTAGATCTATAATTCAAATGGTGAATTACACTCAAACCCCCAGTCAGGTTATAACAATATCTATTTTTGTTTTTAGCCTTTATTTTTTCCTTCACCTCGAGTTTGCAAAAATTCCAAGCCATGGCCGATGGCAGAAAGGAAATGGAAAAGAAAATTGGAAAAAAAAAAGTAATATGCAAGGGTTAAAAAGTAAACTCCATGGCCAAAACACATTAATCTTCGCACAGTTAGCGCGTGAGGTGCACTTGTGGATTGTAGGGTTCAACTTGCTCTTATACTAATAATATTGACATATTTGATAAATGTGCATCATAAAAAATGATATAACTTAATAACATACTAAATTTTTGGTAATATTTATACTATTAAAATATTTTTAATAGATTTATAAAATTAGAGATAAGTAAAAATAAAATAATTTAATATAAAAGCTAAAAAAATTACAAATATAATTAAAATAAATGATATTGAAAAGTATTGAAAGATGAAAGAGAGTAGAAGGGGGCAGAGAGAGAGAAGGAGAAAAATAAAAAAAAGAACGTCAAGAAGAGAGAGGTGAGAGAAAAAAAAAAAAGAAATTGACCGACCAAAAATTTGTTAGATCAAGAGTAATTACTAAATGAGACTCCCCTTTATACAATAGTATATATAGTATAGATTTTCACAAGTTCTTTTGTGCTAATTTTGATTTGAAAAGTTTTTCTTATTTAAATGATATATTTTCCCTCACTTTAGTTGTTCCTCACTCACATAATTCATCAATGTGTTCTTTTTTCTATGAAAAGTTTGTAATTTTTTTTTTATATTTCTCAATGATGAGAATTTTCTTGGCCAACAATTTTCTGCGGTGAGTAATTTTTTTTTAAATAAAATCAACTATAAATGCTTTATAATAATCAAATACTAGTTTTATAGTTCAATGAAAAATGAAAAAAGAAAAAAAAACGCACATGCTACGCTATTGCCATGGCAGCATTACAATTTCGCCTGCATGGCAATGGAGTATGGACCCACAAACCCCGCTTCTTTTTCCTCAAGCTCCGGACAGCAAAGGGAATATTATTTTATCACAAAAAAATAAAAATAAAAAAATTCTTACGGGCATCCGATACTCTACTACATTTTACATGTTTTTAATAAAAAATTAATATATAAAATGTGATTGAATATTAAGAACACCAAGATTTGTGAAAGTCATGTTGACAAACGATATTAAGGTTACGTGTTAAATATGTTACCAAAAATAAATGTTGTTAGTAATCTTTTTAACTATATTTCCTCGTAGTATTAATCACTTTGTTATTTCTTTTTTTTTATAATTAAGAAATAAAATGGCCTTAATTATCCTGTATGAAGGAGGATTTGTGTGAATTGTAATTTTAGTTATAATTACATGGTTGAAGTTCAATCCAATTTGATTAGAGCAGTCAAACAAATTGGAATGGGTACAATTAATCAGGCCACAACCTTTTCAACAATGACGAAAACTAACTGAAAATGGCGTTAATTATCCTGTGCTTAGCTTTGGGATTATTAATTAAATCGGTACCCATTCCGAGGAATTATTAATTGAAAGAGATATTCGTGATTTGATACAAGATTGAGATAGAATTACAAATAATTCACGAAACACCAAATAGAAAGTGGAAAAACAAAAGCAAGGAATAAAGATTATTTAGCAACTGAACTATCTTTAAAATGGTTTGATATTTAACCGCCCCCCCCCCCCACCCCAGCACACACACAATAACAAAAAAAAAAATCCTCCGTAAAACCAAAAAAGAAATATTTTTATAATGTAGAAAAGAAAATTACTTTTTACATATTATAAGACGGTGTTTACAAAAATACTTAAAATGCTACATAAAAAAGACTAAATTTACCTCGTATAATTTGAAAATAAAAACCATGGGAAATTAAAAAAAAAAATATAAAATATTCGTCACGTAATTAATATTAGTTCGGGCTAGTGGGGTTTGGGCTATAATTTTCCAAAAACATGTTTCAAAAAATAGACCATGGGGCATGACCATTCGTGTACTAAAGTTTTATACCAAGAATACGGGTATCAATTCTTAAAACTCATAAGGTGTACAAAAATGGAAGTATATGTTAAGTATTCATATATACATGCAACTGTTATGCTAGTGTAACAAATATTATGATTCTAATTATTGATACTAGTATAACTATCATAGCTATCTCACGAGTCACGAGTAATCATAATATTGTTATAGATTATAATTATTGTCGTTATATATTATAATCGACTTCTATATATTTGGTCATTATATTATTATAATTTGATTGCCTCATTTTATAAGACCACACTGTCAGTATGACTATCAAAGTACAACATCTTGATATGTTCTTACCATCTTTTGTTAGAATCATATATCAGTTAAATTTATCATCCTCATCATCATCATACCTCCATTTGTGGGCGAAACATGTTCTTACCATCTTTTGTTTGTAGTTGATACAGAGTACAAAAAAAAAATGAATAAATTTGTAATAATATAATAAGTAAAATATAATTAAAAAGTTGTCATTAATTATATACATTTAGTGACAATAAATTGATGTTGTCACAAAACATAATATGCATAATGTTAATGGTGACAACTTATTATAAAAAGGTGGCAACATAGTACAAAAATGACAATTAGTGACACACTTAGTGTGATAACTTAGTGGCAATTGAATCTTACCACAAAATTCTAATAATAATTTTTATTGTTACCAAGTTGCCATTATAAGCATGTCATTAATTATTAATGGTGACAACGAAAATATTACTTCTTGTTATTATTAAGTGATATTGTGACAACATAAAAATTATTATCACCAAAAAAATTTAATTAGAATAAAATAGAATGTATTATCACTTTATATAATTATTAATAATAATTTTTATATTACTACTTTTAAATTTTTTTATTAATATTATTTTTTCTCGTAGTGGCATTACAGGTTTTTCCTTTTCTTCTTTTTCTCCTTTGATACACTTTTCGACATATTTATATTTAGAGAGAAAGGGAGAGAGAGAACAAAGGCTCGCTTAGAGAAAATTAGCGAGAGAGAGAGAGGGGAACATAATTGGCCAAAATAAGTGTGAAATCGTAAGGATTGCAAGACAGTGAGACACTGAGGTCGGCAAGCAAGCATGAGAGAAAAGTGCTTGCAGAGCACATTCGGAGGCCATGATTGCCCCTCTCATGGATACATGTTAAGTCGTCATTTTTTTTTTGTTTTTTCTTTTTCGTTGGGAAAAAGCCACAAATCTGATCTATAACCGAGGTATTTGGATAAAACTATATTATATTGAATTTCTATAGAATGATGTCACCAGCTTAGATTATCAAAAGGTCAGTAAGATTTTTCTGTAATAATTTTGACAATTTAGCAATACACGATTTACTCCATACATATTTTACTAATATATATTTAATTTGATATATACCCATATATATACAAACGGACAATATCAAACTCTATGATAAATGCGTTGTCAATTGTTAAAGATGTCAATAATTCAAATATTCAAAAAAACAACCTGAAAAAAATTGGTCATTAAGTAAATCAAAGTTGTGACACTGAATATGCAATTCGAGAAAGACGCTCCTAAATCTAATTAGTGGTCGAGAGATACCTAGATGGACCACAAATCAATGATGGAATAGACGGTCATGATTTTCGGTAAAAATTCATTCATGATTCAACCCACAAGTGATTTTCCTAATTAGAACAAATAATTTCTTAATTATTTTTTATTTAGCAAATAAATCTCCATATATAGTTGAAACAAATTGCTCGCTAGCCCCTGAGACATAATTACCAATATTTTGAATTAAAAGTAACAAAATTCCTTGTAAATGTGAAATACATCATTGAAAAAAAAAAAAAATCCCAACACTTCACCACCCCATCACCAGATAATTAGACCCCACTCCAACGCCGCCTCCGCGGACTTTTTCTCTTTGCCTGTCCCAGTCTGAGTCAATGGGACCTCCACCACCTTTCTCAAGAAAGGTGTCTGTGTGTGTGTGAAAATTATTTGGAGTTAAGTGTGTCAGATTTATTGTAACATTTAGTCTGAGTGTGAGTGTGTGTGAATTCAGATGAAGAAGAAGGGGTTTACAAGCTAATTTGTTTTAAGAGATGGATTAAGAGGGTGTGCTTGGTTAAGCTTACAAGTTATATATTAAAAACATCGGTTCGGGTGGCCAGCCCTCTAAATTTTATTTTTATTTTTATTTTTCATAGTTTCTACTTAAATCAAATATGGTATATAATCTTAGATTACCATATGTAAAAACTAAAGTCAAGGTCAAATTTGTGAAAAACCAATTAAGATAAATATATATAACAAATGAGCTCCTCAAAACTTATTTATGAGTAAATATATTATATTTTAGTTCTGGCACACTTTAATTTTTGTGTATACTAAATGGTTTAATTTTATAATCAAATTACAGAGTTAATTAAACTTTTTCCCATCAGGGATTGAACCCCTATGATGGCTTTGATCAAAAAAGAATATGGACCTTAACCATCTCTATTAAGTAATTATATGCAAAATGGAATAGAATGCGTACAATTTTTTTGACGGATAACGGACTATGGGTGCAAATATCACATGCTTATATATCATAGACTATAATATATGTACAAATAAAATCAATAAATTAGCATTTGTATTTGTATTGTACAAATAATGATGTCAAACTATTTTGTATAATAGCACACATATAAATATGAGACATCAATTTCATTTTCTAATGTTTATAATAGCACTACCTAATTGTTTATTATAGCTGCAGACAGTTCATAGTTCAAACAAAGAAGAAAAAAACAAAGTTTACAGATATATAAAATTTTCTTCAACATGTGAATGTATGTATTTTGTAACTGGGTGCGATTATATATAGATATACATGTCATTATATAGATATAGATATAGATATAGATATAGATATAGATATATATCGAGTATTTAGCTCTTAATGCTTCCTCTATTTTCCAAAATGACTTTTAACATTCCTTCTTTTTGCTCTTTGGTTTGATTAGTTTTCCACTTTGACTAGTCTATAAATAGTCAGAGAAACACTAGATTTAATTACTATAGTAATTAATTAAATCATGCACATGAAAGAAATCAGAATAAAAGCAGATAATTGCAAATAAAACCTCTTTCCCTCCAGTAATTATATAAATATTCAGAACTAATTAATCGTCAATAAGATGGGATGACTAAACCACAAGAGATCACATTTTCGCAACTTGTCACTAGTTACAACTTTTTGCTTTGTTACAATGTGTGTGTGTGTGTATTATTAATACCAACTGTTAATCTTTAGCAACCCATATGTAGAGACCAGAGAGAGTAAATATCTGGTTATAAATTCAACTTTTCTCGTCACTACTGTACTTAATAGTGTTAATTTATATGCTATACCTTAATTCTCATTTATTATCATCAATAATGATAAAAATTAAATATTTAATTTGTTAGTTTCACATAGGTCCCGGGACGTATACGCAGCGGAATATCAAAAATTTTATATAAGACATATAACATATTATATGCTAATTATGTTGTCCCGTGACTATCGTGACGCGGATCTATTATGCAAATTTACATAACCAAATCGTTTAAACGAGTTTAGTTAATTACCTTTTAGCACTCCTATTGTCGTAGGGAATAGAGCGTATTTAAATACGTGGTTCACGTTCCCAAATTATCATGAACGGTTCGCGCTTTCACAGGAATCCAATTGTTTTCCCTCCAAGCGTATCCACACGTTAACCGCACCACGGATTTAAATCCTATGCAAGACTTGGATTTAAACCGAAGTGTATATAAATCTATACTAACTTTTAGTATATTGGGGCTATGAAAAGGATGGATGTATTGTAAACTAACTTTAATATATTGTTTATTAATTAAATAATAAACTAAAGTTATTAACCTAATCAAGAAGTAGATTGGTGATTGGTTGGAGAAGAAAACAAAACAACAAAGAACTATTCTTTGTTTTCTTTTGATTGATTCTTCACGTGGGGTTGGCCTTGGCTTTTATAGCCAATAGTGGCCGGCAATTTGAGTCCAATTTGAACTCAAATTTCTTTGTTTCTCCATCCTTCAGCATTTCTATTTCTTTGATATCTTTGATTTTTAGAATCTATCTATTAACTATAAGATTTATCTCATAGTCTTATAGTTAAATTAAAATTCTAGAATTAAATTGAAACATTAAATTAATCCATAATTAATTCAATTCTAATTTCAATTTAATCCCAAAATTAAAATCATATTTTAATTTGGTTCATAATTGAAAAATTATTTCAATTTAGTACTTAAATTAAAATCAAATTTCAATTTAGTCCTAAATTGAAATCTTATTTCAATTAATAAATCAATTGAAATCTAATTTCAAATTAATTTTCAAATCAATTCTTCAAATTGATTCCTATCCACCAATTTAATGAGATATGTCAATTGAATTAGCCCTCAATTCAATTGATCTCATTAATCAATTCAATTTGATTAATCACTATTAATCAATTCATATACTTAGGTGCTTGGTCAACTATTGTATGTGACCCCTTAGGTTCACCAATCGATTAGCGACGGGCTTGCTATCAAAGCAATATTTTAGATAATAAAATTATCTATGATTAATTAAACTCCTTTAATCAATCACCATTTTATTAGAACCCTTTCTAATTAATGGTCCCCATCCATTGTGGTCGATGTCTTGCAACAAGCCCACGAATACCTAGTCAATAGGTGAAATATTAGCGTGAACCTTTCTACTTATGACTTACTGTGCAAATACGGTCCCTTCGTTGTCTAGTTTTCCGATAGAGGTTTGGGACATGGGATTTGAGAAATCCTATTAACCTCAATTCTCATAATTCCATTTAAATAGTCCATTTGACAATTGACTTAGAAAACTAATTTCCTAATCATTGTCCTCCACCTTGCGCAAGGATTTAAGTGGACTAATTACAATAGAATATATGGAAAACTCACTCGCTCAACTAGGCGAACAACGAATCCTTTATTGATTTTCACTAGTCTTTTATTAACGAATCCTTTATTGATTTTATACCCAACATAGGAGTACCAAGACTCGCCATGGAGTCGACACCTATATCAAAGTATAAATGTCCATATACAAGACTATTATGAAATCTCAAGTTTAAGGACTAGTTAAAGCACGTCATAAGCTTGGAAACTTTCCTAATTCTTTTATTCCCATTTAGGAGTTTTCATGTAGGATCCTCAGTGAACTCATTCCCTAATGAGCACCCGTTTATGTATACGAGTGTCACTACACTCGATGTCCATGAAACAAGGCATCCTCCCATTTGAGATACGTCATAAATGTAAGTCTTTTAGTGAGTCATGTCGATACTCCAGTCTCTATTAGACTCAACGATTTGGAGTAATTTTGATCACGCCTTAGAGACTTGTTTCAAGACTTCCATCTCTATGCGAAGCCAAGTCCCATAGCTTAAATGTGATAATGGAGATTCAACCACATACATTAAATATAAATAATATAACTAATGCTATGTGATGAAGATGGCCATAAAGTGTGAAACTTCCAATTTATTATTTAATCAAATAGACTGTTTGATATAAAGAGTAATTAACAAGCTAAAATATATTGGCTTGCTGGGCACTACTCTAACATAATTTAATATATATAATTAAGTTTGTGAAAGTCATAATCGCAAACAATATTATTGGCACGTAAATAAATATTATTAAAGTTGTGAGTGAATTTTTTTGTTACGATATTTTATTGTAGTGTTAATTGCCTTTTTATTTCATTTGTTATGATTAAGAAATAAAAGAATAATTTATCAATTATGAAAGAGAGCTCGTCTTATCATGTGTAATTGTAATTTTAGTTATAATTATGGGAATGTGGCACGCAATTTCAAACCGTTTGATTAGAGCAGTAAATTAATGTGGTTTAATGTGAAGATAAATTGGAATGATTGATTGAAAGAGATATTCGTGTCAAACCATAAATTATTGTTTTCCCTTTTGTTGGGGAAAAAAACTGACAGCCACAAACCACATCTATTAGTGAAATATTTGAATAAGATTATATTATAATTAATTTCTATAGAATGAGGTCGCCAGCTTATATTATTAAAAAGTTAGCAAGATTTTTCTGTAACAATTTCTATAGAATGAGGTCGCCAGCCATGAATTCTTATTTTATTGAAATATTTGAATAAAATTACCAATATTTTAAACTAAAAGTAACAAAATATCTTTATATTTAACTTGTAAAATTCATTGTAAATGTGAAATACATTATTGGAAAAAAAGAAAAAAACCAAAACCCCACCACCCCATCCCCAAATAATTAGACATTCAGACCCCACTTGAACTCACATCCAGGAACATTTTTCACTTTTCTAAAGAAGTGTGTGTGTGCGCGCGCAAAAATTGTGTGAAGTTATTTGCGAGTGTGTGGATTAAGTTGAAGAATACGGGCAAAATTAATTTGTTTTCTAGAGATGGATTAAGAGGGTGTCTTTTCGACTAAACTTATAAACTTTTTAAAATATTTGACAAAGTTTTTGACAATATTTATAAGGAATAAGCTTATAAAATCCTAAATATTTTTTAAATTATTTTTAAAAAAGTAAAGAATTGTCAACATATTTTTAAGATTTACCAAGGTTTAAGATGTAAAAATTTATACAATATTTGAAATAAATTTAGCCAAAAAAATTGGTATCATAAGGAATAAGATGAAGCTACTATTTGTCTACATTTCTATCACCAACCAAAATTGCGATTGTCTGGCTAGAGTGGTAGTCCAAATTAATGTTTATCTTCTGGCTCCAAAACACATGCCCGATTGTCTGGCATTATCAAGTGTACATTAATTAACATGAACTAAGGAATTCCTCACACATGATGAGACACATAAATTTTCATATGATAAAGTTCAAATCATATTCCGTCACAGACTGAAAAAGAATTTTCACAATGTCTATCTGAAACATTAATTTTTAAAAGTGATAAATACATGTCGCTTAATTAGCAAAAAAACAAAAAAAAAAAAGAAAGAAGAATCTTTTTCATTTAGAAATAATATCAAAGGTTTAGTTATTTTTCTACAAATATTTTCGTTAAGAACGTATGAGATAAGGATTGTCGTGAATATGTAACGGTTCACTAAATACTACATCATCATTAACTAATACCAACTTTTAAATAAGGGGATAATTACCCTCACCTCCTCTGAGTTTAGGTAAAATTATAAATAAGTCCTTCTTATTTCGAAAATTACTAATATCCCCCTGAATTTTGTCTCCTTATTGCTAAATCAGACAAAAAGACTATAATACCCTTTCCTCCTCCTAAATACTTGCAAGGGAGATTTACTCCTACTTCTCCTAAATTTTGCTAAAATTACAAATAACCCCCTTTTATTTTGAGCATGAATAATACATCGTCTTGCCGCCATATCGCCACTATCTAGATGTGAAGCTACACACCAATTTTTTCGTTTCCTTAAGCCCGTCAAAACTCCTCACTAAATTTTGTTAACGCTTCATCTATTTGAATTTAATTGAACAAAAACTACATCAAACTCTAACTCAATATTACATCTCCTTAGTCTAATTTCTCTACCACTATCGGCCCTATCTAAAAATGGGTTTCACCAATGTGTTGCTCATTGCAATTAGCTCGAGGCCCTTTCAGATCCCGCCAAAAAAATCCATCGGAGAGCACGACCCTTTGTTGCGTGTCTTTTTTTGAAAATATTACAGATATACCCTTATGTAATTCGAAAAATTACAATAAACACCCTTTAAGTTTCAAAAATCTTACAATAAATAAGGGTATTTTGGTCCTTAAAAATGATGAAAAAATTGATCGAGGACATTTTCAGTGATTCACTAAAGACAAGGTATTTTTTGTAAATATTGATATATATCAAGGGGGTATTGATAATTTTTAAAATAAAAAAAAATTATTTATAATTTCGTTTAAATTAAGGAGAGGTGAGGATAATTATCCTTTTAAATAATGATAGTCAAGTCAATTTTGAGATGTAATTTTCATAAGCGGCCTTTACCTAAACAAGAAACCCACATTTAAGTCAATTTATGGAGACAAACATTTCAATGTAATTAATAGGCTTGTGATAATGACAAAGCAAACATTAATTAATTTTTCTTTTCCCCTTTTATTGGTCAATCTTAAAATTGTATTGCTTTTTTTAATTCCTATTTTTAATGTTGTCAGCTGTCACCCAATATTTCAAAAGTGGAAAAACCCGATATTTCCCTTCTTTAACTATTCTTTCTCGTACCTAATTAATGAAAGTGCTTCTTTTTCTTTGAAAAGTTTGTGTAAACTTTGCTTAAAATTTTCAACAACTTTTTGTGGCAAGTTTTTTTTTTTAATTAAATCAACTATAAATGCTTTATTATAGTTGCAGACTAGTTTATAGTTCAATGAAAAAAGAAAAAAAAAACAGTTTACAGAATAATATATATATATATATATAATTTTCTTCAGCATATGTCCGTGTACATATATATTGTCTGTTTGTGATTATATATATATATATATATATGTATATGTCTGTATGTACACATACTGGACACATGAAATGGCTTGACATTATAGCCATGGCCCCATCATACAAAATTTGTATGCATAGTTATGGGTCCATCATCCCAATCTTAGCCAGAAAGCAAAAGTTAATCTACTCTAATTGGCCGTGTAGGAAACAATGTATGGAGTCCGCTCTCTCCATGTTAATGCGCTTTTTTTATTATTATTATTTTTTTTCTTCCCAAAATGACTTTTAACATCCCTTCTTTTGCTCTTTTGGTTTGAATAGTCTTCCATTTTGGCTAGTATATGTATGGTCAAAAGAACATTAGATATTTAATTACTATGCTAAATTGCAACTAGAGTTTTGTCATGAACATGCTTAATTAAAGCGTGCATATTAAGGAAAACAGATCATTGCAAATACAACCTCTTTCCCTCAAGACAAAAATCTCCCAGCTAATCAAAGTTTGATCGAGTAATCTAAATATTCAGAACTAATCACTAATAACATGGGAAATTGAACCACAAGAGATCACATTTTTGCAACTTGTCACTAGAATTACAATATTATATGATAACAACTTTTTGCTTTGTTACAATACACACACACAGACACATATATAGTGAATTTGCAAGTTAATATATATAGACAAGTCTTACATTTAAATTGTCAGTGTTAATCTTTAGCAATACATATGTAGCAATACGAAATAGTGTGTATACTCTTTGCAGATGTAGTCTAATTATTTGCTTTATTTATCTTTTTTATTCTTTTCTTTAGGATAACAATACCCACTGAGTTTTGAAAACTTAATGTTAATTAAAGGGAAGCATAGTAATATTCTCTTTGTCCTCGGATATTTTTTAGGACGAATAATCCTTGCCTTTTTTGAATTTAAACGAAATTATAAATAACCGTCTCTTATTTCAAAAATGATCAATACACCTCAACATATATCAATGTTTAAGAAAATACGTTTACTGCTTATTGTGACGGGTATGAGGTGGTATTTAAACTTCGCGAGCTGTTGTACTACTCTTTCGAGATGATCAAGCTACACACCAATTTTTCAAGGTTTCATCCATTTGGATTTAATTAAACAAAAGTACATCAAAACTTTACTCTGGCAATTAATTTTCAGGATTTATAGAATTATAGTTTACAATTTCATCAATTGGAAAAAAAAAAATCATTAAAGTTGAATAGTGATATTGAAACATTAACCATAATTAAATAATTGACTACATTAATAAGAAACATTGAATGTATAACTAAGAGGTGGATATATCAATTTATACGTCATTTTCATTGTAATTCTACGCCTATTTTATTGATAGAATAATCAATTTAAAATCTCAATATACTTTGTTTTAAACGTTATGATTATATTTCCTATTATGTAAAATTATTTAAAAAATAATTAATTTTGACTTATAAAGTTACAAGTCAAATTTTTTATTATTATCGTTAATCTATTCAAAGCAAAACAATTTTTTTTGTGTTGTTAAATAAGATGATATTTGATAAATAATAATGAAATATTACAATGATGAATGGATAAGATGAATTCAGTTCATTGCACCTCATACATATAACTAAAACCACTCTTACTTGGACAACAAGTTTCAGGTAAATGTAAGTTATTTAGTAGGTATCAAGTACTCTAATAAAAAAGATACCTAATGTTAAACAATTACCATAGATACTTAATTTTAAACTTTTCCTTCTTAGTATTTATTAATATTAGTATTTATATTTATAGTTTTCTGGGGCAATGAGGTGCGGTTGGTGGGCAGGCGGCTAGGTGGATGGTCTAGGATGATATTAATCGGACACGGATATGGTTCTACGTACGATCCACTATCTGGGAAAAAGAGGAAAAAAAACACGAATTATATATTTTAATTGAACGCATTTTAGTAGGCACCAAGTCACCAAGAAAATGGACAGTTTAAGTGAAATTTAATACATTTGAAGATTAAAAAGAAAATTAACAAATCTTAATCATGTGATTACCGTTAGAATTTCTATTAATTAATTTAGATCGCATGCTTTATAAAAAAGAAGCCCCATGCACAGTTAAATTTCGAAGTCAAGGCGTGGTCCCAATTATTTTTCTTGGAAAGAAAGCCAGTGACGAAACTGATGAAGTGTCACCGCCATAGATTATTAAAAATCCTTAAGAATTTTTGGTAATAATTTGACAAATTTTGCTGTAAAGGTTTACTGTATATATATATATTATGTATATATGCTATTAAAAGATATCTTATTTGAGATACGTAACATTACACTCTTCGAAAATATCTCAATTAAGCATATAAAGGTGTCTTGACAAACTTAATTAAATTTGAAAGTGCCTCAATTATGTATAACATCAATACTCCTTATTTCTTGTCTCCAAAAATGATCGAATTATACCAAGTTTTTGCAAATTATGAAGGCTATATAATATATTTTCATCAAGACATCAAGTATTGGGAGATTTGAATCATGACAAATTGATTGAACTTGTTCGCAATTGCCTTACATAAATTAAAGAAAAATATTATCAAGCATCCCATATAAAATAACTTTCAAGCAATTGAATCAATTTTTTCAAAGAGAAGGATATATAAGGAGAATTGATCTTTACTTTAAAAGATATTAACTAGAAGTTATGATAATTTTTTCTTTTTTTCTAGAAAATATTACGCAGAAGGACATTTGAAAATATTTACACTAATACTTCAAATCAAAAACAAACTTTCACTACTAGAAAAAGAGCAAATAGCCACGGATTTTAGCCACGGGAAAAATCTGTGGCTAATAGCCACGGATTAGCAACGGTTTTCGGTGAAAAAAAAATTTGAGCTTTAGCCACGGATTGGCCACGGATTAACCGTGGCTGATTTAGCCACGGCTAGGCCGTGGCTAAATCTCGTGGCTAAATTTGGCGCCAGTTTTGCCGCCAATGGTTAGCCACGGCTGGGCCACGGCCTACCCGTGGCTAAGGGCCACGGATTAGCCACGGTCAGACCGTGGCTAATCCAGCCACGGCCTAGCCGTGGCTAAAAATTTCTATTTTTTTTTTGCAACAAATATGATTTGAACTCTTGATCTGTTAGTTAAAGTTAGAGCATTAAACCACTACACCACTTTAACTTTTTGTTTAATAATTAATTTTTGCTATACTTAAGTAATATATATATATATATATTATATTATATATATTGATATATATAATAAATGATTCGATATATTACATACGTATAAGATTAGATATACTTATATATATGTGTATTTATATATAATTAGCTGTATATATATTAGATGTATAAGTATATATATAAATTTACTATAAATTCGAATTTAAGTTTCGTATTATTACAATCAATAATATATATTACTATATATAGGAAGAGTATTACATATAGAAGAGCATTTATAAGCACGGATTAGCCGCCTATCAACATATATATACATATATACATTTATATATGTTTATATTGATATAGAATTATTTAAAAATATTCATGTATTTTATATATTTATATATTTTAAACGTAAAATATAAATTTATATATTTTGATCGTAAATTACAACGTAAATTAAAGTTTTTTTTTTTTTGTAATAACAGGCCCTTAGCCACGGCCTAGCCGTGGCCAGGCCGTGGCTAAGGGCCTGTTTATAAAAAAAAAAATCCTTATTAAATTTTAATAATCTGTATTTAATTCTATTTTTACAATAAATATTTTATTCCAACTTTGATTATTATTCAAATAAAATATCATAACTAAATATATATGAAATCTATTTTTACGATAATCATTATTGTGTTATATATATATATATGAGCAATGTCTATATATGAACACACATATACATATGTGCTGTTATCATTTCAATCGATCTACGAAGGTATACATTAATTCGAATTTAAGTTTCGTAATTACAATCAATAATATATATTACTATATATAGGAAGAGTATTACATATAGAAGAGCATTTATAAGCACGGATTAGCCTATCAACATATATATACATATATACATTTATATATGTTTATATTGATATAGAATTATTTAAAAATATTCATGTATTTTATATATTTATATATTTTAAACGTAGATATTATATCTAATTAAAATATTTTAAACGTAAAATATAAATTTATATATTTTGATCGTAAATTACAACGTAAATTAAAGTTTTTTTTTTTGTAATAACAGGCCCTTAGCCACGGCCTCGCCGTGGCCAGGCCGTGGCTATTAGCCACGGATCGACAGTGGCTAACTTAGCCACGGTCCATCCGTGGCTAATAGCCACGGCCTGGCCACGGCGAGGCCGTGGCTAAGGGCCTGTTATTACAAAAAAAAAATCCTTATTAAATTTTAATAATCTGTATTTAATTCTATTTTTACAATAAATGTTTTATTCCAACTTTGATTATTATTCAAATAAAATATCATAACTAAATATATATGAAATCTATTATATATAGAAGATTACTTATAAGCACGGATGCGATCGATATATGTTGTCGTTTATGTTGATTAATCTGTTATATATATATATATATATATAATATATATGTATATATACTTTTCCGATTTATGAATGATGGCTCTAATTATATTATAATATTATGTTAGTGTAATTAATTTGAAATATTAGGAATAACGCAAATTTAAAACGTATCAACCACGGATAAAAAAATACCAATGTGAAACGCGAAAAAAAAAAAATAAATATATGTTAGCCACGGCCTGGCCGTGGCTAATCCGTGGCCCGGCCGTGGCTAACATAGATCGGTGGCTTCACTTGGCCACGGATTAGCCACGGCCTGGCCGTGGCTAATTTGAAACTTAGCCACGGCTTAGCCGTGGCTAATCCGTGGCCAAGTGAAGCATATATACTCAACACTTGGCTTTTTTTTTTCTCCTCCCCCTTCTTCCTCCTACCAAGGTAACCCCCCCCCCCCCCCCCCCCCCCCGTCCCCGTCCCCCCAACGCCCCCCGCCGTCGTCCACACGCCGCCGCCGCCGCCCGCCGCTCTCCCCCTCCCCAATCCCGAATCCCCCCCCCAGCCCCGCCCCCTTCCCCTCCACCCACCACCCCCCTACCCGCGCCCCCAACCCCCAGCCCAAACCGCCGCCCCCCCCCCCGCGCGCCCCCCCCTTTCCAGCCCCTTACCCTCCCCTCCACCCACCAGCCCCTACCCCCCCCCCCCCCCCCCCCCCCCGCGCCCCCCCCCTCCAGCCCCTTACCCCCCCGCCCCCCATTATTATTTTTTATATTTTTTTGTGTTTTAATTTGAATTATATCTAATATTTGTTTGTTTGTTTGTTTTGATTGTTTTGGTAATTATTGTTAGGTTTTTAAATATTCACAAGTTTGGAGTTCCAAAATTGAAGGTATGATTTAATTTTCCCAAAATTTATTTTGAGATATATATGTATTGGAAAATGTATATGTGTGTATGTATTAATTGAGATATATATGTATTTGATAATGTATATGAGTATATGTATTAATTGGGATATGTATGTATTTCAAAATGTATATGTGTGTATGTATTAAGTTCTCTGTTTTTTCATTGTGTAGAGGGTATATTATTGGCGACCTGACCAACATGACGCTATTTGGAAAACTTTTGAGCATAAGGGATCAGAGCTCCTGAAGAATAGGCTTAACAAGGCTCGTCGTAATAATAAGAGGCCGGAGTGGATCGGAGAGGACGCTTGGCAAGAGCTGCTAGCAAAATGGGGGTTGCCCAATTTTCTTAAAAAGAGCGCAGTGAACAAAGCTAATCGGGCATCCGATTCTTGTGGAAGGGGAATAACCGGCCACAAAGGTGGTTCCAAATCTCACCTAACTTATAATGACGAGCTGGTTAGTATGTGTATTTCATAAGTACTTCAATTTGACCTTATACGGGTGATTATTGTGTTATATAGTATTAAAATATTACATGTCTTATCACAGGAAGCTCAATTGGGGTATAGTCCTACCGTGGATCAGTCATTCCTACATCTTTACTCTTATAAAGATGAGAATGGGGAAATGAAATGGGCTGATCAGAGGGCGGAGCGTTCATTTGTGAGTATTCATTATTTTTCAATTATAAAATTGGTTTTTTTTTGACATTGTAACTAATGTTTCAACCTCAAAACTCGTAGAACGCATTTAAGGAGAAGTGGGAAGAAATTAATTCCCAGCCGCCTCCTCAATCTGCTGATGGCACCCCCCTATCTCGACCATCCAAGCTCGATGTAAGTCAAAATAACTTTTATTTTTTTCATATTTTAATATAATATATAGATACATATTAATGATATATTATGACTAAATCTAATTATATTCACGGATTCATAGGTATGGAAGGAGACTGTGGCTAAACCGAATAAGGGTCGGTGGTACGGCGTGCCAGGTGGATCACCTAGTACGGGAAGTTTGAGCTCCCAGACTTATCCTCCGAAATGGGAGAATCCGGGTACGATTGAGTTGAGGCGAAGGCTCGACAGGTTCGAGGAGAGACAATCATCTGAATTAACTGAGGTGAAGCAGACCCTCAATGCCGTGCTTCAGAGCATTCAACTTTTGACCCAAGGAGCAGTCGCCTCTTCGCCTAATCAGCCACACCCGTCAGCTGGTTCACCTCATGTACATGTACAGTCCACCCCCTCCCAACAGAGGGGTTCTCGTAGGACTTCATCGGGAGGACAACGATCCACCTCTAGACACACTCCTCCAAATTACATACGTGATGACGAGCACAATGATAATGATGATGATGTTGGACCTTTTTAGACATTGACACGTCTTGATTTGTTAATAACTTGTACTCTCTAACTACTATTAGCAATATTTGAATCTTTCTATATTTTAGTCAACGAAATATTTGGTGTTTGTTGGATGATCGTTATTTTGGTTTTTATTTGATGATGCATTTGGTGTTGGACGATCCGTGATCGTTATTTTACTGTTTAATTTGATGATGCATTTGGTATTGGACGATCTGTGATCGTCATCTTGATTGGATACATTGGAATGTTTGGATTTTTTGATTGCAGGCTGGTTCGGAACGAAAACAAATCGAATTTATTATTTTCTGGCTGAATTAGCCACGGATTAGCCACCGCAGAGCCGTGGCTAAGGGCCACGGCGTGGCCACCGCCCGACCGTGGCTAACTGCCACGGCTTGGCCACCGCCCCACCGTGGCTAAGTGCCGTGGCTAAGGGCCACGGCTTTACCGTGGCTAAGTACCGTGGCTAAGGGCCACGGCTTGACCGTGGCTAAATGCCACGGCTTGGCCACGGCACGACCGTGGCTAAATGCCACGGCTCAGCCACGGCACGACTGTGGCTAAGGGCCACGGCTAGACCGTGGCTACGGGCCATGGCTAGACTGTGGCTAATGGCCACGGCTTGACCGTGGCTAAGCCGTGGCCCTTAGCCACGGCCAGGCCCCGTTGACAGTTTGGGTGGCCAGCGTTGGCCACGGTTGGCCCGTGGCTAATAGCCACGGTTCGGCCGTGGCTAAGCCGTGGCTAACCGCAGCCGTGGCTAACAAGCCGTGGCCCTGGTTAGCCACGCCACTTTTAGCCACGGAAAAAATCCGTGGCTAATCCGTGGCTAAGCCGTGGCTGATTCCCTTGGCCACGGATTTTTTGCCAAATCCGTGGCTAAAATCCGTGACTAAATGCCTTTTTTCTAGTAGTGTTTTACATTATTATATATACATTTACAATAAAAAAAAGGCTATTACATTGTTCATTACAGAGTATCGAATAAAAAAAAAACGCTATTATACACTAGCTTATAAATCACATTACTTTCAATAGACTAACATAACATTGGACATCCTTTTTTTTTTTTTTATTTCTTAAAACTAAATATGCAATTTGTTCCGAATTTTCCTCTCTCTCTTTCTTTCATAATCTCATGAGGAAGTCCATAGTTAGTTTTAATGCTCTAAAGTAGAGGCAGAACACCGAAAACAATAGCTTGCCTCGCCACCTGCGCTGCCACCTCGGTCGCTAGCTCTGGCGTACACCAAGCTCCAAAACAGTTTACTTGCTCCTCAAAATAGCTCTTTCTAACAGTGTATGGATCTCCAAAACTATACGAAATATTTAATGTCGCACCTGTAACCTCATTGCTTCCACCTCTCATGATTGGCAAGAGCAATCTGTCACTGATTGCTTGATCAAAAAGATCTTTTATAGTCATGTGAACCTGACCAATATACCTACAAATAGGCAATATATAAAACTTCTGCAAGTTTTTGAAATATATAATTAGTTCAAGAATTTCAATATTTGCTCAGTAACATAAATTAATCAATTGAATAGTACTAGTGAAAACTGGCATTTGAATGTAGAGAAAGGCCTTTTTTTTTTCCTTTTTCGTTTTCTTTTGAATGAATACGATGGAAAGTGTAAATCAATTGAGATGAGTGGATCAAGTAAACAAATTATAGTTAATCTTGTCCTCTACTCCAGGCTCTACTTCATATTTGATTCCATATTACACAAATTATATATCTACACATACGAGATTTTCTCAAATGCTCATTTGGGTGTAGATCTATAAGTAAACTGAAAAAGCAGATGAAATATGAAATAGATGATTTAAATCGAGTAAATTTAGTGATATATAAAGTAATTCTTAATTAGCAAAAGAAGCCGGTGACCAAAACTAGTTTATTACCAGATCTCCTAACCGAAATTTAATAACAAGAAAAAGCAACACAATATATATGGGGGTGTGTGTGTGTGTGTGTGTGTGTATTATGAAGGAGATCTTTCTTAAATCCTCATTCAGGCGTAGATATTTTAGTAAATCTTTAATTTATAAAATTGAAAAAGATAGTTCATAAACATTTATAGAGGATTCAGAGTGATGAATTTAGTGTGACACATAAAATAACTTCTTGGCAAAAGGCCCGACTGGAATCAAGAAAAAAAGAACTCGATCGCCATCATGGAGAAAAAAAAGATCACAAGAAATAACAAGATCGCCTGATCAAGCAATCTTATTTCCAGATCGCCCAACCCAGAAACAACAAGGAACCATCATCATCATCAACAAGAAAACGAATTAAAAACAAAAAGAAGAAAAACTCTCAGCTTCTAGCATAACATTCACACACATACCCATCACGACCGCAGGTGCGCGCTGTATAAAGCTGGATGACGAGTGAGAGTCCATGGTGGAGCACGCCCGTCTCTTCGATTTCGTAAGTTTTGGCGTAGTTCCAGGCCGGGTTCAGCCCGTTGTTATTGTCCGGTCCGGTTCGACACTTGATCTTTTTCTCGGCTGATCCAAGTGAAATTTTTGCATAAGCTCGTGTCTCCCAAACGTTACGAACGTCCGGGAGATTTTGTGCAGAAACTACCGTCAGAAAGAACTTCCGGCAGGCCACATACTCGATCTCGTCAGACATGCTCGTCAGAGAGAGAGAGAGAGAGAGATGTGCTGTAGACAAGATGAGCAGCTTTGATGCTCTCTATATAACAGGAAATTGTGAACAGTCAACACTGAAGACAAGATGAGTAGCTTTCATGCTCTATATACAAGAGGAAATTGTGAACATTCAAGACCTCTTCTTAAAGGAAAAATACAAAAGTAAAGACCTCAAATTGGAATTTGCCCACTAATAAACAAAAGTCGTGAATAGTATAACTGTCCCATGTTATGTAATGTAACAAAGAGCAATTCGAGAATGGTCCACCACACAAATATATACATAAAAATCTATTTTGAATAACGGTTGATATATTATTAGCCCCACTAACAAAATTTTGGATAAAATACATTCAACTAACTAGCTAGCACAAAAGAATCAAATAAATCCCCATAATTTCAACAAATTTGTCATTGTCCCATTAACAAAATTAGCAATATTATGAACTGAAAAATACCAAAACACCATTAAATTTATACTTGTAAATGAATTATATATAATATGAAAAATTTAAAAAAAAATAATATATTTTTTTCCTCCACCTTCCCCGTCCAAGATTATCCTTCCACTCCAAAATCCCCTTGCCCATTGGCGGCGTTGAAAAAAATGACCAAGTATACATGTGCAGGTGCTGGATTTTTTTTTTTCTTTTTTTAATAGGTTAGACATAGTGGAATATTTTTTCAACGACAACACATATATTATTTCTACTTAATTTGTCGTTACTATCGCCCAATAGTCCAACTGGTGGACCCGCTAAAACATACGAGTGTGGGGACTGTGTGAAACGGATTTATTGTCAAAGTTGTAGTTATTTTTCCGCACATAATATATTGTGAGAATAAGGATTGTAATGGATGTATATGCATTTTCAACTAAATTAATAATAAATTTTTAACTATTAATATCTTATAAGTTACACTCATTTCATTTATCAAAAAGCTTTGATAATTTATTTTTAATATAAAATCCAATATCTTATAAATTATTTGAAATAAATTTAGCACAACACCCATTGCATGTACAAATTGGACCACCACCTTTTCCAACATGCATGTACCAAAAACTATTACGAAAATGGTCCTGTCCTGTGCTTGGCTTCGGGATTAAGAAAATAAATTGACATGCATAATTAATAAGACATAGATTATTAAATCTGTATTTTTGAATAAATTCACTCACGTGAATATCATATTTGTGATATACTTTTTTTTTGAACAAGTATTTGTGGTATTCTAATTCATTGTTTTTTCTAACATGACTGATTAAAATAAACCTATTATTGGTCCATGTTTTTATTCGACAATATTAATTCTTTTTTTTTCTCTGTAATATTGTTATCATAAAATTTTCATGTAATAGATTTGAAAAAAAAAGTAATTATTTATTCAAATAAATATTCTGAATTTAATGCATTAAAAGTATCTATCAACACATCAAGTATGATATATTATTACTAATACAGAGTAAATTTTAAGAGAAATGAGTTAAAGTCCTCAAGCTAAATAAAGTTCAAGTGCATTATTTAATTTCAATCAATGTTTATGCTTCTCATTTCAAATTATGAATATATACGACACATATAATTATATTTTTTTCAAATATAAATTTAGCACATATTACGTACATTTAGTATAAGTACAAAACATTAAATTCGGAATATTTATTTGAATAAATAATCACTTTTTTTTTTTTCAAATCTATTATATGGAAATTTTATGATAACAATATTACAGAGGAAAAAAAAAAGAATTAATATTATTGATAAATCAACCTAAGTAAGTGCTAGTTGTAATAAACCAACCTTTTTCTGCTTCTTCATAGTTTAATAATTATTTGCAAGTTGATAAGTATTTCTCAATTTTTTTTTGAAATACTTCAATTGCTTTTTTTCTTTTTCTATTTTTCACTTCTTTTTTGAAATACTATGTACTTTTACTATTCATTTTTTTAATTTTTTTATACAATTTCAATTTTTTTTAAAAAATAGAATTTTTTACAAACACCAGCTAAATTTTTATATATACATATATATATATATATACACACACATGCAAAAAAAAAAATCTAATGTCCATGCGGAAAATCGAAGTTTTTTTTTTTTTTTTCATTTTCATCAATATCGCACGTTGTAAGTCGCAACCAACGCGGCAGCTGCAGCACCAAAGCAAGCGAAGTGGTAGGTGTGAACACCGAAAAATTCTTGTATTGACCCATTCATATACCATATAATCCAAGTTTAGTCATATATTATATATATTTTATAAAAAATTTAATATATAATCCGTAATTGAATAGGAACTGTAAAATGTAAACACAAAGTTCATAAAAGACAAACCCCGTGAACACCCATGTCATTACGCTAATCAGCTTTTACTTCTGCACACTCCTCCCTCTATGTCTCCCTCCCTAGTTTCTCTCTCCTCAAAAGCCCAAACGTCTCTCGATTTGGCATCGCTCCCCGAAACTTAATAGAAGACAAACCCACACACCCTCCCACACTCTTGCCAATCCCGGTGCACATCACTCTCCACTTCCATCCGTTCATTTCTCCGGATCAACGGTCCGATCTCTTTTCTACAATACATAAGTGATTATTGCATAACATGCGTATAAATCGCAGTTGGAGAATCTCGCACGTTGTCATTAAATAGTATTCAGTACGTATAAATTCAAGTAGATGGTCAGTACACGTATCTGCTTGAGCAGTGTGTAAATAATAAAAATAAAAAAAGTAGATGTTCAATTTCTCCGATTGTTGAGAAGGATGAAGTCAAAAAGCAAGAAATCAAAGATAAGCATTAAGTAGGTTATATATGTATGGATACGTATACAAATTACCTAGTGGCCCCATCAGAAAGTTGCTGGAGCAGATATAATTAATTGTGAAAAGAATCGGAATTTGGCAAAAACTGATTTGTTGAATGTGTGGGTCCAAATTTTGAATATGCACAATAATTAGAGGATCGTTGTAAACTACCCCAAAACAATGGCTAATTATTGTACGGCCGAACTATAAAAAGGGCAGGGCCGCCTCCAAAAAAGACAGTCTACGCTCACTGATATAGTACAGCTTCAATACAATCCAAAAATGAATTAATGAAGTGAGTGCAGGCAGTAGGCATGTCATTTTCTAAGTCCTAACTTATCAACATCGGATTATAAAATTATGTATTAAACTATAGGCCATCAAAATCTCTAATATGGAGTTTGCCGCTTCGATTCAATTGCTTGATTAAAAATCAATAAATGCATATTTCACTTTACATTTTTATTTTAGCTATTACCGTATGTCTCGTTGCACACTGGTATGTCCATACGCTATAATCAAATTATAGTATAGCTATAATTATAGTTATGTATCAAAAAAATAATAATTAAATTATAATATAGTTATCGATTGCGACGATGGAGGTTAAAATTAATAAGGGTCATTCCACAATTGCTCGAAAAATAATTTCTTCATGTTTTCCCAAACTTTTAGTTTTTTTTTTTTTGAATCTAAGCTTTTAAAAGTTATATTAAAGGTTTTGAAGCCTAATTTTCCCTTGTAAAAAGAATCCAATAACATCGAGGCTGTAAGTAATTTTGATACATGTAAGTTAATTAATAGAGATTATCATAAGCTATCTGGGCCAGGTCCACAGTAAATTTTTCTTAAAAAATTTCCAAAACAAGCAATGCAGTCTTTGTTGGTGGTCTTTCCTGTACACAAGTTACTATTGCTTATCTGTTAATAAAGCCAATTTCGTCAATACCCTATTACGGTTGTTGGTATTGAAATTTTATAAAGAGAAATTATAATTTTAATGGTCTAAATAAGTTAGTTATATAATTTAGGTTTAAAATTAAAGATATAAATTTGAAGTTTAATTTGCCTAGATTAAATAAATTTGGAACAGATTATTATGATAGTATACTATCGTATTAAATAGGAGTGGGAAAGATAATTAGAAATGATAAAAAGGAATTTAATTAGTTAATTACTACATGTTAAAGGAGAGGTTACGTGTCTTGAAATTATAGAATAGCTTTTACGTAACTTAAGATGTAAATTGGATGTCGTATTTATATGTCTTTTACAATTTAATTTTACATAATTAATACTATGTACACACAATGATTAACAATAAGAACAAAGTTATGCTATTGAAATTAATAAAAATAGTGTTCTAAAGATGAATAGGTAATTTATTCAATTTTTAAATATAAAAAATAAAGATGGAGTACCAATAATAATTTTTCATAATTAATTAATTATTTGTTCATGAATATTTAATCCTATTAGGAACGCAAGAACAAAAGATTAGATAACAAATATGCCTTGTCCCGATTGTTAAGGTTGAAATCCCGAAATTATACAAGTATGGAGGTTTCGGTTTGAGTTTCACTAGATGTGTGGGGATTTTTTTTTTCCCTTAAACTCACATGAGTTTTGTTGGTTGTTTTCTTAAAATTTTTGATTATTGATATGTGAGTATTGATAAATATATTTAATTATTATTTAAATTTCTAATGCAATTTATCACTTCTATAAAAGAAATTATATGCCAATAATCTACAAATTATTCTTATATATATTAGCATTTTGAAATCGTCCTGTAATCACGGGAGACATGGGTGATGTCATCTTTCAACATACTTTGTGGTCTGTCCAATCAATTTTAACGATTTTTAAATCTCTCTCTCTATCTCGTTAACAGTATGTTTGGCAGAAGAAAGAAAATAGAGAGAAAAGAAAATAAGAAAAAAAATAAAAAGAAAGAAAATGGATGGATTTTAATTTTCCACACGTATGTTTGGTTGAAAGAAAAATAGATGAAAGGAAAATAAAAATCTATTTATTTTCTCTTATTTGTTTGAATGAGAAAGTGGAATGAAAGAAAATGATTTATGTACTAAATGACAATTATACTTTTATATTATTATAAAATTAAACTAAATAAGTATAATGTAAATAAAATATATAAATTAATATAATAAAATATTTGTTTACATTGTGTCAAATGACAACCACAATCTTATATAATTATAAATATAATTATATCGTAAAAAATTTAATGAAAATAAAATAAATAAATAAATATGTGAAATATATTTTTAATGTATTATATAAATGCACACGTCGTATTTACTATTTAAAAAACACAAGGATTCATGATAGTAGAAGATGCAATATTACTTAAACACCTAATTATATATATGGGCAATTTTAAAAATATTATTTTATAGAGATTCTTGTGTTATTTTTCTCTCATTTTTCGTCCATTGGGTGGAAAAAAAAAGTGGATCTCATGTTTAATTTTCCATTCTCAATTTTTTTCTTTTTCTTTTTCTTTTCCTCTCACAACCAAATTAAAAAAAACATACATTTTCCTTTTAATTTCTTTCTTTTTTTTTTCCTTCTTTTTATTTTTCATCTTACCAAACGAAACCTAAGAGGGTTGAGTAAAAACTCTCTCGATTTACACAATTTCAAGGTAAATAAAGTAGTACAGGGTGAAACATAATGTTACATGAAAATCTTTTCTGATTCGGTCAAAGCCGCGGGCGATTCTTATTTGTAGAGATTTTTTTTCTTCTTTTAATTAAACCTTTTCGTGTGGCATTATATTTTTTTTCCAGTTTTGCCCTCTTGGTTAAGACGTAATTACGCCTTCCACCATTGATTTGACATTTGGGTTTCTTCGCTTTTTCCCTGGACCGACAAGGGCAATTTGGACAATTCAAGAAGCTACTCTGCATGTGGCTTATATTTCAAGCAAATACAACTTGGCAATTGGCATGTTTTGTTATTAAACAATTAGGTTGTGTTGGGTTGGTATTTTGGACTGTTTTAGGAAAATGTTAGGAAAATATATATTAGAAAATTCTTGAGAAAAATTAAAATATATTTAACTTTATCCTTTTATGGAAATATTTCTTTACCATAGATCCTATTTATGTAAATACGTTTTTTTTTTTTTTTGGTATGTAAAGAGAAAATTAACGAATGAGAAAACGAAAAAATAATTTCATGTTCATGTCCTATGCATTTTCCTAATCTCCGCAAGGGCATTAAATGTGGATATAACTTTTATCGTCTGTCATTAAAGAGGCCACGGTGGGATTCCATAGAAAGTTACTTTACATGTAAAACAAGCGAAATCTTTATATCATTTATTAACATAATTAAGGAGTTAAACAATGAATTATAAGGAGCTACAAAATGATTTATATAGAGAATGTGAGAGAGAGAGTATTAGTATTGAAATGATGAGAATTATTAGTATTAGTTTCATAGAATTAATTATAAATATCTAAATAACTTAAAATTGAATATAGAATGTTTTACGTAACAATTTGATCAAATGAGAACTTGTAAACCATACTGTTCACATTAAAAAAAAAACGGAACTTTGTTTTAAATATTCTAATTAGTTATCTACCAGAGCATGCATAATATTACAATATTGAGAAACACTTAAAATGGTGAAAAAAATATTTGTCATAATAAATAAAAACTTGATGAAATTGTTCACAAGTAAAAGGATTTTGCAAATTTACCTTGAAGCACCACGAATAAAATGGTTCATACAAACTGAAAATATAATCCAGATTAAGTTTATGAAAAACTTTGCATAGCAAATGAGATTTTATCAGAACTAAGAGAGAGAGAGAGAGAGAGAGAGAGAGAGATAGAGAGTTCATAATAGGTTGAGATTGTTGCATTTTGAATCTTGTTAAAGACAACATCATATATGTTTACATATGCTGATCAATATATATATATATATATATATATATGTTTACATTTGATCCATAGTTCAGAGTTCAAGCCTATTGAAGAACTCAATACACTTGAAATAACCTTATATAGATTATGTACACAATGGTTCGTGAAATAATTGAATCATTACCCTGCTATATATTTCACAATCGATATATATAGAGATGGCTACAATCAAAACTGATTATGAAATACTGCAAGCAACGATAATAACACATGAAGATAATATTACTTAAGTAATGCGAATATATACCTTTATATTACAATTTACAGGCTTTAAGATGATATTGCTGTCCGTAGAATTAAGGGTCTATTGGGTAATGGGTAGATGTTGGAGTATCTATTAGCTGGGTTGAGAGCCAGGCTCCGACCCAATGAAACCTCTTCAATGGGTTTTGGATGAAAACAATCATGGGCCTAGTTTGAGTATTTAATTTATTGTTATTTTGGGCCATGGCCTGGGCATTAGTTTTCCCCACCCATTGACAGGGCTATGGACCCTCTTTTTATTTTTTCATATTTTTCTTTCTTTTGGACATAAGATTTTAAATTTAACACATATAGATAATTTTAGGTCATAGCTAAAAGTAACCTGTTATTTTCAGGGACAAATTATAACCTTTCAATACTATAGAACAAAGAGGTTGCTCAAACATTGAAAAATCAAAACATACAACTGGAGTAATGAAGGAAAATCATCACTGCTTCAAGTTATAAAATGGAATTGAATTATAAAATATATATGTATATAAATATATACACATAGAAAAAAGATAGAAATGATTTTATTTTATAGAAACAAGTGAATTATGACTAAAGACACAAACGTGCCGAGCTTGAGCCCAAAGAGCCAGGAAAAAGGGAGCTCGAGCTTGGGTCTTGTTCTAGCTCAACTCGGCTCAGCTAATTTAGCTCCAATTTATGAATAATTAAGTTATAGGTTCGAACTTTAGTTCAAATATTTTTAATTATTTTATTATGTTGGAGTTGTAGGCTTGAGTTCAAAAATCAATATACTTTTTATAATTATATATACAATTAAATAAAAATATAAATATAAATAAAAAAAGAAAAACCCACGAGCCTATGAACAAAAATTACTTAACCCCAATTTAGCTTGGCTCGAATTATTCGAATTTGAGCTTGAACCTTTGTCGTGCCGACTTGTCAGACTCGATTCATTTAGGTGTATGAGGACAAAATATTGGATGACCAATAAATTAATATTGATAACGCCACATAAATACAACTGTCAAGTTAGATTGTCATGTGTAAAATCCAAAAACATAGGATGAAAGAGGTTATTTTTATTTTACTGCAAGAATGCACTCTCCCTTTTGTGACGAACTTATACATTATAAATTTAGTTTTTATGATGAGATTCATTCATAATAATTCCGTTAGTAAATGTCTTATCTGATTGTGTTTTTTGTTATTTTATTTACATTAAATTTTGTCATTAATCCATCACGAACACCTTAAATCTGTGAAAAATCTCTTCTTCGCAAATTTTGCATTAGTATAGAGAGTTTTTTTTAGTGTTTTCTTTTATTTTATTTTTTAACAATTAATGGATTTGATATGAAAAACAAATAAATATAATATTTGTAGTTAGGTTAAATAATTTATTTTAAGATACATTATGTCGGGTGGTGGTTGTTATTAGATTTTTAAATTTTTTGATGATAAATTCGTGTGCTGAATTGTATCAATAAAATCTTACATTAATTGCATGTAAAAAATGCCATTTTTTGGTTTTTCTTTTGGGAATAAAAGGATGGAAGATTAACATATATGTAAAACAATTGAGATGAAAGAACCGATTATGCAACATTACTCAAACACTATTGGTGTGATCGAACCTGTTTTGAATCAACTAAGATTAACATATCTTGTGTATAAAATGGGATTCTGGAATTTTCCGAATTTTATTTTAGAGCAGAAAATATATACGTTTACACATATATATAGAATCAAATATTTTTTCAATATTTTTAGAAGCGATAATACTTAAGTATATTATATTTGCTATGAACATACATTATATCAATTATTTCCAGACATTTCATCTAGAGTGGACACACATTCTATTGTTAATATGTTACCATTTGAAAGCACATTTTCCACTCCCAAAACACTTAAATTAACATCAAACATATAATATACTTTTCCCTAGCTATCGGTACTTTCTTTCACAAGATGTAATTTGGCGGGATTCTTTTTTTTCTAATTATTTGTTTGTCATGCCCCGACCCACGATTGCATTGAACGCAAGAGTTGCTTCCAAACTCACCTACTGAATGCACTCTAAAATTAGACTATAAACAACTCGCTTGAAAAGATATTCAATGACTGCATTTGAACTCCTAAACTAAAGTTTATCAATACTTAATTCGATGTTGGACGAAGCCTCACACTTTTATAAAGACAACAATTACATTATTACATTTATTGATCATTTAATATATTCGCGAAAAGATAAACATACATTCTTCAGAAAAAAAGAAGTCCACGCACGGTTAGATTTCTAAAACAGAAACACGATTCACCAAAATAAGTGTGAAATTGTAATGATTTGCCGCGAGGAGGTGGGGGCGGGGGGGGGGGGGGGGGGGAAGCAAGTTTAGCGTGAGGGAAAAAAGTCAAGGATTTGTCCTTCTCATGGCACGTCAATATCCATATGAAATATATGAGAGAAATATTAAGATGGAATATATTATAATAAATTCTATAGAATGGGGTCATCACCATAGATACTATTAAAAGTTAATTAAGAATTTTCGCAAATAATATGACAAACTTAACGATATAGACATATAAGGCATGCTGTGAAATCGGCAGAATGATTAAAAAAAATTCGAAAGTTTTAGTGGTATAATTTCAAGAAAGGAATATTGTCAATGATTTATTGACCTAGTAAATGATTTATTTACTGTACTCGTTTTGCTCGATTATTTCTTAGTTTTTTTAGTTGTATAAGATTATAAATTGTATGAGCATGTATTTGATTTGAATTATTGATACAATCATTTGAAACCTTTAAAAATTATTCAAAATGGATAATTTAGCCTGTAAAAACATTTTCCGACAATAAATTTTATTTGAACGGTGTTGGGGGTGCAAGTACCAACCATATTACTCCATCCGTTCCACAATGTCGAATATTTTTTTATCCCGTAATATATGTCTTTCTCACATTTTAAGAAAAAATCTAGAAGTTTTTTTTTCCAATATGCCCTTAGACTTTAATTATTATTTTTTGTAAATTCTTAAAAAATTTGTAAACAACTCATTATTATAAAGGTATTTTTGTGAAATTAATCTATAATTAATATTGATAATTTATTTTCTTAATTCTTGTGCAATAATATTAAACAACATTTATTATGGGACAAAGAGAGTATATATAATGGATTGCAATTAGTCACTATTGCAATTTTGGAGTGAGAAGTGCTGGTTACAATTTGAGGGTGCAAAGTATCAACTATCCTATGGAGAATCCCTTGGTTCGATGACTAAAAGGAGGCCCCATGATCAAAGAGGTCACTGGTTTGATTCCCACTTATATGGATCTTATTCTACTACATTTTAGCTTGCTCTTCTACTGTATGATAGTTCACTTATTTGTATCATTTGATAGTTTGTTGAACCGACAATTGATTATGAGATGTAATTAATAGTTGAATTTGACTTAGATCATTGATATAATCATTTGAAATGTATTAATTGTACCCCTCTAAAAAGTATCGATTATCCTAGATCAAATGTGAAAACGTTGTAATTTATCATTTCAATGGTCTAAATACAAGATATACATTTGAGTATTTAATAGCCCAAATTAACTAAATTGATTACTTGATCTGGGTTTCGAATTAAAGGTTATAATAACTTTTAGTTTAATTCAAAATTAAGTACTAAATTTCTCTTTCATCTCCGCCCAGCTTAGTTGGCTTGAGATACTTCAAATATCTCAAGTGATATCCGTATCCAAGGAGATATATAACTGAACACATACATGCCACAACACCACATCTAACATCAGATTTTCAATTATTGCAAATCTTTTTATCGGGGCATCAAATTCACACGGCATTGAATTCACAATAATTACTAAATTGATTCCAAGGTCATTCGTGATTTCCTCTCTCCAATTTAGGGAGATGTTATGCATTCGATTGAAAATTAGAACCCTTTAATTGTATTCTGAAGTGAAGAATAAAAAGGATTTATCTTTATTTTAACTTTTAAGCTATATTATCTAGGGGTAATTGTAACTCTATTATTATTATTATTATTATTATTATTATTGGTAAAGCATTTACTTCAATTAATCACATTCGCTATTTCTAACTTTAATCTTCCACCTGTTCTTCCAGTGCT
This sequence comes from Petrea volubilis, assembly GCA_026212405.1. Lineage (NCBI taxonomy): Eukaryota > Viridiplantae > Streptophyta > Magnoliopsida > Lamiales > Verbenaceae > Petrea > Petrea volubilis. Next base: position 4,350,046 of record CM047874.1, on the reverse strand, counting down.
ACCTTGTACGATTGGCAAAGATAATATGGCACTTCCTCCTCGATAACAGGCATGATCAAAAAGATCTTTCATCGTTGTGTGAACATCACCAATGTACCTGTTATGCCGCGTAGTATCAAAGTTGAAATTAAAAATATTGTTAAGTTTCTATGAATTACAATATTTGTTTATAAGAACTCACCAAATTTTAATTAACACTTTGTTTCCCTAGCTAGCAAAATATATATGCCTAAATTTGGCGGTTATTAGAGTTTTAACTTATTGATATTAAATTCACGTGCTGAATAAACAATTTATAATTCCGTTTTCAATTTCATCTATTATTCAACATTACACAAAATATATGAAAGTATTTCTTTTATGGTCATTAATTTTGATTTGCATTTTCTTCCAATTAAAGCGTATCTATATTTATAATTGAAAAAGCAGATGAATTATGAAATTAACTTTATTTACTTAAGTTGAATAAGGAAACCTAGAAATGACAAGAAAAAATAACATGCCCATCATCATCAATAATATATGAGAACAACAATAAAATTAAGTAATTAATTACTTAATAATAAAGGAAACATTTCTTAAATATTCAATATCGGGGTGTAGAATCAACGATGCAAATGAGCCAAGTTGAGTCGAGCCTCAGCTTTTGTTTCCATGAAGGAAACAATGTATGCGGGGTCTAGTTCCTCGTACTTTCTCTTTTACCAAAATGATGTTTAACTAGTTTGAATCTTCTGCAATATTTTTGTATAACACTATTTTTTATACTTATCGATATATGCAATGTGTAATGATGAACAGAGTTGAGGTTAAGAAAAGGATTATGAATTTTTTTTTCTTATCATAATACTTTTTCTCTTTTTTAATTTTAATCATTTACTAATAGACATGATATGTATTGATAATTATTACAAAAAATGTTACAAACGATTGGATTCACGTTTAACGTCACTTCTTTTGCTTTTAGGTTTGATTACTTTTCCATTTTGGAATTACTATACCAGTATACTTAATTATGCTCAATTTATAGCCAGAAGAACACCAAGATTCGTGAAAGTCATAGCGACAAACGATATTACTGTTACGTGTTAAATATGTAACCAAAAATAAATTAAGAAGGTATTAATTGCTTTTTTATTTTATTTTTTATAATTAAGAAATAAAAGTATAATAAATCAATTAAGAAGAAGGGTTTGCGTGAATTGCAATTTTTGTTATAATTACATGGACGTGGCAAGTCCAATCCAATTTGATTGAAGCAGTCAGACAAATTGGAATGGTTACAATTAATTAGGCCACCACTTTTTCCACAACGACAATAACTAACTGAAAATGACCTTATCCGAGGAATTATTAATTGAAAGAGACATTCCTGGTTTGATACAACATTGAGATAGAATTACCAATAATTCACGAAACACCAAATAGAAAGTGGTAAAACAAAAACAAGGAATAAAGATTATTTAGCAACTGAACTGTCTTTAACATGGTTTAATATTTGAATACACCACACACACACACAATAACGAAAAAACAAATAAAAAAAAATCCTCCGTAAAACCAAAATAGAAATATATTTATAATGCATAAAAGAATCATATTTCAATTAATTTATCATCATCATCATCATCATCATCATCCTCGTAACTCCATTTGTGGGCAAAACATGTTCTTACCATCTTTTGTTTGTAGTTAATAAATTACGGGTTTTCCCTTTTCTTCTGTTGCTGCATTGATATACCGCTTTCGCCATATTTATATTTGGAGAGAGAGAGAAAGAGAGAGAGAGAGAGCAAAGGCTTACTTGGTCAAACTGAGAGAGAGAGAGAGAGAGACGGGAACATAATTGGCCAAAATATGGGTGAAATCATAAGAATTGCAAGACGCTGAGGTCAGCAAGTAAGCATGAGAAAAAAGCGCCTGCAGGGCACATTCAGAGCCAATTATTGGTTCCTCTCACGGATACATGTTAAGTCATCATTTTTTTTGACCCTTTTCGTTGGGAAAAACTAAGCCACAAACCCGTCCAGATCTTCTGCTACAAAACGATGCTACATCTCCTCCTACACTCATCAATATATGTTATATGTATTGGTAAGCGGTTGAGATAAAGAAAGAGAATTTTCAAAAATTTTTCTATTTATCTCAATCGTTCACCAATACACATGACGTGTTTTAATAATTATAGGAGGAAATGTAGTACTATTTTGTAGCAGAGGATCTAAACTGGCCACAAACCTCATCTATAACCGAGATATTTGGATAAAATTATATTATATTTAATTTCTATAGAATGAGGTCACCACCTTAGATTATTAAAAAAGTTAGTAAGATTTTTCTGTAATAATTTTGACAATTTAGCAATATACGATTTACTCCATACATATGTTACTAATATATATTTAATTTGATATATATATATATATATATATTGATAGTTACGTGATATTTTCGGCACAAAAAAAAAAAAGGTTACGCACTAATTGTAACATCACTTCACAAAAGTAACTCAACAAATAAACTATATCAAATTTAATTAGTATGCATTTTTTTTTGCGACTCTATAAAATATCAAAATAGGCTGTTGTTTACATGGTATTTTACCTAATGTTTTTAAATAAAAAGTACCACAATATTCATTTATAATGACATTTTGTTATCATGAAGTCTTAATAGCAGCTTTTTTTAGTAGTGAGATTAAGACGACGAAGAAAAAAAAAATTAAACAGTTTTGTTGATATAATCAAAAGATTAAGGCCAAATTTGTCCCTGGGAATCAGCTAAAAACATTTTTCCGATTGTATACTTCGCTGGATTTTTGCTCAAATATGGGTAAAGTGCCAAATATATCAAAATTAAAAGGGTGCAATTATTTTACGGTGAAAGGTGAAAAGTGCCAAACATATCAAAATACGCACTTATGAATTACAGTACTGGAAACGAATATTGTGAAAACGTTATGGATCGCGCAAAGGAAAAACATGATTAAAAGTTCAAAAGATGAATTAAGAGAGTGTTTGGCTGAGCTTATAAGCTCTTAAAAACATCTTATAAGCTATTTGAGAGCTAATAAGCTCTTTAAAAATGTTTGGTAAATTTTTTAATAAAGGAGCTTATAAGTTTCAAAAAAATAAGCTGTCAGGAGCTTATAAGCTCTGGAAAAAAAAAAAAAAAAAAAAAGCTCCCCCCAACTTTTTTTTTTCAAACAGCTTATAAGCTGTTTAATGTTAAAAGATAAAATATTATAAATACATTTATTTTTTTTCAAGATTACATTTCTACTATCACAAAAAATATTTATTTACATGAAATTAATTTTATTTTATTTTTTTGAATCATCAATATACTTAAAAAAACATATAAGCTTTAATTTTTACCAAACAAAATTACAGTTTATCAGTTCCAAAAATATCTTATAAGCTACAGCGTCTTATTTTATCCAAACACTTTATAAGCTTATTTTTAAAATAAGATGTAGGAGCTTATCAGCTCCAAAAATATCTTATAAGCTCTATGAGCTTATAAACTCTTTAAAATAAGTTTAGCCAAACACTCTAAGCCAATTTCAAATTACACCAATAGTGCTCTTTATATATTTCTTGTCTCCTTATAAGATTCGTATTTGGTTTGTATACGTGGATAAATTATCATTTAGTTATTTATTTTAATATGCTGTATTTATTTCTCAAAGACTCTGTCCCCGTAGACTTTTTTTTTCTTTTTCTAGTACTGATTCTCTTTTCTTTTTTTAAGAAAGCAGTCAATAACATTTTAATGTATTTACACTAATACTTTAAATTAAAACAAACCAATACATTGTTCATAACAAATTATCAGATAATCAAATATAAAAAAGTTAATACAAAATGGATTTTAAATTACATTCCAGAAGGTCACTAAAATCACATTGAAGAAAGAGGCTACATCTATATATATATATATATATACACACAAACACGTATATATTGGTTTTTCTAATTTTGTTTTTTTGCTTAAACTTATATATGCAATTTGTTCACAATTTTCTTTATCTCTTAAAGCAATGGAAGAGTACCGAAAAAAATAGCATGCCTAGCCATGTGCACTACCACCTCAATTGCCACCTCCGGCGTAAACCAACCTCCAAAGCAACCGACTTTCTCTTGGAAATCGCTCTTTCTAATAGTGAATGGTTCTTCAAAACTGTAACAAAAATTTAGAATCACACCCGTTTCCTCAGTACTGCCTCTCATGATTGGCAAGGACAATTTGGCATTGCCTCCTTGGGAGAGTGCTCCATCAAAAAGATATTTAACATTTGTGTTAACCTCACCAATATACCAGGCTCCGTCCCTACAAGAACCTGACCAGTCAATACCTATATGAAGATTTCTATGTGAAACACTTAGATTGAATTATATTATAATTAATTTCTATAAAATGTGGTCGCCGTCGTAGATTATTAAAAAGTTACTAAGAAGTTTTGGTTATAATTTGACAAGTTTAGCAATACAGTTTTGGTTATATATATATATATATATGCTATTAAAAGATATCTTATTTGACAGATGCAACATTACATTTTTAGAAAATGTCTCAATTAAACAAATAAAAGTACCTTGACATGTTAAATCAAATTAAAAACTGTCTCAATTATGCATAAGCACTCTAAGAAAACGCTCAATTTTCGGTGGAATATTCCGCCGAAATTTTTCGAAAGAATTTCGATTGAAAATTAAAAAAAATTCAAATTTTCGGTAGATTTTCAGCAAAATTTTTCTGTCAAAAATTTCAAATAATTAAAAAATAATAATTTTTGAATTTTTTGGCGGATTTGTAGTGGAAAATTCGTCCCAAAAATAAAAATAAATAAATAAATTATTTTTTTTAATTAAAAATAATTAAAAAATAATAATTTTGAATTTTTCGATGGATATTCGGGGAAAAATTCCTCCGAAAAAATAAAAAAATAAAAAAAATAAAAACTAATATTTTTTAAAAAAATATATAATTAAAAAATAATAATTTTGAATTTTTCGGCGGATTTTCAGCGCAAATTTCCGTTGAAAAATTAAAAAAAATAAAAAATAATAATTTTTAAATAAAAAATACTTAAAAAAAATAATACTTTTGAATTTTTCGACTGATTTTAGGTGGAAATTCAGTCGAAAAAATTAAAAATTAAAAAATAATATTTTTAAAATAATAATAATAATTTTATATACTTTAAAAATATATTAAAATTTAAAAATTTGGATTTTTATTTGAATTATTATTAAAAAAATTATTATTATTATTTTAATTAGAATTAAATTAATTTTTGTTTGCAATATATATATATATATGTATATAATATTATGTATTATATATATAAATTTTTTAAAAATTTAAAAATATTAAAATTTTCAATAAATAAAAAACTTATTACTATTATTGTTGTTGTTGTTGTTGTTATAATTAATTATTTTGTATTTGAATTATTGTATGCTATAAATATATAATGCAATGAATTATGACAACAAAGTGAAGATAATTCAATGATAAGAGAGTTATTTGCCAACCAAGAGGGCGAAGGTTTGACTTCCAGTGGATCCAAAATTTGGGGCAATTTCAAGCGCATGAGTGCATGTGCGCGCGAGCTGGGGCGAGGTCCCGAATTCGACTCCTAGGTTGGGCAATTGAAATTTTATATAAAAAAATATAAAATAAATTTTGGCGGAATAATCCGCCGAACATTTATTTAATTAAAAAAATAAAGAAATAATAATTTCGGCGGAATAATCCGCCGAAAATTAAAAAAAATTCGAAGGAATTTTGACGGAATATTCTGCCGAAAATTTATATAATTAAAAAAAAAATATTCCGCCGAAATTTCGCCGAAAATTGAAAAGCGACAAAGGTTTATCCAGCAGATTCGTTCCACCGAAATTAATTATTTCCGACGAAAATCGGCCGAAATTCCACCGAAAATATCGTTTTTTCTTATAGTGAACATCAATACTCCTTATTCTTGTCTCCAAAAATGATCAAATTATACCAAGTTATCAAGCATACGAAATAAAATAACTTTCAAGCCATTGAATCAATTTTTACAAAGAGAAGGATATATAAGGATAATTGAACTTTACTTTAAGAGATATCACCCAGAAGTTATGACTCTCTTTTTTTTCTAAAAAATATTACCAGAAGGACATCATTTGAAAATATTTACACTGATACTTCAAATCAAAAACAAACTCTCACATTATTAAAAGCTATTACATTGTTCATTACATATCATCAGATATAAAAAAAAAAAAAGCTATCATACAATAACATATAATTAATCACATTGATTTCAATAGACTAAAATCACATTGGACATCCTTTTTTCTTAATTTTATTTGTTAAACCTAAATATGCAACTTTGTTCTGCTCTAAACTAGAGGCAGAACGCCAATAAGAATAGCCATCTTTGCCGCCTGCGCTGCCACCTTAGTCGCCACCTTCGGCTTCCACCAAGCTCCAGAATGCTTGACTTTTTCCTCGAAATCGCTCTTTCTAACCATGTATGTTTCGCCAAACCTATAAGAAATGTTTAATGTCGCACCTGTTTCTTTGGTACTGCCACCTCTCATGATTGGCAAGGACAATGTGGCACTGCGTGCTTGATCAAAAAGTTTTTTCATAGTCATGTGAACCTCACCAATATACCTACAAATAGGTAATATCAATAAAACTTTTGTCAATTCTTGAAATACATAATTAATTCAAGAAATTACATTATTTGCTCGGTAACAAAAATCAACCAGGAATAAATTGTGCCGAATAGTATTAGTAATAAAAACTTGCATTTGAATGTAGAGAAATGCTAGTTTTCTTTTGTTTTTTTTTTTTTTCTTTTGAATGAAAATGATGGAAAGTCATGTAAATCAATTGAGATGAGTTGATCAAATAAACAAATTATAGTTTGTGACCTCTACTTCATTCTCTATTTCAACCTTTATTCCATATATATTACACAAAATGTATATCTACACACATACGAATTTCTTAAATGCTCATTTGGGCGTAGATCTATAAGTAAACTGAAAAGGCAGATGAAATATTGTTGAAATTAATGTTTTGTTAATAATAAAAATCTAAATAATTAAATTAGAGATTCTAAAAATAAATTACGAAGAAAAATTTAGATATTAATTAACGCAAATTGTGGTTTTTATTTCTTTGTTAGCATAAAAATCTTATCAACCCGATTTATTAAGTCCGTACCATATGTATCTATAAATATAGGAGTTTGTACGCTTCTTTTGTGTAGAGAAATAATAAGAACATTTCCAAAATCCAAACACCATTCCATCATCAATCTATATTTATTATATGTCTACGATTTCTTCTACACAACAATCACACATTTATTCCTCCGCCCACTTATATCCAATCATCACAGTTCCAATTCAACTTTAATTTTTCGATATATTCTTTTATATTTTTATTCTTCACATATTTATTACAACAAATATGAAATGGAGGATTCAAAGCGAGTAAATTTAGTGATATATAGAGCAATTTTTCAGCAAAAGAAGCCATAGACTAAAACTAGTTTATTACCAGATCGCCTAACCCGGGATAAATAACAAGAGAAAGCAACACGTACGCCGCCATCACCATAAAAGCAAAATCAACAACAACAACAACAACACACACACACATATATATATATATATATAATGAAGGAGATCTTTCTTAAATGCTCATTCGGGTGTAGATATTTTAGTAAATCTGTAATTCATAAAATTGAAAAAGATAGTTCATATATAGAGGATTCAGAGTGATGAATTTAGTGATACATCAAATATCTCTTAACAAAAGGCCTGACTGAAAACAAGAAAAAAATAACACGGCATCATGGAGGAAAAAAATCACACCAAATAACAAGATCGCCTAACCTAGAAACAAGAAGGAACCATCGTCATCATCAACGAGAAGAAGAAGAAGAGGAAGGAAACTCTCAGCTTTTAGCATAAAATATATATATGGATATATATATATATACATATATACACACACATGGTTCGCTACAATGGTCGTGGGAAAGGGAACGGAAGCCACCGCTCCAATTATATGTTGCAACGTCGTTGAATGACTGCGACCTTCTGGCTTATCTCAACTTTTCCTCTCTTTTCCTTTTTCTTTGTTTGTTTTCCAGAATACAAGGTCTGGGAGTAGGTTTACAGAAGTTTTTAATTTACAGGGTTTTTTTTTTTTTTTTTTAATTGATTCACCTCAAAACACAATAGAGAACCGTTTTCGATTTGTCATTCCGACCTTTCATTAGCATGACAAATCAACAAAACATTACAATGGGTGTTATAATGCAGTGGCACCACCGTCCGCGATAAATACTGGAACAACAAAACGGATGCTGGCATTCCAGTTCTGTTCCTGCCGTTATCGCGGCGTTGCAACGAACCACGCACACACATACCTATCATGTCCAAAGGTGCGCTCGGTATAAAGCTTGATGACGAGTGAGAGTCCATCGTAGAGCACGCCCGACTCATTAATTTCGTAAGCCCTGGCGTGGTGCCAGGCCGGGTTCAGATCGTTGTGATTGTCCGGGTTGGTTCGACACTCGATCTGGCTCTCAGCTGATCCAATTGAAATTTTTGCATAAGCTCGTGTCTCCAACAATTTACGAACAACAGGGAGATTTTCTGCTGAAACTACCGTCAGAAAGAACTTCCGGCAGGCCACATACTCGACCTCTTCGGCCATGCTCGTCAAACGAGAGACAGAGAGAGAGAGAGTTATGGTGCTGTAGACAAGATGAGTATCTTTCTTTGATGCTATACTATATGTAAGAGGAAATTATGAATATTGAAGACCTCTTCTTAAACTAAAAATACAAAAAGAAAGAACTCGGAGGAATTGGACAGCTAAATAAACAAAAGTCTGCACTGTATGAATGTGACCGGACGGGATCCCCTACTCCAAAACGATGCCCCATCTTTTTCCCTATACTTTAAATTCATGATATGTGTAAATTTTCAAAATTTATTTAACGACAGATTGTTTTGTTATGTTAATTATGTTAATTCAAGATTTACACATGTCATGAATTTAAAATATGGGGCATGAGATGGGACATCATTTTGGGGTAGGGGATCCCGTCCGGAATGCGACTAGAGCAATTTGAGAATAGTTCACTACAAAAAAAAAAAAAAAAAAAAATCGTGACGTGTTATTTGTGAAACGATTTGCACTGGTCTACTTTGAAATAGCGGTTGAGATATTATTAGTGGGCTGAAGCAGTGATGAATATACGGTCATAATTTACCAAAAAAATTAGCAACACTATGAACTGAAAAATACCAAAATACCATTAAATTTACACTTGTAAAATTCCTTGTAAATGAATATATAATACGAAAAATTTAATAAAAAATAATTCGGACCCCCACCTTTTTCAACATGCATTTAACAAAAACTAACATAAAAATGGCTGTATCCTGTGCTTGGCTTCGGGATTAAGAAAATAAATTGAGATGTATAATTAATGAGACACAGACCATTAATTAATATTGTCAAGGGACTAATTAAGATAAACCTATTATTGGTCCACGTTTCTATTAGTGTTTCTATTACCCGGTCTCAAGTCCCAGCTGGACCCGTTTAATTTCTCCGATTGTTGAGAAGGACTAAGTCAAAAACCAAGAAATCAAAGATAAGCATTAAGTACGTTTTATACATATGCAAATTACCTAGTGGCCCCATCGGAAAATTGCGGGAGCAGATATAATTAATTGTGAAAAGAATAGGAATTTGGCAAAATCTGACCTTCTGAATTAATGTGGACCCAAAATTTGGTGACTTGTCATTTTGTAACTCGTAACTTATCAACATCAGATTATAAAGGACGTCCTATGTTGAATTATCAGCCATCAGAATCTCTAATGTGGAGTTTGCCACTTCGATTCAATTGTTTGATTAAAAGTCAATAAAAGATTTGCCAGAACTCTCCAAAATCTGCAAATTGCACGTTAATGTGACGGACTCTTACAAGAAAATTACGGAACGTCCGTTAAAGAGTAGTTTGAACTTTGAACTTCATAATTATGTAGCATATATAATTAAATTATAATAGTACAGCCCCTATCAATATACATATATATATACATACTAGTATAGCTATAGCTATAATTATAGTTATGTACAAGAAAAATAATAATAATTACATATCTGTTACGACGATCGAGGTCAAAGTTAATAAATGTTATTCCATAGCTAGCCCGAAAAATAATTTTTTTCATGTTTTTTTGAAGCTTTTAGGTTTTAAGGTTTAATTTTCCCTTTTAGAAGAATCCAATAACATCGAGGCTGTAAGTGATTTGATACATGTAATCATAAGTGATTTGGACCAGGTCCGCGGTTAATTTTTCTTAAAGAATTTCCAAAATAAGCAATGCAATCTTTGTTCTATTTTGGGTAGGGTAGTTAGGTTTTTTATAGGGAGTATGACCATATTACACTCCTTAACTAAGAACTAATTAGTGATTTCCTCTCTTGTTTTGATAACTATTTCTACACCCCTATAAATTTGAACGAAGCCCTTACCGTTTTTTGGAAAAGTACCAAAATACCCCTTATAAATGTCAGGCAAAAAGATATAGAAAATCAAATATCCAATTTTCTATTTGGTAAAAAAATATCCCAACTTAATGACATATGTAACTTTGCAAACAACTCTTTGTTTTAAACACCCACTGATGTAGCTCGGAAATGGATGGCTGGAATTGAAGGCGTCTTCTTGAAACTTTGACGGTGGTCCTCCTATACAAAGAGAGTGAACGTATATTCAATTAGCCGATTTTGCACCGGCATAAGCTTAATTTCCAACACTCAAGTCAATGTTTAGGCTATTTAGTGAAAGGTTAGGATGAACAATATTGCAAAAGAAGGTTAATATTACATGATTTACCAACATTAGCTGGGATGCAACATATTGATATGTAATGGCTAGGCTCAACAAAGCTCATAAATGACCTTATAACTTGAGTATAAAAATGCAATTTTCCCACTATCGCATAAGGAATTTTTTTTTATCATCTTTCACGTATAATTCTAGGCTAAGGAAGTGCTAAATGAACTTGTAGGAAATTGCAGGATTTTGCGGGCAGTAGAGACATAGTATAAGTATTTGTATGAGGAATTGTATGCCATTACTATTTTTTTTTTTTTTTGGGTCTTGGTATGCCATTACTATTGCTTATATGTTTATAAAGCCAATTTCGTCAGTACCACATTACGGTTGTTGCTATTGAAATTTTATGAGGAGAAATTATAATTTTAATGGTCTAATAAGTTAGTAATAGAATTTAGGTTTAAAATTAAAGATATAATTTTTATGTTTTCATGTGGTCGGAATTTGGATTCATGTAGGAGGTTCCCTTGTCCGATGATGTGTGATCGGATTGCTGGTTAGGTCCCTATTCTGCAATAATGGAACACATGTGAGTTTAGTCGAAAGTGTAGTCGGCGAAAACCCTCCGACGGTCAAGTCAGTGGAATTCGAGCAAGTAATTGAAAGGTGATGTAATGTACTGTAGAAAGCGTAAGTATAGAATTAAAAATCATACCATGTGAACAGTAGAAACATTCTATTTATAGTAGGTCAGGAGAGAGAATGGACTAGAATAGTGCTGAAGAAGCCCATTTTCTGGCATCTGTACGAGGAATATTCCTTAACACAGTGAAGTGGAAACTTCAGGTGCAACAGTCTATCAGAAACCGTTGCACTGTGGGACATTTCCGAGGTGGACAGTCGAGGTGGTGGACATGGCGGGGACCACTTCGGAATGGAGCAAGTCCCTCAACAAAGCGGCAATAATATCTTCAAGGGGATGATGGAAGGCCTCCTAGAAAGAGGCCGCGAGGAGCTAAGGTGATCCTCGAGGAGAGTACCTCTCCTCATGAGGTCGAGCAAAGACGTGTGTCCTTGTCTAGTGGGCGCCACATCAACAACCTGATTTCCAAGTGGCTTGACCCGATTGGTCCACGTCGTAGGGAAAGTCCACCTGGGGTGTGCATGTTCCTCCTATATCAAGTTTAATATGTCCAAATTAAATAAAATGATTACTTTATTTGTGTTCGAATTAAAAGGTTATAGAATAAATTTGAGTTCTAGGGTTTGTTGGATCAATTAATTCAAAAATAGCATTTATCCTGTTGTTTGCATGGTAATCCTTATTATAGTAATAATAATAATAATAATAATAATTTAACTTTATATTTGCTGAATCTAACTCATACATTTTTAAAAATAAAATTTATATATAACTTCGATTCTAACTAAAAAAGAAAAAAGTGTAAATAAATAAGATAACTATACAATAGAAAATAGTGTCTAAATATTATTAATTCTCTTATTTATGTCGACGATGAAAGCCTTTTTACTTAAATATCAACTTGAGGGGATCATGTGTATTTTCTCTTAGAAGTTTTGCGGGAATTTGGAACACGTTATTGTGATAGCATACTGTCACATATTAATTAGGAGTGGGAAAGATAATTAGAAATGATAAAAAGGAATTTAATTAGTTAATTATATGTTAAAGGAGAGGTTACATGTCTTGAAATTATAGAATTGCTTTTACGTAACTTCAGATGTAAATTGGATGTTTGTTTGTCCAAATATATATTTTGTTAATGAATGTGCCACAATAATGTTGATTTGAAACTGTAGATAAATTAACGAATTTGTTGCAAATATATGTGCACTACATTTTTTACAATTTAATTTTACATAATTAATATCATGTACACACATTGTACAATAAGTTACTCTACATGTAAAACAAGTGAAATCATTATATCATTTGTTTACATAATTAAGGAGTTAAACAATATATGAACTATAAGGAGCTACAAAATGATTTATATGGAGAATGTGAGAGAGTATTAGTATTGAAATGATGATAATTATTAGTATTAGTTTCATGGAATTAATTATAAATATCTAATTAACTAAAAATTGAATATAGAATGTTTTACGTAGCAATTTGATTGAATGAGAACTTGTACACCTTACTGGTCACATAAGGAAAAAAAAAGAGAACTTTGTTTTAAATTGAATCTACCAGACCATAGTATTACAATATTGAGAAACGCTTAAAATGGTGAGAAAAAAATTGTGATCATTAGTCAAAACTTGATGAAATTATTCACAAGTAAAAAGATATCGCAAATTTATGTCGAAGCGCCACGAATAAAAAGGTCCATACAAACTGAAAAATAATCCAATAATCAAGATGAATTTTATGAAAAACTTTGCATAGCAAATGAGATTTTGTCAAAACTAAAATTTGATTCATTCAGTCACAAAAAAAAAAAAAAAAAAAAAAAATAGGAGAGAGAGAGAGAGAGAGAGAGTTCAAAATAGGTCGAGATTGTTGCATTTTGGATCCATTTAAAGGCAAGAAAATATATGTTTATGATTCCTAGTTCAAAGTTCAAGTCTATTGAAGAACTCATTGCACTTGAAATAAGCTTATATAAATTATCTCCACAAATACAATGGCTGGTGAAATAATTGAATCATCACCCTATTATATATTTCACAATCGATACATATAGAGATGGCTATAATCAAAATTGGTTATCAATATTGTAAGCAACGATAATAACACATGAAGATAATACTACATAAGTAATGTGAATATAAACCTTTATGTTACAATTACAGGCTTTAAGATGATAACAATCATATGGGGGTCCATAGAGCTAAAGAATCGATTGGGTAATGGGTAGGTATTGGGAGCCTGGCCCAGACCCGATGAAGCCTCTTTAATGGGTTTCGAGTTAAAAGATCATGGGCCTAGGTCTGAGGATATAATTTATTGCTTTTTTGGGCCTTAGTACTCTCTACACATTGGCAGGGCTATCCCTCTTTTTTATTTTTTTTTATATTTTTTTTCTTTTGGATATAACATTATATATTTAACACACAGAGATAATTTTAGGTCATAGCTAAAAGTGACTTCGTGTTAATTTCTGGAACTAATTATAATCTTTCAATACTATAGAACGAAGAAGGTTGCTCAAACATTGAAAAATCAAAACATACAACTGGAGTAACGGAGGAAAATCATACTATTGGCAACCATCACTGCTTGAAGTTATAAAATGGAATTGAATTATAAAATATATATATATATATACGCATAGGAAAAAGATAGAAATGATTTTATTTTAGAGAAACAAGTGAATTATTATTAAGAACGCAAATGAGTCGAGTTGAGTTGAGTCTTGGTCTTTTTTTCAGGCTCGAGCTCAAGCTCTAATCAAATAAATTGAGCTCGAGCCCAAAGAGTAAGGAAAAAAGGGGGCTCGAGCTCAAACTCGAGTTTTGTTCAAGTTCGGCTTGACTCGGTTCGTTTGGCTCCAATTTATGAAAAATTAAGTTATAGGCTCGACCTTGAATTCAAATACTTTTAATTATTTTATTATGTTCGAGATGCAAGCTCAAACTCGAAAATCAATATATTATTTATAATCATATATATAATTATGTAAGAATAAAAAAAATATTAAAAAAGGAAAGCCACAAATTGGAATTACTTGACTCGAGTTCAACTCAACTCGAATTATTTGAATTTGAGTCCAAACCTTTGTCGAGTTCGGTTCATGAGACTTGATTCATTTAGGTGTACGGGTACAAAGTTTTTTTTTTTTTTTTTTTTTTGATAAATGAGGACAAAATATTAGATGACCAATTAATAAATTCATATTGATAATGCCATGTAAATAGAATTGGCAAGTTAGACTGGTGGATGTGTAAAATCCAAAAAACATAGGATGAAAGAGGTTATTTTTATTTTACTATAAGAATGCACTCTTTTCTTTGATGAACAGATACATTATAAATTTAGTCTCTACGACAAAATTCATTCATATTTAAATTAAATGCCTATTCTGATTTTTTTTTAAATTTTATTTACATTGAATTATGTCATTAATCCATCACAAATACCTTAAATTTGTGAAAAATCTCATCACAAATTTTCTATTAGTGAAGAGAGTGTTTTTTTAGTATTTTATTTTATTTTATTTTTAAACAATGGATTGAATATTTTTCTTGGTGGTGGTTGTTAGATTTTTAAATATATTGAAAAAAAATTCATGGGCTGAATTGTATCAATTAATATTTTTCTTTTGGGGGTAAAAGGGATGGAAGATTAATATAAGTGTACGTAAATCAATTGAGATGAAAGGACCAAATAAACAAATTATTCAAGCTCGAGTCCGTTATTCCATTTTCAGTTTCATCATTCATGTAACATTACTCATATACTATTTCTGTGATCGAATCAGTTTTGAATAAACTTACGATTACCATATCTTGTGCATGAATGGGACTGTGGAATTTTCCGAAATTAATTTTTGAGCAGAAAATATATACATGTACACAATAATAGGATCAAATATTTTTTCAATATTTTTAGAAGCGACAATACTTGACTTAAGTCTATTTTCAAACATTTCATCTATAGACATATTCTATTGTTGATATATTACCATTGAACGCAAGATTTGCCCCCGAACTCACCTACCCAAGAGTGCATGTACATTGAAATTGAACTATAAACAACTCGCTTGAAAAAATATTCAATGACTGTCCTTGAATTTTAAAACAAAAATTTATTAAATGCTACATTATTGCATTTATTGATCATTTAATATATTCGTCAAAAGATAGACATACGCTCTCAAGAAAACAGAAGGCCATGCACAGTTAGATTTCTAAAACAGAAACACGATTCACCAAAATAAATGTGAAATTGTAATGATTTGCAGGGGAAAGAAAAGTAGTCAGCGTGAGGGGAAAAAAACCCCAGGTGTTTGTCCTCTCATCAACATATATATTCGTCACTTCTTTAATTTGTCCTTTTTATTGGGGAAAAAAAAAAGCAGTCACCAACGTGGCACGTCAATATCCATATGAATTTCTAAGTGAAATATTTAGATAGAATATATTATAATAAATTCTATAGAATGGGGTCATCACCAAAGATATTTGTAAAAGTTAATTAAGAATTTTCTCTAATAATTCGACAAATTTAACGATATAGACATATAGGGTTTACTGTGAAATCGGCAGAATGAAAAAAAAATTCTTTTCGACAGTTTTCGTGTTATAATTTCAAGAAAGGAATATTGTCAATGATTTATGGACCTAGAAAATGCTTTGTTTACTGTACTAGTTTTGCTCCATTATTTCTTAGGTTTTTTTTTTAATTGTATAAGATTATAAATTGTATGAGCATTGTGTTTGATTTAAATTATTGATACAATTGTTTGAAATCTTTAAAAATTATTAAAAATAATTAATTTTGCCTGTAAAAAACATTTTTCAGCAATAAATTTCATTGGGGCGGTGTTGGGCGATGCAAGTACCAAACATATTACTCCCTCTATCTCACAATAGATGGCAAATATTTTTTATCCCATAATATATATATATATATATATATATATATATTCACATTCCAATAAAGAATTTTTTAGTTTTTTCCTAATATATATGCCCTTAGACTTTAATTAATATCATTTGTAAATTCTTAAAAATTCTCTCAACAACTAATTAATTAGGAAGGTATTTTAGTCAAATTAATTTATAATTAATATTGGTATTCTATTTCCTTAATCCTTGTACAATAATATTAAAAGACATCTATTATTGGACGAAGAGAGTATATATAATCGATTGAAATTAGTCATTATTGTAGTTTTAGAGTGAGAAGTGCTAATGGTTACAATTTGAGGGTGAAAAGTATCAATTATCCTACCGAGGATCCCTTGGCCCAATAGCAAGGAGGAGGCCCGTGATCAAAGAGGTCACATATTTGATTCACACTTATATGGGTCTTATTCTACTGCATTATAGTTTGTTCTTTTATTGTATAGTAGTTCGTTTATTTGTATCATTTGATAATTTGTTGAATCGACAATAAATTATGAGATGTAATAGTTGAATTTGATTTGGATCATTAATATAATCATTTGAAATTTATTGCATCCCTAAAAAGTATCACTTATCCTAGATCAAATGTACGAAAACGTTGTAATTTACCATGTCAATGGTCTAAACACAAGATATACATTTGAGTGTGTAATAGTCCAAATTAAATAAATTGATTACTTGATCTGGGTTTCGAACGAAAGGTGATAATAACTTTTAGTTTAATTTGGGGTATGTTAGATCGACTAATTCAAAATTAAGTACAAAATTTCTTCTATCATTTTCAGCTAGCTAGTTGGTTTAAGATATTTCAATCATACCCCCATAGCAAAACTAAAAAACTTATTAAATTGCATGACAGAAAATAGAAAAAAAAAAAAAAAAGACTGTATTTCAAGTGATATCCGTGTCCAAGGAGATATATACCTGAGTACATACATGCCACAACAACACATCTATATACTTCAATTAATCACATTAATACTTTAAATCATGAACAAATTACTACATCGTTAAATTACAAATTATCATTAAAATGTCAAATACACAACGCCTATATAAACTATTTTACAGTTTACAGTAGACTAAAATCACATGATTGCAGTCGGAACTCCCTGTTTGATCACTGTAGTGACAAAGAGGCTAGTATATCATTTAAATTTAAACTCAAATATTCAATTTTCTTCTCTCTTTAAATTGTCGGAAGAATAGCAAAAAGAACAGCCTGTTTCGCCACCTCCATCATAATCTCAATTCCAAATTTGCGCAGTTTCTTCTTGAAATCCCTCTTTGGAACACTGTATCTTTGTCCAAAACTATAATAAAAATGTAATTTCCCACCTGTTCCTGTGTTACCTTGGACGATTGGCAAAGATAATTTGGCATTTCCCCCTTGGTTGCAAGCATGATCAAAAAGTTCTTTCATTGTTGTGTGAACCTCACCAATGTATCTGCCATGTCACATATAGTACCAAGGTTGAAATTAACAATGTTGTTAAGTTTTTATTAATTACAATATTTGTTAATAAAAACTCACAAAAATTTTAATCAACACTTTGTTTCCCTAGCAAAATATACATGCCTAAAACTAGCGGTTGTTAGAGTTTCAAATTTATTGATATTAAATTCATGTGCTGAATTGTATCAATAAATTCTTACATTAATTCAATGTGAGAAATACCTATTTTCTTTCCTTCTTTTTTTCTTTTGGGAATAAAGGATGGAAAATTAATTTATTCCATTTTCATTTTCATCTTTTATTGAAAAAATATGAACTTGTTTCTTAAATGGTCATCGGGATTTGCATTTTTTTTACAATTAAAGCGCATCTATAGTTAGAATTGAAAAGGCAGATGAAATATGAAATTAACTTTATTTAATTATGTTAATTAAGCAAACCTAGAAATGACCAGAAAAAATAACACGCCCACCATCATCAAAAATATATGAGAACAATAATAAAATTAAGTAATTAATTAATTAATAATGAAGGAAATTAAGTCATTCAGTACATATAATCATCCATAATTAAAACTAAAAAAGCTATGAGATATAAAATAGAGGATCTAAAGTACTGAGTATATTCAATGATATATATAAAGTAACTTTTAGCAAACGACGAGGCATGTCTGAAAAAGCCCGATTCTCTCTCCAAATCGCGTAACCTAGAAACAACAATATGAAAATATAACACGGATAAGATCTGCTATTTTAAACTGTGTTTTATACCTATCACCCAAGGAGCGTTGGCAATAAACCTTGATGACGACTGCGAGTCCATAGTAGAGCACACCCGACTCGGCTATCTGATAAGCCATGGAGTGGTTCCAGTTCGGGTTCAGCCCGTTTTCCCTGTCCGGATCGGTTCGAAACTTAATTTTCTTTGTACCTGTTCTAATTGAAATCTTTGCATAAGCTCGTGTTTTGAACACTTCACGAACATCTGGGAGATTTTCTGCTGAAACTATCGTCAGAAAAAAATCCCGGCAGACTATGTACTTGTTTCCTCTGGCCATCCTAGAGCGGGAGAGGGAGAGAGAGAGAGAGAGAGAGAGAGAGAGAGGGGGAAATCACAGTATTCGACCTTATTACAGATGGAATTTTAGATCTGTGACGACTAATATGCGGTCATAATTTTGTGAATTTTCTTGATGGATAGTACGGTTGACTTGGAGTTCTAGGCTGGGATTGACTTGAGCAGTACAGATATTACAAGTAAATACTTTTCAACACAAATAAATGAATAAAGAAAAAATAGCAACAATTTTCTAGTGGCCAATTAATCAAAAATAGTATTTGACGGAGACGACGTGTAATTTGATGCATTTAAATAATAGTTAGATTAGGGGTTTTTTTTTATAGTAAATTAAATTAGGGTTTTATATTTTTGAAAATTTGTTCACAACCCATTATTTTACCCTCCTTTTATATTTAAATAAATAAACTTTATAAATTTACATATAAAACATGCGAATAGATATAATATATACATAACAAATATACACATTATTCAAATAATTGCATACCTCTAGTCACTAGCTATCGCCACTGCCGACCATCACCACACCAGTTGTCTGCATTTAATTTATTTTTTTTTAAATCATTAATTTTTTATTTCACATTTAGAATAACATTTTTTTAAGGAGAGACATATAATGTGTTTGGCTAAATTTATTTTTAAGAGCTTATAAGTTCGTAGAGTTGATAAAATACGTTAGAGTTTATAAGTTCTTACATCTTATTTTAAAAATAAGTTCTTAATGTGTTTTGATAAAATAAGATAGGGATAATTACTCCCACTACTCCTGAAGTTTGGCCTAATTACAAATAACACCCCCTTGTATCAGAAATTACCGATACCCCCCTGAGTTTTGTGGACTTTTTTGTAAGGTAGATGAAAATAATAAAATGTCATTTTTACCCCTTGAATATTTGAAATATTTTTTATTTAAAAAATAAAAAAATAGGTATAAAATTAAATTGTCCAAAATACCCCTCATTAAACGCAACCCTAACTTAACCCCCCCACCCCAAACACCGTACACCGTACCACCTTCCACACCCCTCCTTCTCTCTCACCCGCCACCCCATTTCTGTCTGTCTCTCTGTCTCTGTCTCTCTCTCTCTCTCTCCCTCTCTCTCTCTCTCTCTCGCGCCCCTCTCGATCTCTCTCTCTCCCAGCGGCTGAGGCGGCGGCGCGGCGCGGAGAGGCTGAGGCGGCGAAGGCGGAGACGGTGGCGCCTCGCCCCTCTACATCTCTCTCTCGCCCCTCTCGATCTCGATCTCCAGCGGCGGAGGCGGAGGCGGAGGCGGAAGGAGGAGGGCGGAGGGCGGCGGCGGAGGTGGAGACGGTGGCCCCTCTCTCTCGATCTCTCGCCCCTCTCTCTCGATCTGTCTCTCCCTCCTCTGAATCTCTCTCCCCCTTTATCTCTCCCTCCTTCCTCTCGGCGGACGGTGGCCGGCGTTGGAAATTGTTGTCGAAGGGCGGACGACGGCGCCGGAGGACGGTTGGCGGCGGCGGAGATCTCCCTTTCTTTCTTTCTCTCTCTTTCTCTCTCTCTCTCTCTCTGTATCTCTCTCTCTCGTCTCTCCCCCCCTCTCTCTCCCTTCTGTATCTCTCTGTCTCTCTCTGGGGCAGCGGAGGCCGGCGAGCGGAGGAGGCGGCGGACGGGCGGCGGCGGAGGGCGCCGGAAATGTTCGTATATATATGTGTGTATATATATATATTTATAAATATTTTTGTATATTATGTGTATATATATTTATATTATGAAGATAAATTTTAAAAATGTACAAATATATATATTTTTTTATCACAGTAAAATATTTATATTATGTATAAATATTTATTATGTGTAAATATATATATATATAGATATTATAAATAAAAATATTTAAATATATTTTGTTATTTATTCAATATAAAACAAAAAATTAGCCACAAGGGTAAAAAAGTCAATTTAGAATTGGCCAAATAGTATTTTTTCCTTCAAAGGGGCAATTTTGGAAGTTCAATTGAGTTTTCGAACGTTGACCGTTAGTCAACCTAACGGAAGGTGAAAATTGTAAGACGGCAACAAAACTCAGGGGGGTATCGGTAATTTCTGATACAAGAGGGTGTTATTTGTAATTAGGTCAAACCTCCGGGGTAGTGGGAGTAATTATCCCAATAAGATATTGTAGCTTATAATATAAGTTTTAATTTTGTTTAGCAAAAATGAGGGCCTATAAATTCTTTTAAGTGTAATGATAACCAAAAAAAAAAAGGTAAAATCAATTTCATGTAAATAAATATTGTTTGAAATAGTATAAATGTAGTATTAAAGATAAATAAAGATATTTATATTATTTTATCTTTTAATATTAAACAGTTTAGAAAATTGTTTCAGAAATAAGTTTGGGGAGCATACTCTTTTTTTTGAAGCTTTTAAGTTTATTTACTTAAAAAAAATTATCAAAACACCTTTGAGAAACTTATAAAACTTAGCCAAACACTCTCATAGTGTGATGCTGCCCATATAAATTTGTTTTGTTTGATTGAATGATATATATATATATATATATATTTATTTAGTCCATATAAATTTGTTTTATTTGATTGAATGATATATATATATATATACACATTTGATTGAATGATACCCCTCTCTCTATACATATAGTGAGAGGAAGAGATCATTAATTTGGTTCCTTAAGGGCTAAGATGAAGCTTAATTCTATTCGTTCACGTTTCTATCAGCAAAGAAATATTTTTCCCTGCAATTTTAACAGGTAGTCCAATTTTAATATATGCGGGAGACTAAGAAATTCTGCTGTCTGCACATACAGGAGGCTCATATAGCATAAATTGTAAATGATTTTCCTTCATAAAAGAATTTCACTACGCCTTTTTGGAATCAACATCTAAAAATGATTTTAATCTAGAAATAATATCAAAGTCATATGACAAATTAAGCTAAACTGGAGTTGAATTGGGGGCAGAACGGGTAATTAACGACGTCCTCATTGACTTTCTTTTGCGCAAAATAAACTTCGATAGGAGCCTTCTTTTTACGCGATATATATATATATATATATAACCGAAATAGATATATTATATGAAAGTACTTCTTTTACTAATAAAAAAATTGTGAATGAGAGATTTGGTCATAAATTTAAAGTAATTTATAATCAAATAGTGATAGAATTTAATGTAAATAGAGTTTAAAAAAACGACAAGACATTTGCAAACTAGAACTTTTTTATAGATGAAATCTATCATACATAGAAACTATATTTATAATATATTGGTTCTTTATTAATGGATGTGCATTCTTACAGTAATAATTGTGTCATATATAGTTATATATATATATATATATTAATATCTATATTTTAACCATAATTTATGATAACTTCCGAAAGATGTATAATATCTTTTTCTTTGAAGCATTTAAAGTTGATAAATTTATGAAATAAACTTTTCTTCGTCCTTTTAGTAATCATAACATCAAATTTGTAGTTATGTTTTATGCACATAAAGAATATGAAACTAAGTCGGGACAGGACATCCTAAATTTATTATCCTTACATTTTGTCATCCACATTGACATTCAATGAAATTTTAAGTTTACACAAACTAAAATACATAGCACTCTATAGTCGACACTACTACTACTACTAGTGGCTAGCTATTTTCACTAATAATAATATAAATAAAATAACAATATCCTAATTTTATATTGGACTGGCAGGTAATAATTCATAACGTACTGTACTATTACTTCCAACTTGTAAGTAAATTCTGAGTAGTCAAGGAAATTGACAAATGTGTTGATTAATTTTTATTATTATGTAATTAATTAAATCTATTTAGCGGAGATAATTTTTATTTTGACACTAAGTAGTCAAAAAATGACAATACTACTATTTTAAGTTGTCTTTATTTAAAATCAGTAACACTCTTATAGTGTGATAAGTTCGTAATTTCACTTGATTTTTATGTTTATTTTGACGGACTTATCATGTATTTTTCTCCATTTGAACTTCTTTTTGCCTAAATTCGAGATAAATCGTGTTTTGTAGGTGAGATGGCAAAAATATTATAAAGGAGACGAAAAAGTGGAATCAAGAGTTGGGTACCTATGCAAAATATTTCGAGTACCAACCCAATTTTAGAGATTTTGAGAAGAAACTAATCTGTATGTTTGGGTATACACCCAAAATATTTCGGGTATGTACCCAATTTCAGTCAGTGGGACGTTGGATGAATCTGTAATTTTGGGTATGTACCCAAAATATTTCGGGTACGTACCCAAAATCCGCGGCAGAAATTTAGAGCTTTCCTAGTGCGATTAGGACTCTATTTTTGGAAGGTGTCTCTACGGTTTTTCTGCCCTTTTTAAGTCCAGAAACATAGGGACGGCTACTGTTCACGTTTTTGGAGCTAGGCTTTAGAGTTTAGAATTTTTCTTCCATTAATCTTCATCTTTTGGGCGATTCTTGTGGAGAACGGAAGAAGGAAGAAATCAAGATCGAAGGGAAGAACAACCGAACGAGAGGAGTTTTGCACCTAAAATTTCCAGCAATTAAGTTCATTCTTCTCTTTTCATGAATTCTCTTCCATATTTCATTTTTATGTTTAATTTCATTATGAACTAATTTTAATTAAATGTAAGGATGGTGTAGTTCATCGTTTTTGCTATTCTATGAAAATCCCAGTGAGTTTGAATTTGTTTTCCTATGTTTTCTTTGTTGTGTGATTCTTGTCTAATGGTTTAATACGTGGTTAGGGTTTGATCACCTCTAATTAGCGAATTTGAGAATCGTGATGAGGTCGAGAGACGATTCACGATAATAACTTTAATTAGACGAGATCAATTGGGTTAAAGTTGCATGAGAATGAATTTAACTTTGATTGAGCCTTAAGGCAGTGTTTAAAAATTCATACAAATACTTCTAAAGTTGGGACTAATTGAATAAGAACTGGTTAGTATTAGGCTTAGAGGAATTGTATGAATTAATTCCGCAATGCTCGAGAGAGATTGTGGATATATTCGTTCCTAGGCTTCACACAACCACGAAATCACTCAACTTAGGGATTGGATTAGAATAGCAAATTATGTGAATGAAACCACCTTACACTTGCTTTTCTCGCTTTGGTTATTTGTTATTATTGTATTTCGCAAGTCTTTTTTACTAAGAAAATTAGGATTTATTTAGAAAATTAAAACCACCACTCAGTTTGATCAATTTAAATAAACAACACGAGTCAGTTTTACAGGCCAAATCACAATCCCTGTGGATTCGACACTCAACTCACTTTATATTACTTGTACGACTGCGTGCACTTGCGCAAGTCACAACATAGTGATAGCTTAATAATAAAAATATTGTCACTAGAATGTTACGACAACAGTGTCTTGACCTCTAAAATATCAATTTTTTTTATACAATCAATTGAGGACACTCTATAAATATCAATTGGAATACCACACACACAAACTTACGCACCCAAAGAAGAAGAGGAGACGATAATAAGGTTCAAATTCGAGACTTCAATGGTACCAAATTTGACCTAGTGGCTCTAAATATCACATTAGTTGTGCTACTAATCATTAAAATATAATGATAACTTAAACATAATTTAAATTATAGTTGACATCGTGAAAATCATTTTCGATGACATAACAAAGCTCGTTATCAATATATATATATATATATATATATATATATATGTTGTTGACATTCTTATTTTTGTGGTAGTTATATGAATTAAAATTTATGTGGCAAGGTCTAGTTTTAAAATTTGATTTATATTTAATATATATATTGGGAAAATTATTTGAGGGTTTTGAAGAAGAAAATGTTATATTAATTACAAGAGCTAGACGGCAATTTGGAAACTGGAATACATATATATATATATAGGGGTAGGAATCGGGTCGGGTAATTGCGGGTTCGAATTTTACTAGTCGGGTGCCCGATATGTCGGGTAGTGTAAATTGCTACCCGAATCCGACCCGAACTATATGAATACCCAATCAATCGGGTATCCGGTCAGGTTTGGGTTTTACTTGATCGCATTTGGATTTGGATGAAATAAATTTTGTTAATTATATCAATGTGATAATGAAAATCTGGTTATTTTTTTTTAAAAAAAAAAACATCTTCAACAGAAAATCATAAATGCAATTTACACTCTGATGTTGAAAAATAAAGTTAAAATGCTTGCAATTATTGATTGTAAAATATTATTATAATATTATTAAACTATTTGACACTAATATTATTAGGACATTAACTATAAAAAGAAAAAACACCTGATTCAAATGTCCGCCCCGATATGTACAAGTCTTTGATTTTAAAAGTTAAAACTCGGTCATCTTCTGGCAGGAGTAGGAGTCTAAAAGGTACAAACTCATCTTTTGGCAGAAATAGGAGTCTAAAATCTAAAAATACATCTCTTAAAAAGTAAGACTATAGGAGTAAGATTAAATACAACCCAAAATTCTATTTATTTTTTATATCTGTCTTTTTTTTTAATTTTGATCTGGTTCTTCGGGTGGAAAAATAAAACCCAAAGTCTGACTCGTATTGTAATTAGTCGGGTTCAGGATAACCCAAACCCAATGTGTAACCCGAATTACTGGCCGCAAAATACCCAAACCCAATCGGATCTGATCGGGACCCAATTTACCCGATCCGAATGCCCACCCGTATATATACACACACATACATTTGGGAAATCGAGAAATCTACATATTAATAATTAAAATATATTTAACAAAAATTTCTACAATAACAAAAATGTTGTCACTAGAATTTTAAGAGAACATTGTCTTTGCCTCTCAAATATCACATTAGTTCTGTATCAAAAAAAAAATATCACATTAGTTGTTTTAGTAATTGTTAATAATAATAATAATTTAAATATAATTTAAGTTATAGTTGACATTGTGAAAATCATTTTCGATGACAAAACAGAGTTCATTATCACTAAATATATATATATATATATATATATATATATATAAATAGCCGGTGAAAATTTCATATAGCAATGTAATTTGTATGTTGTATTCTCATTTTTCTAGTAGTTACATGAATTTAAATTTATGCGGATTATCTAGTTTTTAAATTTGATTTATATTTAATATATATATATATACACACACATACATTTTGGGAAAATTGATTGAAAGCTTTGACGAAGAAAATGATATAGTAATTACAAGAGCTAGACTCTTTGAAATATATATACCTTTGGGAAATCGAGAAATCTACATATTAATAATTAAGAAATATTTAACCAAAATGCCTACAATAATTTACAATAGGAGCTCCTCCATCATCCACGAAAATAAAAGCAAAAAACTTACTAATTACACCAAAACTCCTTGTTTATAACTTTATATTCAAGTAATATAGCTTATGTGAACAAATATTTAATACATGTTGACCATCAAATATTTAAAGACCACACTACAACATGAGTAATATATATTAATCACGATAAAACTGGAAGTATAGCAAAAATAACTTGACCCACCTCGACAACAATCCAAGCTCCAAGCTGGATCACTTTCTTCATGAAATCTATCTTTTTAACAGTGAATCTTTCTCCAAAACTGTAAGAAAAATTTAAGATTCCATTTGTTTTTACAGTGCCTCGGGTGACTGGCAACGATAATCTTGCGCTGCCTCCACCTCCCTCAAAACGCACATTATCAAAAAGATCTTTCATCGTCGTGTGAACCTCACCAATATATCTGTCGTGTAGTAACAAATTTGAAATCCCAAATTTTGAGTTATAATGAGTCTTAAATATGTAATTTGAAATGAAATTATCAATAAATAACAAGAATTCGCCAAGTCTACGATTTTTGTCTAATTCCATGATTAATAAAAGTTAATTTGCCCATAAACTATTTGAGAATAAAAATGAAAAGGTTTTTGAATAAAAGCGATAAAAGTAAATCAATTTAAGATGAATATATATACTGACTAAACGGAAAAATATCACTTTTCAGCCCACTTAATCTTTGGTTTTAGCTCAATTATTTATGAGTTTACCATATTTATTCCTATAACTTATTCATTTGGATTTACAAAGGTACTATTTCTCCTGTTTTTATTAAATAGATAAATGGATGGAAAATTTTATTAAGGTTAGATCAAATTCAGATGAGTACACTGTAAAATATAATTTTCCAACCCCTTAACTTAACTTGTATAAAAATTTAGTGCTATTATTTATGAACTTATCATATTTAGTCATTCCTGCAACTTTTCCTAGTTTCCTTTTTCTCCCCAATATTCACTCTTTTCCACCTTTCAGCTAGCCTAGAAATGAACGAGTTTATCGCCAGATAATTGCCTAACCGAAATATAGAAAAATAATTAACAAGACAGTTTGAATAAAATGGTACATTAGAGAGAGAGAGAGAGAGAGAGTCAGTTTGAGCACAACATACCTATCGCCAACGGCGCGCTTGCAGTATAACTTGATGACCACTGCGAGCCCGTAGTATAGCACGCCTGATTCGGCCACCTCGTAAGCCAGGGCGTGGTTCCAGGCCGGGTTCAGGCCGTTGTGCTTGTCCACATCTGTCCGAAACTTGATTTTCTTTTTACCTGTTCCGATTGAAATCTTTGCATAAGATCGAGTTTTGAACTTGAATCTACGAACATTCGGCAGGTCTTGTGCTGAGACAAGTGTTAGAAAGAACTTCCGGCAGACGATCTGGTCGTTCTCTTCTGCCATGCTTGTAACAATACGTATAATGTATGTCTATATAACTAAAAAGTCAGTGATTGTATAACTCAAATTTGTGGCATATTGTTCCTATATATATATATATATATATATATATATATATAATTTACGATGTAGAGAAAAAAAGAAAAAAAAATCTTGTTACAATTCATAGTGATGTATTATTTTTGACTTCGTTTGGTTACGAAATATGTCTTTATAAGAGTGTCGTTCGTACATAGGGATAATTATTTGAAATAATAATCTTATTAGCATAATAAGTATCATCACTGACAAAATAAAATACATCTTATAAAATAGTGATGATTTTTAAATTGTCGCTTAGTATTTTTTTGTCATTTGTTTTTGTAGGAGTTAATTGCACCAGACCCCTATGTTTAACTCTAATTGGCGCAAAAAAAATGTGTAAAATTAATTAGCCAAAAAAAAAATCATTTGCACACTCCCCCCCCCCCCCCAATCATTGTCATAAACTTATTAATTTATTGAACTTCCGAATTCGAATTGACCCCTACATATTTACTACTTTTTCTCCAATCGTTTGCATACATGCAATTGCCAATTTTTAAAAACACAGGGTTTTCCTTGTGCATTTTTACAATTACATAGTGTCAGTTTTGCCAAATTATTTTATAAGAAAAATAAGGGTAAAACAATATTTTTACAATCAAATCCAAAAAATTTTGCGATTATAATGAGTGAAATATCTTTTCTAATTGCATGAATATTTAAGATGCACGGTTTATATTTCCACATGAACTATTATGCTAATTAAGATTTCACACAGTTTTTATTTTTTATTGTTTTTTCTTCTTAAAAGGGATAATACAAGGGTTCTTGTGCAATTTTGCCATTTTTATAGCGTACATGTTGAAGTCAGTACTTAAAGTTTAATGAACTTGTCAAATTTGTCATAGCATATCTTGATAATGTCATTCAAGCAGATATGGTGTATTTTATTATGTTTTTTTTTTTTTTCTGATCAAATGTGAATTCTTCTGTAGTTTTGGAACTTCTTAGCTTGTTAGCAAAATAGCTTTCAAGGACAAATTGGAATTCGATCGAGAGTTTTGTGACGTAAGAAGAGATAAAAAGAAAGAGCAAGGTGGAGCTTTATTGACTGGAAAAATTCTTATTGTTGTATATATTTTTTTAATATCCACATATACTATTCACACATTTGCAGACCTTTGGTTTAATGAATATGTAAACTGTCTTAATTAAAAGCATGGTGAGTTTATCGCCAAGGATTTGAATCCTTACAGTGTGTGTGCTTATTTAGGGGGAAGAAAAATCACTCACACACATTGTAAGAATTTGAACCCGCAACAATAAGCTCCACACCCTATCAAAAATAGGGTATGTAGCCAGTAAGCCAAAAGCTCATAAACTAAATTATATTTTAGGTTGAGATATGTATTTTAAATAATTTTATGTTTTTTTACAGAATTTTATCATAGAATAAAATTGTTTTTAGGACAATTTTGTTAATTTTGATCAAATTCTCAACTAGAAGAGAGTATTATAACTTTGAAATTAAATAGGAATATATACTTGTGTAATCACTGTACTAATAGGGAAGGGCAAGAATTTTCCAGGGCAACGCAACTAATCCTAATTTTTTTAGCACAAATGAATAAACTTTATTCATGAGTCGTGTTCAATTATAGAAGGTGACATAATGGAAATAAAATGGTACCCATTGGCAAGCACTTTTTATCGGAAAACAATATTAAAGTGGTGTTAATTAATTAATTGGCTGAGACATTTGTTTAGAAATGGCAATAATATTATAAATATTGCGCGTGTAGCCCCAAAAGTCTTAAGAGATTAAGGTGAGAAGAAGACACATATGTATTTCCTTATTGTTTG
This sequence comes from Petrea volubilis, assembly GCA_026212405.1. Lineage (NCBI taxonomy): Eukaryota > Viridiplantae > Streptophyta > Magnoliopsida > Lamiales > Verbenaceae > Petrea > Petrea volubilis. The sequence continues at coordinate 4,320,440 of CM047874.1, read as the reverse complement.
AATGAGACACATAGATTATTCATATGGTTTATTGAAGACTAGATCAAGCTTCTATTCGTCTAGCCCCAAAAGTCTTAAGAGAGCAAGGTGAGAAGAAGACGCATATATTTCCTTATTTGTTTGAATGAGACATATATAGATTAGTCATGTGGTTTCTTGAATACTAAGATCAAGCTTCTATTCGCCTAATTCTCTAGCATTTTCAAGTGAAATTAAATTAATATGGGGTGGATTAAGTGATTTATCACAAAAAGGTGAATGAATTTTACAAGATCAATAGTTATAATAAATGTGTTCAAGTTGTCACTATTGACATCCTCAGAAAAAAAAAATGTCCCTATTGACGATTAGTATATTATCAGTTAACTAGATATCGTTAATGAGAAAATAAATGATATCCTTACTAAATATATGTTAGTAGAGGCATTTTTTGTAATAATTTGAATGTTTTTGTTATTAATGCCATAATTTTTTGTTTCGTTCATAAGAAAAAATGGAAATTTTGGAGGATTTTTTCAACAGAATAATCCGCTGAAAAATTTCGGCAGAATTTCGGTGAAATTTAAAAAAAAATATTTTAATTTTTTGACAAAACATTTGGCAGAGAAATTTTAAAAAAATAAAAACTTAAATTTTCAATTTTCGGCCAAATTTCCTGTCAAAAAATTAAAAATATATATTAAATTTTCAATTTTCGGTAGAATTTCGGCAGAAAATTCCACTGAAAATTTTTAAAAGAATAAAAAATATTAATTTTCAATTTTTGGCCAACTTTCAACCAAATTTTCTATTGAAAATTGAAAAATAAATATTTTTTATTTATTTTTTAATTTTCGACAGAATTTCTGCCAAAAATTCCGTCAAAAATTTTTAAAAAATTAAAAAAAAAATTAATTTCTCAATTTTTGGCTTAATTTCGGCTTAAAATTTAGCCAAAAAATTTTTAAAAAATTAAAATATTAATTTTTAAATTTTCAACTGAATTTCGACAGAATATTCCGCCAAAAAATTAATCAATTCATACAAATTTCAAATCTAATATATCTAATATATATTAATATATATTGATGTTTGGATGCGTGTATAGACTATAGTAATTAATTAACTAAATATTACATTATTTGTTAATTCTAACTTGTAAATTGTCAATGCATAATAATTAGAAAATGGTATACGGTCAGGGGTTGGTTAAGATGCCAACCAAAAATAAGATACTCCAGGTATAATTTCACCACGTCTACAAAAACTAATACAACAAATCATATATAGCTAACATGACAATTGACATATTATTAACAATCAGAGGATCGATAGCTTGTAGACATATATACCTTGCAGACTAGTAGTAATTAATATGAAAGTTTTAACAAGTGACACATATAAGTAACAAGAAGGTTTGTTTTTTGTCGCCATAGTGATCGTTTTAAGCTTAATACCGATAATATTTATATTATAAAAATTCAGTATCGATCACTGCTAACATGCATATATATATATATATATATATATAGTTACAATAAAATTATCATCACAAATGGTAACGACAAGTACTTTTTATTGCTTAATTGCCATTTCATATTACGTCAAAAAAAACGTAGTTACCACCATTTAATACATGTATTATATTATATGCACCAATATTTTACCAAATTTATGAATCACAACAGTTATTGATTTATTGTCAAATTAAATATTAAATAAAAATACAAATATGAAGGCATATGTATACTGCATATATACATGATAAATGATCATACTACAAGAAGAAATAATGATAAATGATCATAGTACAACAAGAAATGAAAGAAAATACATCTAACCCAACCCTCACCCTTGAAAAAAAAAAAGAAAGAAATAGAAGGGGAGAGAGTGAGATCAACACTGAGTCCAGCCTGAAACAGTTTCGGCGAGCAACATCTTATCAAGCACGACTTTGTCTCCAAACCTATAAGAAAACCTGAGCTGCCCCTGCGAGTCAACACTTCCTTTTTGAACAGGAAAGCTCCTAATCGCACTTCCACCGCATGAAGTCGCATAGTCGAACAGCTCCTTCATAGACGTGTGGACTTCTCCGATATACCTGTCACAGCCCAGGCGCCGCCGGCAGAACAGTTTCACGACCAGCATGGTGCTGTAGTGTTGTACCATGGGCTCATTTATGTTGTACTTCATGGTGAAATTCCACGCCGGATTCGCCTCGCCGTGGCGGTCCGTCGGGGTCCGTTTCTCGTTCTCTGGCTGGCCGCCAATGGATACCGTGGCGTACACTCTCATCTTGCATATTCGTGGGAAGTCCTCGAGATTGGCGGCTGATATTAGAGTGATTTCGAATACCCTGCACTCCATAAAACTATGGAAATGAATTTGAGTGGGAATTTTGATTAATTTATATATGTATATGGGAAGAAATTTTGAGGGTTTTATAACATTTGTTCAGCTAATTATTGCAATTTTCATGGTCAAGACAAGTGAAGAAGGGGGGCAATTTTTTTATGATACAATTTGGAATATTTATATATGAGGAAGAAGCCTATGTTTTGGTCTTACTATTTGTTAATATCTTAATTTGGGACGACTGCATGCATGACATTAGGAAGTTACTCTTGTAGTTTCGTCACCAAACTCTGAGAGAATCACGACCTAAGTTCAATAATTTTGTGGTGGACTAGAAATCGAAGGTGTTATAGCTAGGGGTGTGTGTGTGTATGGTGTGTATTTGTGGCTGTTTCATGTATGAAAAGGCCTCAAATACATAGCAAGATGTTTTTAAAAATAAACTCCAAATAAAAATAAAAAAAAGGAGGAAATTTTGGGAAATTTGAGCTGCTGGTGAATCGCATTTGAGTTATTGAACTTATTGTGCCTCTTTCTTTTTTCAAAAAGAAAAATGAATTATAATCAGAATTTGACCCAAAAAAAGAGCAAAACTGTGAGAGGAATTGTCAAGAGTGGGATTTGAACCCTACGCCCTTTCGGACCAGTACCTGAAACTGGCGCCTTAGACCGCTCGGCCATCTTGACCTTATTGTTGTTATTTAACTCTTAATATATTTCATCGTTTTCAACATTATAAATTAATTGACACCGACTCTATTAATTAATATGCCCTAAAACCTTTCTAATATTGTATTAATCAGTCAAAAGTCTTCAAGCGTGTTTGTTGATATTAGGTTTACTATTTCAAACTTCATGCACCTCACATGATTATTCTAAGTGAGAGAGCACTGGGGATAATTTTTGAAATTAAATATTGAGAGTTTTACAGGATGAAAAAAATATATATATAGTAATTAACAAGACTTGAGCTCTAGCTTGACTATTTGATATTGTTCACTAGAAGAAGCCAAGAAAGAGGGGATTGATTAATTAATCAATTAATAAAAACCTAAGTTTTTTAAATAGTAATTTTTGCCAGAGAAAAAAATTAAATAAATTGTAACATATAGGCAAAGTTTATTCAAGATGTGTTTGTATCTTTGATGTAGAAATCTCAACATATGTAACTCGTCGAGCTAATTGGTATTATTTAATTAAAACACTTGTCATTTTATGTTGCAGCGTGTGATTCATTATTCAAACCTGACTCTGATCCAATTCAGTCTAAATTAACTAAGTTGACTGAATTTTCGATATTTAATAGCAATGTCTACTTTACCAATGTAAGAGAGAGAGAGAGAGAGAGAGAGAGAGAGAGAGCTCAACTTTCGTGTAAATAAGAGAGAGAGAGAGAGAGAGCTCAACTTTCGTGTAAATTAATCTTTTCGTATTTCAGAGGCATTTTATTTAAAAATTACTGTTGCAACTTAAAAAAAATTGTCAATTATATCAGCGTAGACTTTGATCAGTTGACCTGAATATCTGTTGTCAAAAAAGAAACTTGATATTCGATCAACAAGATTTTCACTCATCACGAAAAATTATTGCAAGAGATTTAAAATCCGATACTAATATTATGATACCCTTTTTTTTAAAAAATGAAAAAGCAATATTATATAGTTTGTTCCGTAAATATTTAATTAGCAATTAATGAAGACAATTATGAAGTCTTGTATAGAAATATTACTAAATTTCTTCAAGTAGGGGCCGGCCTCCAGAAGACCATAAATGTCAACTTGCCCATTAGGAACCAATGCTATTATAGATTGATTGACAAATAAAGACAAGATCTTCACCTGTTATTCTTGTTTGTTTTGTAATTATTTATTTCTTCGGATAAATGATAACCAAATAAAAGTCAAATAATCTCTTTGTCATCTTAATGTTCTTTTTTTAGGGATAATTATACTGGGATACCCTGAGGTTTGCCTAAATTACGAATAAAATCCTCGATTTTGAAAAATTATCTAACAAAACTTGGGATTTGCAAATATTTTACAATGTCAACTTTCTGTCTATAAACGTTAAGGTTTGTAACAGAAACCGTCAAATTTTTGTTCGTTCTCCCTATTTTACCATTTTGGTCAAAGTTTGAACAGATTTAATTAATTTTTTAGGACTAAAATACCATTTAGGTCAAATATGATTTTGTTGTAACCCTTATTACCATCAAACATTTCTATATGTATCAGACCCAAAAAGCATTTTAATTCTAAAAAATTAGTTAAATCTGTTCAAACTTTGACCAAAAGGGTAAAATAGGAAGAACGAACAAAAATTTGACAGTTTTCGTTACATACCCTAATATTTGTAGACAGAAGGTTGATATTGTAAACATTTACAAATCCCAGGGTTTGTTAGGTAATTTTCCAAAATTGAGGATTTTATTCGTAATTTAGGCAAACCTCAGGGTACTCCAGTATAATTATTCTTTTTTTGAAACCTCAGATCAAGTAAAAGGATATCGCTGCAGGGAGATTTAGAGGTGATATATGTGAATTTTCTATGGCCAATAACTACTTTTAGATATTTAATGGACTATTCTATAATAATATCAAATTTCTCATAATAATGTGGGCTACTCGTCTTCAAACATCTAATTAAGTTAGTTCGATTGCTAAAATGGACACACTATTTATGAGATATCAATACAGTGTATAGAAAGCAATCAAATAAAAATTGAACAAGGTGTAACATATGAGGGAAAAAAAAAAAGAAATTGTTTCATACTCAATTTACAATTATTTACTTCCAGATTGTACTAAATTGTTTCAACATTAAATATCATTTGTCATCAAACTTATCCGGTGAAGCTAAATCTGATTCAGACAACAAATTTCCTCTTAATCTAAATAAAAATTGTAATGTAATAACAGCTTGAGCCTGATTTTTTTGAAGACATAATCAAGTTGGTTCTAATATTCAAAATGCTAATGGAATATATATTAATTACAATTATATGTGAATCCATAACTCACATTGAGCCTACATCAAGGGTAAAATTATCCCAGAAAACACACACACTAAACCAAGAATTTTCTTTCCCTCATCTTGAATCAACAGGCATCATAGAAAACCTCTTCATCTTCACCATTTCGATCAACACAAACTTCCTTAGAAAATCCAAACCCATCATCCTCATCCTCATCAAACATCGTCATTGTCCGATTTCCCAGTCAACAAAACCAACACCCCACCCACCAAAACCAAGAACCCGAACCCGACAACCTTTCTCCAACTCGAACTCTTCGGGTTGACCCGAACCCTATCCCCAAAACTGTACAAGATATTCAATCTCCCACTCTGAGTCCCCTCCACTTTGTAACTTAATATTTTCTCAGCCATTAACCCCACATCGAAAAGACTCTTCACCGGAAGCTTCACTTTGCCTATAAACCTGTCTCCGAGTGTTCTCTTACAAAACAGCTTGATAACGAGGTTGACCCCTGGTTTTTGCACCATTGACTCGCTTATCTTGTACTCCACGGCGTAGTTCCATCTCGGATTTGTTTCTGCGTGTAAATCAACTGGAGTTTTTTGAGTGGTTTTTGATGATCCTTTTAATGAAACCATAGCGTACACTTTCATAACTCCGATTTGTCGGATGTCGGGGAGGTTGTCAGCGGAGACGAGGGTTATCGTCAGTTTTCGACACTCCATGAGTGATCGATCTATGAATTAATGTGAGTTGCTATGTAAGAAAATGGCTCATAAGGTTTTCGTGAGTTTATTTCTTTCCATTTTTTGTTTCTTTTTTTTTGGGAGAGGGTGTAGTTAGACTTAATTGGTCGATGTGCGCGGATTCAATATAGCAAATGTAGGAAAAATTTACTGAGAGTTTCTAGAATTGGTTGGTCATTAATTTTAGTCTTCGTTAAACGTTGATTATTCGTGGAGTGAAGTTCAAGTGTGAAGATTTACTTTTTAATTCCATGCATGAAAACTGTACGAGGAATTTATAAATCAATGGTTGTTGATTGAAAGGAAGAATCAAAGAAAACTTCAAAAATACATAAAGGGGTTGCTATTGATTACATATATTTACCGATAAAACCATTTTATATCTAATGATTAATAATATATTTAATTGCCGTCATTAACATTTAATGATACTATTATATTAACAATTTAATAATATAGTAACGAAAAAAGTCATATCATAAATTCAAGGACGAAGCCGGCCACACCTCGGCGACCCACCTTTGGCCCTATGATTTTCAGAAGGTCAATTCGTATTGTATGCATGTATATATAAATTTTTTATCTTACTTATTTTTTTAGAAAAAATTCCTCCTCCCTTCATCACTCCCAAGTTAAAGTTTTATTTGTCCCCACGCAAGTCATATTAGTAACTTTTTTGTCATTAATTCACGTTGTAGGGGAACCACTTCGGATCTTCTTCTACAAAAAAATACTATATCTCTTCCTCCATTCATGAATACACACCACGTGTATTGGTGATTAAGTAGTTGAGATACGGAAAGAGAATATTTAAAAACAAAATCATATCATAAATTTTTCTTTTTTTATCTCAACCGCTCACCAATACACGTGGCGTGTACTGATGAGTGGAGGAAGAGATGTAGTACCGTTGTGTAGCAGAGAATCCAAACTGGTAGGAGAACCATTAGTTATGAACAGTGACAATAAAGTAATTATAACTTGTTTATCATTATTAAATCATATTGTAACAATATATATTTAAATTTATTGCCAGTTAATAAATCATTTTAGTGATAAAATAAATATATTGTTACTTAATATGTATTATAAGCGATAAATTTTATAACATCACTTAAATTTGTTGTAACTCATTGATTTTTCTTCCGTACAGATTTTATTCTATATTGGTAGAGATCGTGCTGGTGATCCAAGAAAAAACGAAAGGATTGCGTGACTTGGTCCATGAACTGAAACATGAAGAGCACATAGATGAATAAAATGGGTTATAAAATGAATGGGGGCTTGGGTTATAAAATGAATGGGGGCTTGATAACAGCTTTTGCTACCTAGGTAAGTACTTTTAAACTCTTCTACGCAATTGATTGATTTTTTGGAGCGAGATCAAATAATTAAGAAAGAGGTCTTTTTTCTTCTACATTTGTCATTATGCGCCCACTTGTGAGCCATTGCCCATTAGTCACTTAGATCCTTTATTCATTTACCACTTCTGTCTGTGCGTGGGCTCTTGTCGGATGCCTTCTAACATAGTGACGGCATCAATTTAGAGAGAGAGACAGAGACAGAGACAGAGACGGAGACAGAGCGGGCGGGCGGGCGAGCGAGCATGGCATCATGTGATTAAGACATCAAAACATTTAATAGTCATTATATATTACTCAAATTAGAATTCATGATTTGAAATCTATTACAATGTATGTGAACTTATCCAAGTAAGTTCCATGCATCGGAAATACTTTATTCAAATCTATCACTTCAGGCACAACCCGACAATCTAGCATACACAGATTAAAAAAAAATTGCAAATTATGCAAGGAAATCATTTTCAAGTAACTTATAAGCTCATTTAAAACAATCTCCTAGTGACAAATATATCAGACCTTATATACAAGCCTATAAAATGATAATCAGCATTTGGTTGCTAGTTACAATATGCCCTGCAAACACCAGGCAGGGTCAAAAAAAGGCTTACAGTCATTCTTGCAAAACTGTTAAAAATCCCAAGTCTGCTTCTCGTAAGATAGACAAAAATCCAACTCATTTTTCGAGTTTTTCATGACTTTACCTCCGCCAGTGGATCAAGAGACGGAGACTTGATATCCATGCAGCACGCCGGTCTCAGAAAAAGGTCAAGCATATATTCAAGTCCATCGAGCCATAAACCTCGTATGATTTGTCTGAAGAGAAAATCGCATCTCCTTCTCTGAAGTCGATAGTTATTTGGTGGCTTTGTGGAAGTCGAAGATGTTTGAGCTGAGAACTTTACACGGTTGGCACTTTTCTTGTTATTTTAGTACAAATCCAATTGTGTGCTCGAGTTGTGTGATTCATAAAGGCACCTGCATTCTGGCAATGGGTTCAAAAATATAGAACCCTTTCTAGTCGACTTTTTAACTCTAGGCACCATTATGCTCTTTCTGTCGCTCTCAGCTAGCATCGACTCCATCTCATCCTTGAAACTATCCCAACTGCAAGCAATGGAATCACATGATCATGAGGACTTTAAACTAGCATCGACTTCTTGCATTTTTTGGGGAGTTTTGGTAATTGATTACCTTATACTCGTATTTTGCAATAAGACTACGAGCCTGGTTTTGTCGGGCATGATCGTCTTTGCGTGTCCGTTGTACAGGAATCTTCTGTGGCCCATCAGAAAATGAGGGAAGTTTCCTCCTTGAGTGGTCACAAATACTTCACTATACAAGCAGACCATGTAGTCTAAAGCAGCTAGCCTAGATGAATAACCCTGAAAACCAAAAGAGGGACAGTAATCCAAAAGTCGGTAATGCATTCATTATATCTTCCTCCCCTATAACTATGTACAATTACACAAACTTTCCACTTAGTTTCAGAATATTACAAATACCCCCTTATCACTGTTGAGATTTATCCAAAACTGTGTGTCAAGAAAAAAAGTCAAGAAACTCTACCTGGAATGAAGCAAGTTCATCAGCAGTAGCAAGTGATTCCTTAGTGTGTAGAAGTGGAAACATCTCGCAGAGAGGTCGTAAATATCTGTCCTCCTTGTATATTTTGCCAGAAGCCAAATAAATAGAAGTAGTATTCGAAAATCCCATTCCTCTTAACATCATGCCAGCCTATGCTGACAAAGAAACATATGCGAAGAGAGAAAAGCGTTACTGCCTGAAACATATCGCTGCTCCCCACCCTGAGCCACATTGCAACCAGGGGTGCACAAGCACCCCATGACTTCAAAATTATCCATATATATGTATGTACCTATAAATAAATTCAAGACTAACCTCGACTGGTGTCATTGGGCACCTTCCATTAACACGGTTAACACCAGGTGCATAGATTCGATTTTTCTGCATGAATTTTTTGCCCCACCCCTTTTCCCGTATCGCATCCATTTCAGATTTTTCAGTCACTCCACCATCATACACACAGCATGAAAAGGCCACCATGTCCTACATGTGAAACAATTTTCAAGTTGTAAGTAATAATAAGGATATTAAAAACATAACTTTTACATTTAAAATGAAAGGCTTTTACCTCTTCGAACCGGAGATGAACCGAGACATATTTCCCACCAGAATTCAAGCTCTTATCAGTCATTCGTTTGACTATCTTTTTTGCCAAATTTATTATATTTGAAGAGAATCTCAGAGCTTTATAGTTAGCAAGGCATCTTAAAAACTGAATATGTGGTGGAATGCTCATTGACAATCTGTTTGCAAAGGGAGAAACGCGAATAACCCTGCACAATAGAGTTTACTCCAATATTCAAATTTTAATGAACTCTCCATGGCTCCATATATGAATGAAGATATTCAAATTTCTTGACAAATTTGTTAATTTTCATGAAAATTCGATGGTCAGAAGGAGGGGTCTGTAATTTTAAAACCAAGACGGGAAGAGAAGAAAAAAGATTTCATTACCATGTACCTTGTTTCTTGCAAGACAGGATAAACCACGTCCAAGTAAAAACGAGCCGATGCCCAAGCTTGGACGCGAAAGATTGGGATATTGCTGATGCTAAAATTATAGCTCTCCATCACTTCATTAGGCAAATCACGAACCACCGTGACAAAATCTTTCAAGGTGGATATAAAATGATCCTCATCATAAATATCACCAAACTCACTGCAAAATACCACAAGAGTGATAAGAAACATGAAGAGTAGATATAGAAAAAAACCAAAAACAAAAACAAAGAGAGTAATGCCCGCAAGTAGATAGCGCCCATGGGAGGTTACCTTGGATCCTTCCAAACATTATGAATATCGAAACGAGGTATGACAAGAGTAGCATTTAGCAGCCCAGCAACAGCAACTGCATTGCAAATCTGCACGTGCAATGCTGAAATAACTAAGGCTCTGCTTAGAAAACATGAACTATAGATATTGCAGAGACATTTTCAACAACTACACTTGGTTAGTCTCTCTTTTTCCTCGATATTTTCGAAAATCAAATTAGACAAGCCTTATTTAGAAAACTTAATTGCGTACCGATGACCTTTGTTGGTTGAGACCGCCATTAGCCTCCACAATCAGGTAGCGCGGATACACCGGGGGGACTGGCAGACGAAAGGACAGAGTAGAGATCAATTATACAAATATAGTTGAAGACATTTCCTAAAATTTTTCTTCCTAATGACATAACCAAAACTGCAACAAAACTATGCCACATTAAATCATGGAAAATCAAAGGTTATCATCCTCAAACATATGAAGAGATGCCTTAGAAATGAGATACTCGTACCGGGTTGATGATGAGCAATATTATTCAGACAGGGTCTTTGCTCTTTTGTCTTCCTTCTGTATCTCCACAGATTATCTACCTGTAACAAATAATTTTCTACAATCATCAAGAAATTATACCAGTTAAAAATCAAACTTCTTTTTAACTAATTCAACATCAAGAACCCTAAGCAAGAACAGTGAACAGGGGACAATGGAAGCAAGACTAAAAATAAAATATATAAAAAATAAATAAAAAGAATGCCTCCAGTATAATGCATCAGATCTTCTCACCATATGAAAATTCTTGTCCATTGATTTTCTCAATTGCCCATATCAAAATTTTAACTAAAAATAGAAATCATGAGGAGAAACTCCCATGGATCCATATGATTGTATACTCGTTCAAGAAAATAAAATTTTATTCAACAGCTACTAAGACTGACACTGAAAGCACAATATATCTAGTCATATTGAAGAGAGAAACCCATGTACTAACCTCAACAGTAGAAGCATTATCCGACTGAATTTCCGGCCATAGTTTCAGGAACAGCTCTTGGCTGCGGTAGAGGGATCCAGGCGGCGGAGGAGGAGGAGGGTGCAGTATAGTCAACAACGGCCCTGCACAGGTGATCAGCCCCAAAATGTAGAGAACTGTCAAGAAAAGGAGGTATCTTTTGTCGAACATTCCGGTGAAGAAGAAGTAGAAGACCCCACGGCGCCGGTGCTTACAGTGGAGGTGGAGCCTCCGGCGGCAGGTGGCGGTTGTGGGTTCCTGGGCGTACGTTAAGGCCATGCTCTATTGATTATAGCTTCTGTTTCTCGGTGTGTGCGTGAGAGAAAGATTGGATTTTTAAGGGTGTTTTATCAAGGTGGTTGTGAGTTCATTACAGTTATGGATTCACAGTGTTTTCTTGATTATAAGTTTATGTACTTGTAAAGGTTACAAATGATATTTAAGGATGGAATAATGAGTTAATGCAGGGGTGGTGTAGTCATTTACGTGCTTTCGAACCCAAGAACATAGGACGTAGGGAACAAAAATATTTTTATAGATTTTATGGGCTTTATTCTTTTGGCTTTGTATGTAAGATGGGTGGAGATATTTCAATATTTTCATGATTTTTTGGAGGGAATGTAATTTGGCTTTGACCCCAAATATCTCTTTTTTTTGCTTTTCTTTCTTTTTTCTTTTTTTTTTATTTTTGTGATTAAAAAGACCAAATCGATATATTTGTATATAACTTCCCCTACTAAAATATCTAACTATTACAAGGTGTTCCTCTCGCCAAAATTTGTTAGGATTAAGCTCAATTGTTTTGCTACTTTTCTCAACATATTAACAAATTAAGTATTACCCTTAATTGAATCAAGTATTATGAGTTAGTCACCGATTAATTCATAATACCTCAAAACTCTACATTTATATTCTCAAAATCTCTATAAAGTTCCAACTTGAATGTTCTCATTTATTCGATTATTATTTACAAAAATTACAAGTAAATATATTTAATAAATTCGAATTTAATAACCCATGCAAATTTGAAGGTGACAACGGGTCATAACTTTAAATTAAGTGACAAACTTGACCTTTTATAAATAATAAAATGTCACATTTTTTAAAGTATAAATTTAATATGTGCAACGACCTTTACCCGCCTCTTCTCCTCATCCTTATTCGAATTTTGCCCCAAAGCATTTCACTTTCAGCCGGAATCAACGGCACATGCTGTTAGATTTTCCACTCACAAAGTTTTTTATATCATCAACTTATTTCTTGTTTTGTCCTTTTTTTTAAAACGATAAATAGCCGCTAATTTGACCACTTGTCTGACCTCCTAAACTGCAAATCCAGCTATATGTAATTGAAAGCAATTACTTTTCTCATCAACTCTTAGGCCCCACAATAATTGAACCAAAAAACTACTCAGTCCTGATATCAAGTGTTTTTCTTTATCCAAAAAAAAAATTCCATCCGCACACGTATAATATCAGTATTCGAATTTCTGATGATAATTCCACAATTTCAACGATTCTAAATGCGGTGATGATGCTCAAATCTATGTTTAAACACAGAGATCCGATCCTATGAATCCACATGCTTCAAAAGGCAGTGATAATGTTCGAATCCATCATCAAATACAGAAGTTTGATGTATTATCTCGCACCTTGAAATAGTAGAATTTTATCTTTGAATAAAAAAACGTCTCACAAAATAAAAGGAGAAAGTCTATTGATAAGATAAACATGTCCCTGACTCCTTTCAATGTGAAACAAGAAATGATGTCATCATAAATCACCCAAAACCCCTAATCGAAAGATTTGGGAAGAAAACATATGGCCACTGTTCCCACAGACGGCGTCATTTGATGATACTCAAACCCATCATCAAATACAAAAATTCGATCCTATGAGGTTTTATCTTGTTTCTTAAGACAATAGAATTTTATCATTTGACGAAAATGCGCCTCATAAGATAAAAAGGAAAAACTTGCTTATAAAATGACAAATTCCTTAATTATTTATAATATGAAACAAGAAATGATATCAATAAATGGGATACATACCCATTAGCCATATCACCTAAAGACCCCTATCAAGTACTTTTAGCACTTTCAATACTTGGCTTGATTTATGCAAATTAGTTTTTTAGGTCTGATTTTTCAACCGTGATTTCTACTTTTAGCAAGTGTGCAATGAGTATGGACTAATGTCAGCAATCATCGATTTAGAAATCATGGAAACATGTAACTTGAAATTGCTACAGATCGTTTATGTGAAGTGTGTGTGAAAAGTGTTGTGCTTGTCTCAGAAAACTAGAATTCATAGTGACATCGTCATGGGTAAAAGTCAGTCGTGATTGACTTCTATAAATAAAAATAAAAGTGAAATAAAATAACTAAGATTCAAATTCGAAAGGTTTTTTTTTTAATGAACTCCAACTCGAAGGGAAAATATATAGGAAAAGATATTTTATGTCGTACTACTTTTATTATTTAACGTTATTTTGTTGTTGTTGTTTTAGTCATCTACTCATCTCGTTCTTACTCTTGTGATATGCTTGTCAATTAAATTGACAAATGATTTATTAATAAAAAGATTATCATGTGAGTACTTTATGTTATTCTTAATTTATATATATTTCCTAATAACTCATACTATCGTTAACAGATATTATTGTTATTTTACATTACTTAAGCAAAGAATTGAATCGAAAATTAACATATATGAAATAAATAATAATATCATTTTTTCTTTTGTTGTTGTTAATAATCAATTATATTTGGAATTTTTTTGAAAATAAAGATCAAACACTCCACATGCCATCAACCGTCCATATTTAATTTTGTACTCGACTCGTCCAAACTCGTGTTGAACATTGCTTTCAGAGCGGCCCGACTCAAATCACAGCTCGATGACGTTCGAAGTACTTTGAATGGTGTACCAACTAGGTTACTTGTTCGGAAAATGGATGATCCCAGCTCCAGTGCTACTCCTTGAATGATGATATTTCACCTCTTTGATTAAGGGTCTCGTATGAACCAAGAATAATAATAATCCCAAGAATTGCGTTTTATTCACTTGAAAAATGTAATAAAATCTCAAAGAATCCTCTTACTGACACTTTCTTCAATGTTTATGTCGGGAATATATATATATACACACACACACACTTATGATGTGTATCTTTTCAGTCTTATGATGCCCATTGGACATGTGGATGAGACATAAGGAGAGGAATTATGAATTGTACTGAAGTGAAGACAGGATGCAGATTGATTATCCATCTCACAAATCCTTTGGCCAAATATAATGCACTCGTCGAAAATTTTAGTCCAATTCGGTGCTAATGTTGTTTACACTAACCATACGATTGTATTTGTATATAACTTTATGAGTTTGGTCAATTTTTCTGCAATTGTCATAGCTTTTACACACCAACCGACATGTAGTAATTATGGCTACTATGGTGGGCCAGTTGCCCTACTGTATCCTTTCAGTGGCCTTTAAATGGCAATTATTTGGACATTTACAACCCCATAACTTGTCACGTTCATCACCTCTACTCACATTATTGAGTTTGTGGCATGCTAAATTCTCAATTCTCGTGGAAAATTTCTGTCTAGAGACTCTAGACCTGATCTGACTAAATTAAAATATTTAAAAACAAAGTTGTGTCACGTTACACAGAGCATAAATATATTTTTTTATATCGAATATTAATTAATATAGTATTATATAACATTTCGATCCCACATTCAAATTTTAAACATCTATAATTAACCCATTATCTAACGTCCAAAGTAATAGATGCATTAGATTTTGAACTCAATGATTAACAATTCTAAAGTCGTAACTCTTGATAGTACATGTCGTTTGCAATTTAGAAATTTAAGTGTATTTACACCAAACACCAAAGAGTTTGTGTAATTATACATTTTTATTCTATAATCAGTGACGTTCAATATTCTATAATGACGATGTAATATGTATCCAAAGAGAGATACATAGGCACATTTGTAGAGTAAAGATAGAGCCCATATAAACATCATATATACTTTGGACATTGATGAGAGATAGTAAGTACCGGTGTAAAAAACAACCCAGCCCAATTATCCAAACAAGATCCACTTCAAAAAAATTAGGTTTGCATTTGAGATTTTCGAGTTTAAGTTTAATCATACCAAAACTAAAAATCAATTTGAAAATGAATCGAGTCAGCCCAAACACAATCAAATTAGGTTCGGGTTGAGCACCAAGGTGGATCAAGTTTGGATTGCGATTTTTTATATCATACACATACCTCAACCCGACTAAAACCCACTTGACCCATCCAGGTGGGTCAAGTTTAAATTGCGATTTTTTATATTATTCCCATATCTCAACCCGAACCAGAACCCACTCGACACTATAAACCCACTTGACCCATCAGGGTGGGTCAGGTTTAGATTGCGATTTTTTATATTATTCCCACACCTCAACCCGGACCAGAACCCACTCGACCCTATAAACCAGTGGTCAATCAAAATTCTCAGGTTTTGCAGTTTATTTGATCGATGCATCAGACTCAGAGGCTTCACTGTCATCCTCCGCATGTTTTATCATTTTTCTCAAATAATCAAACAAGAATTATTCTTGGATGAATCTATTAACACACTGGAGCCACACAACACGATTTGCTTTCAACTAACTTCAAACTACCAATAAAACAAACAATGTAAAAAAAGTGGAAATGCAAAAGATTTTCTTTCAAAAAGAAAAAAAAAAGGTGAAAACTAGAGGGACCTTCCCCTATATCTATGTTATCTATTACACAAAACCTCCTATTTCGGGATCAAATACCTCCCTTGTAACTTACCTCTACCTTACAATTACCCCCTTATGTCGTTCATTGCACCTAGTTAAATGATGCCATTATGCAAAATTTAGGGAACTTCCCAAATTAATTCCACATATATGTATGATGTTATCCAAATTTCTTAATAAATTTGGTCGATTTGTATCACATTTTGATGGTTACGTGGAGGGTGTATTTATAATTTTGAAACCAAGAAGGAAAGTATGTGAAGTTACACATAGTTCTAGGAGAGGAGTGAGGGACAAAAGAAGAAACGTAATACTACAAAATAATGCCATCCATTTATCAATCACCAAACACTAAAAATCAACACACTATTTGCAATTAAAACTGAGTCGTTAATTTTCATCTTTATTAATTGAAACCAGAGAGTTAAATGCATTAGAACCATGATCCTTTGTAGTTTAGTTAAAAGCAAAAAGAAGCTGGAAAACGAACCCTTAATACTCATCAGAGGATTGTGTTTGTAGATTATATGCTGGAATTGTATATGGGATAAACCATCTAAGGACTCGACCTTAGGCCGACAAATAAGCACCAACTCTGTCGCGAGGAATCAAGCGCAACTCTGAGCCATGTTTAAGAAAGACGTTTCCTGAGAAAACACAATTCAATTCATGTGAGTTCAAGATGCAAATCAGCTAACCAATCCTTGTAATCAGAATACACAGATGCAGCATTTCAAATTCTCCAAGGAGCAGCCACATGAAAATTACAAAATGAAATGTGATGAAAAACACATCTTAACTAAATTCCTATGATGTTTCACAAACTGAAAATAATTTGGAGTCAAAAGATATCCAGATATCGAAAAGTAGTTTAAAGGAGATGAATTTAATAAATTCTTGCATTCAGGAAAATATTAAGGCAATGGGATTTCTTTTGCAAAGATTGTGTGATATATGAACACAAACACACAGACATACACACATAAATTTTCGGTTCAGAAACTACCAAGAAACACAAGTGAAAGACAAGTGGAATAACACTAACACGGCAATATGCATTGATCTTTATTCTTCTGTGAAGATACAGAGGCCAACAAAGTAAAGCTAGCTAGCAATCCATACCGATCAAACTCAAGAAATTCCTAAACAATATTATGAACTGATTCAAAAAATATATAAAATGCAAACTATAACATCAACGCGTTTTAACTAGCCAAAAAAAATACACGTCTCTTATAAATCCCATGCATCAGCTTAATCACAGATTAGCTAAACAATTTGCACCTGGAATAAAGAAGCTAATATTAGATAAAAGTAATAAACAGAATTAGGATTCTAAATACCTGCACTTTGTTGTGGATTGATTCCCACTCCATCTGCATAAACAATAGTCAATAAACACCAAAAGAAGCAATTTTTAGACACTCACCAAAACATGAATAAGAAAGCAGAATCTCAAAAAGAGCAAATTTGAGTTTTAAATAACATTTTTTTTTCCCTTCCTCAAAATCAGTGACTCCGCTAACACATGCAACGTCAAGAAAAAGGCATAATTTATATAGACTTAATACATCATATATTTAACATATCTACAGAGGACACAAAAATCAACCTTTATTTATTATTATTAATTTTTTTTCTCTTTCTCTGTTTCTAATTACAAAAGCACTGATCCCATTTCCAACTAGCAAAGGAATCAAAAATTTTAAAATCAATCAAAGACCTAAACTAAATTTTAAAAAAACGAAAATTACAAAAAAAAAAAAAAAAGAAAGTACCGTTTGTGATGATGGCACTGGTTTGGGGAGGCACTTTGAATTCCTCGGCGGCGAATTTCAGAACTGCGGTGAACGGTGCAGCCTCTGGCACGCTAAATCTGTGATTCAATTTTACAAAAAAATCAACCACAAAAAAGGTAAATAAAATACTTTTTAATATAATCATGATATATCCAGAAAAACCCTTACACTTTGAAAGGAAGTTTGGGATCAGAGGTTAGAGTGACTTTGAACGACACCTTTCCGCCACCTCCGCCGCCGGCGGCCGCCACCACTCGCCATATTTGTCCGGCTTAATTCTTCTCTTTTTATTGCTCGTTGTTGTTCAGTAATTTTAAAAAAATAACAATAATAACAGTAATATAAAAAAAAATTCTGGCCCGGTTTATATACGCAATACAACTGCATAGCACATACGCGGGGATGTGCTGACCGAATCAGAATCCGCCACGTGTTTTTATTAATTTTTTAAATCTTTAGGGATAAGACTGTAATAAAAGATTCCCATTTATAGCTTCAATTTCAAATCTATAGAAGTAATTTTGGCCATTAATTTTTATGTTATTAAGATTGCCACTAATATTAATACCTCAAAAGTAAAATAAAAAGTATAGTATGATTTATTGAATAGAAAATAATTTTTATCTTTATGAAGTCAATAGAATAAAGAAAAGAAAAGAAAAGAAAAAGCAATGTATAAAATAGGTTTAATTACAAAAAAACCCAACGAGAATAGGTCTATTTTCGAAACAATCTAATGTGGTAATATTTGATTTTACGTTATACAAAACTAATTTTTGTAGTATTGATCCTAATTCAACTGAATTTTTGTTATTATCCCTATAAAATAATACAAGTCCTTCCAAGTACTTCGATATGGGGTAATGCCTATGAGAAGAATTTTTAACATAAATTATGATGATTATTTTCATAATAATATCTCTTTAATAATCATAATTAATTTTTAAACGGAATTAATGTGGGTTATGAAAGATGAATTATTTTTAGAGGAAAAATGGTAGTCAGAGAATTACAAGAAATAATTGTTTCGTAACTAGAGAATTACAAGCTAGTGTTACAATACATCAAAAAAATCAAAAAAGGCACCAAGAAAACAGACATATACAAAGATCAACATAAGACAGCAACCTATGACTGTGTGTGATCTGTTCAGGAACCTTTCTGTGGCAATGTTTCAAAGGCAGAGACTGTGTTCTCGAACTTGATCCGGTGCAGAGGCGCGCCACTCTGCTTGATGGCACAAGCTTGCTTGTCCTCCAACGGGCATCGCGCTTTCAGCATTGAAAAGACATGATTGTTCAGCCTCCTCGCTTTCTTCATAGCTTCCAACAGGCCTTCCATACCCTTCGATCAAGGGGACATATCGGTAAGCAACTAGAATAACGTGCTCAAACGGCTCAGACGCATATCGGACATCGTAGGGGACGTGACATTTCTCTTGCACGTGTCCAACTCTTTTTATGTGAATAAAATGTATGTATGAACAGTCTCGTGCTAGAGACATGTCGTGTCATAAATTTCAGAGAAATATCATGTTACCGTATGTGTGTCATATCGTGTCCATACCCGTGCAGTATAGAATAATAAGTTAGGAGTAGATTAAATTGATTACAAAAATCTGATAGTACATGGGTTGGCCAGGCACTGCAATGGTCATTATGAATAAGTGTTAAGAAACTCAAAACAAAACAAAATCAGGTTGGCCTTTTAGGGTTCATTACGCAAAGACCTTTGAGGTTAATTCCATTTACACAAGACCTCATGCAATATGAAAAATTACAAATGCCCCCTAAAGTCTGGTTCGGTACTACAAATACCCCAAAAGGCAGGTGGAATTTGAGATACAAAACCAGATATTGTGTGTATGCGTGTGATTTTCATACCATTTGGGAGTTTTGTGAAAACATAACAGTAACGACGTGTAAACTAAAGAATATTCTTAGGAAATTGTGGGGTGGGGAGTGGGGCAGGGAACCTTCGTATCGTACCTCAACAAAGTGAGTATTCTTGTGAGGCAATGCAACCTCGACCTCTGCAACATTGAGGACTTGATGCGAGAAATCAAAAAGTTCGAAATGCAACTGTTGGCCCAGCAAGTATATTATTGTGCAGCCACCCCAAGCAACTGAATCACCCAACATCCCATGATTGCTCGGTTGTACCTGAACGGCCTCCTCCAGATACTCCTGCAGTTAATAGAACGTAATTTGAGTTTTAAAAAATATAAATATACATAAACAATTTAAGAAGAAAGAAGATTCTCTCTAACCATTTGAAGGCCACTATATATACGATAGAAGTCCTTGGAAGTTGTAATGTCCACGAATCCCGTCTTGGGCACCACACTCCATTTACTGCAGTATTTATCTAAAGCTGCGCTTGTAAAAGCCAGTGAATATTCCAGCACGTTTCCGGCATTAATGTTTGACTTGTATAGCAGATCTGCGGTAAAATAAATAGACCAATTATATATACTGGGACGCAATAGAGTGAAACCAATTCGCTTCATACTAATCCCGCAACGAAGCATAAGACTCCTGTTTTGCTTTCAGATCATAAAAGAAATGGGTCAATTGCACTGACCTCCCCCTTGTAGTTGTATCTATGTGAAATTTCACTTCTTCTCCTCTTGGTTTCAGAATTACAAATAACCCCTTTTGACTATGGAAATTTAGAAAACCGAAAACATCTATTAAGGAACTTGGTTGACATCATCCACGCATACAAGATAAATTTTAAAAATTCATTAATATTTGAATTATGAAATTACTTAACTATGGGCAATAATCAACAAAAGGGGGTGAAATAAGTTAAAAGTATGTCTAATTTTGAAACTAAGGGGGGGATATTAGTGTAATTATATATAGCTACAGGGGCTGCGCTGTAATTATTGCTAAAAAAAATTGTAAGCTTTCCAAGTCCAGTGATTTCAGCAAAGAGAACATGCAATCTGCCAAAAGTCCACTATCACATTCGATAGACAAGACAGCACATGAAACATATACATTTTTAGCCTTGAGATAATTTTATGCACGCCCACTAATTGGATAAGTAGATCATAAAGAAACAAATACCAGCAGCTTCAGCCTGTCTTGATAGAACCCGGAATGATGATGGATTTGAGAAGCTAGGATTTGAAGTGCTCGCAGCTGCTACAGATTTGAATAAGCTAATGATAGGGCTATCTTCACCATCCTGGTATTGTACAATTTGTCCATCTGCACCGGGAACTAAGCCCAGCCAAGGGGCGGTTTGCATAAATTGGCTAGTGTCTACTTCTCTCTGTTAAGCAAGTGAGATTGTAAGTGTAAGAAGCTAGCTAGATGCAATATATCCAACGTAGAATCAGCTTGTAGTACAGTTTCTTTATCAAACAACATAGCCATGATAAAAGTTTGAGGCTTTCATGACCAGATTATGGATGCAAATGAACAGAGCCAGCTCGAAAACTTGGAGCAAAATGAGCCGAGTCGAGCCGGTCAAGCTTGAGCTCAAGCCTGGAAAAATTGGCTAAGGCTCGGTTCAGCTTGGCTTGACTGCATCACTATGAGCTTGGACCTGTTTGTCCGAAATCCCATAAAAGATCTCCCAGATTACAAAGACCAACAAGGACCATAAGGAACTCACCAAAACAATATCAAGTAGACTCATCCAGTATAAGACGCTTCCGATCTCCTTTATTCCACAAAGAGCATCAATTTTGAGTTCTGATTTCGATTGCCAGCAATTAAGATAATCTTGAACAATCCTTACACAACCTGGACACAAGATGAGAACACCTAAAACTAAGAAATATGAAGTGATAGAAATAATGCAAAAAAAATAAAGAAAAATAAATGGAAACAAATTGTGAAACTAGGGAAATGTATTTTTTCCTGCAATAGCAAGAATAAGTAAACATTTTTGAAAGATTAAAAAAAAAAAAAAAGAAAAGTTTTCTTTATGGTCTCGTATAGAACAATGTGCTGTAGTACCACCTGGAAAAGGACCAATAGAAATATTCTCCAAAAGAATTTTATATTACATATGAATACATTCAAATTAGCATCTAGATAAGAAAAAAAAGTGACTCTCAAATGGCCCATCATGCGTCATTTACCTGCTACACCACCATCAAAAGGAAGCAATCCTATAGACTTAGGCAAAGCCTCTTGCAGTCCACTAATAATTGGTTCGAGGGTTGTTATCTGAAACAATGATTGCAAACAGTTGAGGCATATTTAGAAAATTATTTGATAGAAGTGAACCATTTTGCCAGTAAAATAAATTTGAAAAATTCAGGCTCCATTGTTTTGGCATAGATGAAAAAAACTAGAAAAGACGACATCCTTTATCTATTGAATGACAACGCATCTAAAACCTTAAGCTGTTTTTAAGCTGTTTGAGAGGAAAGACATCAAATATTTAATATCTCTAACATATATGTAGTAGATAGAAATGAAAAAAACAGGCAGGCAATGTAAGAGAACAAGACAACAAAGTCTCTATTATACATATATGAATATAATTTTGGTAGTTGTCTTAAAAAAAACCTGTCTATTTGCAAAATCATCAAGGCAAAAGTCTAAGGCAGATTAGAGATACCTTATTTGACACATGGTCTAATAGTGCTCGGATTAGCCATGGTAATGTTCTGGACCCCAGAAGCCTGACAATGGAGTACATATGAGGCATTCCAAAAAATCCACTATGTAATCGGGCAAAGCTCTGGTATGCAGAATTCAGATCCTACCATCAACAGGCAAAGGAAAAGCACAAAGTCAATGAACCACAAAAAGGATAGTAACTCCGGAAAAGTATACAGATTGATTCATCATGAAATCAAATAATCACAAGGTGAAGATGTCAGATAGGTTGATGTATATATTCCCCAAAACATGTCAATTTAGTGGCCTGGCTTCTCCAAAGAATTATGATGTGACAATTACAAAACTAAGAGGAGCTTAAAAAAAATAAAAATAATAACGAAGATAATTCTAGAGGAGCTCAAAGAAAATAATAAAGAAAGAGAGAGAGAGAGAGAGAGAGAGTGTTGCCACCAAATAGTTCTTACTTGGGTACCACAATAGAAGTTTGGCTTTGCATATGGAACTGATGGCTTCTGAACTGGAACAGGAGGCACTCTTGCTGATCTGACGAAGCGTTGAGTCGTATTACACAGGATAAAGTTAGGTAGGAAGTCATTTTGGAGCTCCGTCCAAATCTGGAAATTTGGAAGAATCATGAAAGCAATTTGTCAGAAAGGGAAATCATGGATGGATAGTTTCATGGTAAAATTTCATTTTATTTTATTCTCTAGTGTTGTATCTTTGACTGCAGAAAATGAATCACCCCTTCTGAAAATATATCAGCAATGTATCAGTCATAACAGCCACATTTTCCTTAATAATGTTAGAGAAACAAGAATCCCAAAGGCTGACACATTGTCGAGTGCAGGTAACCAAAATCAAATCAAAGACAGAATGCAAAAATGGAAGGAAAAAAAAACGAAAAGAAAATTACTACAAGAGTTTCTTGTTTATTATCCTTCCATTGTGGTATTTTGTTTTATCTTCTCAACGATTGAGCTCTCAAGGACAAAAGAGAAGGAAGTGATAAAAATGTTCAAGATGGACACAATTTTGGAACAATCAATGCAATGTTGCTGACATCATTCAATAGAAAGAGAATCCAAAGAACGTCTTGAAAAGGTGCTCCTTCCATCCATAACTAATGCTCCTCTTCATTTTTCCAACCGACTAAATGTTATCAAAATTGGCTTTGAATATTTTAAATAAATGAAATCAAGAAGTATATTCAGATACCTGAGAAGCAAGCCTGCTAGAATAGGAAACGAGAGATACATTCTCTTGCATCTCACTCAACATGAGACTAAATGAATCAACAGTCAGATCTTTGGATAGTAATTCATGAGCAAGTTGCAAGACTTCGAGGAGCTTTTCCAATTCCTGAAATTGAGGTGTTCACTTAGGAGATGGGAGACTGGGGAAAGACAGGTATAACTTGTCAACAAGATCACTCACCACAATAGCACATATATCCTGAGATTCAAATCGGTCAAACAAAAATTCAATGTTCTCTCGGCATACTTTGTTTATCCTCTCAGACATCAAACTTCTCAAGTTGATAGTCCTTCCCAGCAACTATAAGCCATCAAAACCCAACTAGTGAAAAAAAGGTACAGAAGGAGGAATGGAGTAATCTAAAAGGAAAAAGTAGTTTAAATAGAACAGGAGTAGGAACTCGTTGCAAAAGAACCAAATGCATATTTACTTTTTACCATCGGCCAATTCAATAGCATGACTAGCCAAAAACATAACAGAACCATTTCTGTACATGCGTCTGTGCCAGTTGTACATGCATCAAATGCATGTTTACAACCATATAAACATTAAGAATACCTTTTATAAAAGGTAGGCTCTCGGAAAATGTAAGCCAAGGGAATACTAGAATTGTATAAATGAGTCAAGAGATTTGTCTTATATTTATATGCATTTCAAATGTCAACAAAAGGATATAAGAGAGATACTATACACAGCAAATGCATAATAAATGCCAATTAACAAAAATGCAACAAAATACAACCTGCACCTAATCACTATTCAATTCAAGGATTAAATTAATAAAACACGGGATGCTAAATGAAATGTACGAAAAAGTTACTAGGGAAGAAAGTAAATGAAGTTTAAGAGATGCATCTCCGCAACCACAGAAAAACAGCAGATTTGAAAGACGATAAAAAGGTATATTTTCTTACCTTCACTCTTGTCATCTTAAACAGCACATTGAATCTCATGGGTTGGACCGAGAACTTCTCACCAATGTCTAAGGCGAAAAGGAATGATGGATCCAGCAGTTCACTGTGAAGTTGGAAAAACAAAGAGACATTAAAGTTTTTGTTGACATGGATATGGTTCATAGAGATGAAGGTTAAGGCAAATACCTAGCTGCCCAACTCTTGTAATATGTGAAAATAGCATCACACAATTTTGATAGAAATATGTCAAAGCAGTTATCCACCTACAAAAGAAAACAAAAAACCTTCTCATTAAAAACTTACATACATTTAGAGAAGATAGATAAAGAAAAGTTGGTATAATCTGAGAGGCGGTGGGAATATCATTTCTGAAGTGCTAGTTTGCAAATGTAGCATCTGTATATGAAATAGTTTTTACCTGGACGTTTAGAAAACTATCTAAAAATCAGATAATAGCCACAGCACATGCAACTTTTACGACTACATAAACACTAAAGCTCTTTTCAAGATGGTTACAACGGTTCTAATTTATTTACCTCGGCTTCAATTTCATCATAAAGGAATCGTTGTTTGAGGACCACAAGTGCCTGTTGAGCAGCATCATTATAGATATCAAAGGGCATTAAGGCACTCTCAATAAGACCTGCATTTTGAGACTCTATCACATGATCCACCAGCATCCAAGGAAGGGAGCACTGAATAGGAAACTGCAGGGAAAAAAGAGGGAACAACTTAGTTACAAAATGAGAGATCGAGAATTTAAAATCCATAGTAAAATGGAGATATCCAAACAAGCTCAATGGATATGTTATAATGCATATGAAATCATCAGCTCCATATCCATCAATGCAGAACCAGGCTATTTTTTTATTATGAATTATTTATTTATGATATCTTGATACAATACCGTTTTACTCAAAAGATAAATTCTCAATCATCAAAAAATTATTTTTCTTAGTTATTTCTATGAAAACACAAAATAACTAAGAAGAATATTTTCTTGATGCTAGCTAAAAACAATCAGAAGTCGATTACAATGAAAATAGACATACATCTGTGGTTTTTAAACTGGAAACTAACATGGTATTGGGGGCTCAAATTTTACCATGGTTTCATGCTTGAAATTGAGTAGCAAATCAAGTAAGTATTTTAGAACAAAAAAAGAAATCACCTAACAATTGCTCCTTGCTATTTAAATTCATCATTTAATCCATATAAGTATATCATGAATCTTTCATAAAAGTTACGCCTTCAAATTCAGCTAAAAATATTAAAATAAATTAGTTTAACAAATTAAATAATAATGTAATAAATTTTTGGGAGCCAAAATACGGCTTGGTTTTATATTATCTTTTTCTGTATTGTGCTTGTACTCACTGCTAAATTATATGTCACTACATACACTAATTTATTATTATGACATAATGTAAAGATAACTATCTAACAGTAAATTCCATAAATTATACTAATTAAAAATTTATTGTAACTGAAATATTATTTGAAGCTTTTCCATTCAAATTGTTATTTTCTTGTCAAAGTGAAGTAAACTTGGCATGTGTAAGCAAAATCTCAAAATGATTGTACATTCAAATTGCAGAAATTGAAGGAGAGTTAACAGTTATGTGCTCTGCTCGTGGTTCTTTATCTACTTATAATTAACAGAGAAGCCAAACTTGCAACAGTATGGTAATATATGGGACTACAAATGGCTATTTCTGAAAGCAAGCTAAGAAACTAGAAAAACCTCTCATATTGGGGGCTAAAAAAGAAATACAATTTTTCCTATCTCTTACCCTAACAGGCACAAATATCTATTACCACCCTTTTACCTGGATAACACGAGAAGATTCCAAATAAAATTCCCTAAACCACAGGAAACCAACATCTGTTAAATTTGCCACAGTTGCTGCAAAAAGCATACCAGCAAGGTAAGTCAACTATAAGAAAGTTGTTAGCGGTAATTATTAATAAAATATGATTCATGAAAACGAGAAAATCATGCATCATGGTGATGAATGACCAGATATAAATTATCATATTACTACCATATATATCTCTCCAGGGGTAAGCTTTCATCTGGACGTACAAAAAGAATTTTCATGCAAAAACATAGCATATGTAATGGAAAAATGTCTATATACGTATCACTTGCAGTTAATGAAGTGGTGAACAGTCACATGTTTTAATCGGCATTGCACAAAACTGAACAATTACTAATATGAAACATAAATATGCTACAAGTTCTCAAAATTTATAAGCAACAAATTCATACCTTCCTTCTAGTGATGAAACGTATTGTCATGGTAGCAATTTCAGTGACCTTAAGATCACAGCCGACCATGCTTGATTTGATTTATTGTACACATAGATTACAAAATGAGAATATCCATATACAAAGAATATTACGAGGATCGTGCCAGTAGGATGAACTCTTTCATGATGAAATACAAATAGATGCAAAGCACCTATACATCACATCTAACAGGCAAACTGAATAGTTAATGTCCATTAAATGTTAAAATAGAGAGATTGAGCAAAGGGAGAAAATCAGAAAAGAGTGTTTATTTCTGTGTGTGTTTACAATGAAATCAACCGCCTTTATATAGCGGTTTAGAAACTCTATACAAGGAAGCACTATTAACATTCGTAAAACAATACTGTAACCCTAGTAAATTAAGCTGTAGGATTCTAACACTCCCCCTCAAGCTGGAGCATATATATCTATCATGCCCAGCTTGTTACACAAGGTTTTAAATCTATGCCCCCCCAACGCTTTAGTAAAAACATCAGCAATTTGATCAGAAGATGGAGTAAAAGGAGTACTGATAATACGGTTCATTACAGCATCACGAATGAAATGGCAATCAACTTCAATATGTTTCGTTCTCTCGTGAAAGACTGGATTACTAGCAATATGAATAGCTGCCTGATTGTCACAGTGCATGGGTAAAGGTTCATTGTAGGTGACTCCCATTCACTGAGCAAACTCTTAAGCCACAACATTTCACTGGTGGTATGTGCCATGGCTCGATATTCAGCTTCTGCACTGGATCTTGCCACTGTTGTCTGCTTCTTACTACGCCAAGTCACCAAGTTACCCCCAACATACGTGCAATAGCCTGAAGTGGACCTTCGATCTATTTTGGACCCAGCATAATCGGCATCGGAATAAGCCTCAATTTTTAGATGTCCGTGCTTTTTGAAAAGTAGCCCTTTACCAGGAGATGCCTTTATGTATTTCAGAATTCTCATGGCGGCTTCAAGATGTATAGGCCGAGGCTTGTCCATAAATTGGCTCACCACTCCGACTGCGAAGGATATATCAGGCCTAGTCACAGTTAGATATATCAGTTTTCCTACTAGCCGTCTAAACTTAGTCTTGTCCTCCAGATATATACCGTCATCATTCCAGAAGTCTGGATTTAGGTCTATAGGAGTGTCCACTGGCTTTGTCCCAAGTAAGCCAGTTTCCTGCAATAGGTCAAGAGCATATTTCCTTTGGGATAATGAAACGCCATGCTTGCTTCGGGCAATTTCAATCCCTAAGAAATACCGCGGAGGTCCCATGTCTTTAGTGACAAATTGTTGCATCAGGTATGCCTTGGTCGCTTTTATTCCTTCAATATCATTGCCGGATACTAGGATGTCATCAACATATACAATAAGGACAACAATGCCTGATTGTCCGTGTTTTACAAATACGGAGTGATCAGCTTGACACCTGTGAAATCCGAAATTACTGATAACTTGACTAAACTTGTCAAACCAAGCTCGCGGACTTTGCTTCAAGCCATAAATCGCCTTTTTGAGTCTGCATACCATATCTTGCTTCTCCCCCTGAGCAACATACCCTGGAGGTTGCTCCATAAAGACAGTCTCATGCAGATCTCCATAAAGAAAAGCATTTTTGACATCCATCTGGTACATAGGCCAGTCTTGATTAATAGCTAAAGAGAATAATACCCGAATGGAGTTGAGACGAGCAACGGGTGAGAAGGTTTCAAGATAGTCAACACCGTAAGTTTGGGTGAACCCTTTTGCAACCAATCGAGCTTTGTATCGGGCGATGGATCCATCTGCACGGTACTTGAGAGTGAAGACCCAGCGACATGCTACAATGTCAGCATTTGGGGGACAGGGCACAAGTTCCCAAGTCCCCCGATCAAGAAGGGCAGACATTTCCTCATCCATTGCTTGTTTCCAGGTGGGAGTATGCAGCGCCTCATGATGAGTAGAGGGAATAGCTTCTGTACAGAGGGAAAGAGCAAAACTACGATACGAAGGACTAAGGTTATTAAAGGACATATAATGAGATAGAGGATGTGCGGTACAGGATCGTTTACCTTTGCGCAAAGCGATTGGTAAATCGGAGTCAGACGAAGGAGGTACAGAAGGGGATTGATCTACACTTGGGGAAGGTGGATCAGTAGCAGCCGGAGGAGCAGTGGAGTCGTGTCTGCGTCTTTTGGAATATACCTGTAGAGGGGGACGGCCGTCGGGAGGAGGACTAGGAGTGGATAGATCAGCAGGAACAGGTAGAGGAATAGAAGGAGGATGGATACTATCAGTGGGATAGTAAGGGGTGGACTCGAAAAATGTGACATCCGCAGAGACAATGGATCGACGAGAAATAGGGTCGTAACAGCGATATCCTTTTTGTGTGCGGGAATACCCAATAAAAATGCATTTAACAGATCGGGGGGATAATTTGTCACGATTGTGTGAATGAATATGGACAAAGCACACACAGCCAAAGACCCGAGGAGTCACATGAAATAGAGGTTGATTAGGGAAAAGAGTCGTATATGGGATTGCCCCATGAAGGACACTAGAGGGTAAACGATTGATAAGATAGCAAGCAGTAAGAATGGCATTCCCCCAAAAGGTTTTGGGAACATTCATTTGGGTCAAAATAGTGCGGGCAACTTCTAAGAGATGTCGATGTTTGCGTTCAGCCACACCATTTTGTTGGGATGTATGGGGACAAGATGTCTGGTGGATAATCCCATGTTGTGTGCAAAACAGAGATATTTGTTTTTGAACAAATTCCAGGGCATTATCAGTACGAAGAACACGAATATTGAAAGAAAACTGAGTTTTTATTTCTTGATAAAAGGATTTGATTACAATAGGGACTTCAGACCTATCTTTTAACAAGTAGACCCACGTCATTCTAGAGTAATCATCAACAAAACAAATGTAGTAGCGGAACCCGCCAAGAGACTCGACTCGACATGGACCCCAAACATCAGAATGAACTAATTCAAAAGGACAAGAACGACGCTTTTCGCACGGGGGGGGAAGGAAGCACGGTGATGCTTGCCTAACTCACAGGACTCACAATTGAAAGTAGTAGACTTAATAGGCAATAAACGTTGTAATGTGGATAAGGACGGATGACCTAACCGACAGTGCCACTGAAAAGGGGTAACGGAAGCGGAGAGGACATGACCATCCACAGGTGCAGCATCCAAATAATAAAGGCCACCGCGCTCACGACCGCCACCAATCGTCTTCCCCGTGTGTAGATCCTGAAAAACACAATGGGAAGGAAAAAAGGTGACCGAGCAATTCTGCGTTTTGGTGAGTTGACTAATGGATAGCAAGCTTATAGGAAAACGAGGAGCAAAGAGAACATTAGTAAGAGTAAGAGTGTTATTAGGTGTAACATAACCCGATCCCGAGACCGGAGAAAAGGAACCATCTGCTAAACGAACAGGATTCAAAGATGGTGATAAGGATAACGAGGAAAAATGAGACTGATTACCAGTAATGTGGGTGGACGCACCAGAATCCAATAACCAGGACTCACCTTGAGACGCTACAAACGCACCAGAGGTTTGGGAGACGAGAGATGTGTTGGAGTGAGCCAATGGAGTCTGCAAGAGTCTATCATATTCTGCACGGCTCAAAATAACTTGATCTAACTCCGGCTGAGAAACCGGAGAATCATTAGAAACTGCGTGGGCCCACTCAGGCTTACCAAACTTCTGCCAACAGTGATCAGGAGCATGATTTGTGCGACCACAATGTTTGCAAAGAGGAAATTTCCCACGACCACCACGGCCGCGACTCCCACTAGAGGGGGGTCCTCTGGGCCCACTACGACCACGACCCCGAACCACGGAGGCGGAAGCTTCAACCGGTGGATTATGTGAATTTGGGGTTCCTGTGGACACACGTAAGACCCGTGAGAAGGCATTAGGTAGCGTGGGAACAGTATCACTGGCCAAGATTTGATCACGAGCAGGCTGGAGAGTACTGTCTAAACCAGAGAGGAACTTTGCCACCCAAAAATCTTCCCATTGAGACTTACGGGTCTCGAGATCACACTTAAGAGGATGGTATAAAAGAATTTCATCATGGGCCCCCTTAATGAGGGAGTAGTACTCGGCAACACTTCGACCATCCTGCTTTAGTGAGAAAACCTTCTCATACAACTCGAATACCCGGGACACATTCTTGGCATTGGAATACATATCACGAACGGTGTCCCACATTTCTTTAGCTGATGTTAGGAACATTAAGTTAGAGGCAATGGATTCCTCCATACTATGCAATAAGGATGCCATGACGGCATATTCATCCTTCTTCCAAGTTTTGAACTCTTCACTTGTCGGATCAGGAGGAGCCGACAAAATATGATCCATTTTGTCATTAGACCCAAGGAAAAATTGAAAAGATTGGGCCCACAATAAATAATTGGAGCCATTCAGTTTAATAGTAGTGCCCGAGGTAATTTTAGATTCGGCAGGAAAAGACGCCATTGGTAACCAAAATCAGCTAAAAGAATTTCCCTTTTTTTTTTTTTTTGTTTTTGTGTTTTTTTTGTTTTTCTTTTTTTTTTTTTTCTTTCCTGCCTTTCTTTAAAAACGAACAGCAACACAAACTAACCAAAAAGAACAGAAAATCACTTCACCAGCGATAGAAAGAGGGATTAGGGTTCTGGCACTGTTCGTAGACGACTCGGATCTCCAAGAACGCGTACAACAGAACGATGGTGAAGGGCGTCAAGGGTTGAGAGAGAGTGAGCAGCTGGGCGCGCGAGGACCAAGAGAACGAGAGCGAAGCAACCGCGAAAAAAAGAGAGCGCGGTCAGCGGCGCGTTGAGAGGGTCCGCCACGGGACGTCTAAGGAGAGAGAGAGATCTGACAGGGAGACGACCGGATCGAGAGATTCCAGCGAAGGAAGTGATGAGGGCAGCAGGGTCAAAACCTTCGAAAGTTGGTCCCGAAGAGAAGGAGACGATGGAGGTGGTGACGGCTGGGTGGAGGAGGGTTTGTGTATAGAGAGAGACGGCGCCTCCCGAAGCTAGGGTTTCGGGATGGAGGTGATGACGGCGCCGACCTTGAAAGGTTAGGGTTTTTTTTTTTTTTTTTTTTTTTTTTTTTAAACCCGCTCTGATACCATGTTAAAATAGAGAGATTGAGCAAAGGGAGAAAATCAGAAAAGAGTGTTTATTTCTGTGTGTGTTTACAATGAAATCAACCGCCTTTATATAGCGGTTTAGAAACTCTATACAAGGAAGCAATATTAACATTCCTAAAACAATACTGTAACCCTAGTAAATTAAGCTGTAGGATTCTAACATTAAACATTCTTGTTAAGGAGGGGCAAAAAAAGGTTGAAGGACCTCTTTGACATACCTGTATAGTCTAGTATGTGCAAGAAAAAGCCAAGCTTGTAGAAGAAGGTTTCCAGCTGTTTTAAATCATTTGCTGGGATTTCAGAACCTGTATTGCCAAAAAGGCCACCAGGCCTTCTCATGTTGCCCCCAGATACCACTTCGTATATCAAGAATTGTAAGCAATGGACCTGGGTGGGCGGGAGGGTGGAGGGGAAGTTAAGTTCAAGGTTATACTTCATCCAAAATTTATGTTCAGGAGACAATTAGAATAAAAGCATGAAACAAAGTTAGAGTCCATACCCATTTCATGCTTCAGATTACAATTTAAGCTAAAATTTATCTTCTATTTTACAAACAAATACTTTCAAAACCAGTACTCATACAAAATATGCAACATGCATCTGCTAACTAATATATAAACACACATAATAACACAAACCTGTGCAGCTGTGGGTGCCACTGCTCTTGGATAAAAGAAATTCCCTCTACTTTCTTCACCTCCATGGGGGAATGATTGCATTTCAGAATCAGGTTTGCTTGTGTTCGCCATCCAGTCAGCTGAGAGTGTTCGCATATCAGAAAGAATCCTGCATACAGCAAACAGATGAGCGAAATTCTTACGAGTTTCATATGAAGACCTTCTTTACTGAGAAGTATTTTTTAGTATGCCATCTCAGGTGTTACAGGCACTAAGATTCAGAACCAGTTTTTGTAGTGATAATATTTGCACCTTGAAAGGTCTTTCTTCTTCCGGAAGGTAGTCCGCAACATAGTGGCCAGTATATTTTGCACGAAATCTTGCACCTCTGCATGAACAGTTTCCCACAAGGCATCTGCTACCAGCGTATCACACTTCTGCATCAATGACCCAATTCCCTTGATGTAGCTCATAAGTTCCACCAAGGCTTTTCTTTCCTCAGCACTATAATTATACCGTACCACCTACAGCAGAATTCAGTTCTGTATAAGCACTTAGCAGATCATTAGACATTGACAAGAAATTTCAGGACCCAATAAGAATTCTGGCAAGAAGACTGTAAACCCGGTAAATCCTAAGAAAGCAAGGGCATAAATTAATGTTGAATTCAGGGACAGGATGCGGAAAATTTTAGGGGCGGGGAGTTAAAATTTTATTTCTTACTTATTTATTTATTAAGTATGCATAGAAAGTATAAGCCTTCATAGAGACTTGAAGGGGTCGACCACCTCTCTGGTCCCTTGGCTCCATCCCTAAGTTATATTTATAAGCAATGGAATTGGATGGACGCCAATAAGCAACGATGGACTTCATCCAGATAAATAATAAATAAGAAAGTTAATTTAGACCTTCTCGTAGTCAGAAAAGGATGCTGCTGTCTCATGTGACTCTGTAGGAACAGGATCTTTGGATGGTCGTGAAAATTTCCATGCACATTGCTCCCATATACGTGCAGTCCATCTACTTAAGAGTTGAAAACCTTCAACAACCATATCATAGACATTTCCTTTGACTTCCTTTGCCCACTCCATATCTGCACTATCCATTGATCTCAATAATGCAAGCTGCCAGCCAACAACATCTATCATCAATACAATAACAAAACACAAAAAGCAGTAGAACCATTCCTGTCAGGTGGGGTAGAAGTACCTGATTCAAGGCAGAAGCATACCGAATGGAAAAATCATCATGTTCAGCACGAATTGCCCCAATGTGGTTGACGATCAAAAAATGACGCTGATAAGTAAAAGAAGTCAAGGCAATACCTACTCACACTTTGCTAAGATCTCAGCTGCTTTCCCTGAATTAGGTGGAAAGAGAATCCATAATATCTTTTAACTGTGTAAAATATATTCATCTCATTCGCATCTCTGGATTGTTAATGAATGATGAGATTCCTGATAAAAAGATCACATAATCCAGACATCTATGAAAGAAACAGTCATGTATAAATGCATAAATTTCAAGGATATTCTTGTGCCTCACGAGGTGGCAGCTCATGAGGTGACGGAAGAGTGAGAAGACGAGTTTGAGCAGAAAATTTTGGAAAGTATGTTGATAACTCTTTTAGTATTGCCGCAGGAGAAAGATGAAGATCTGGAAACGCGGGGATGACTGGATCATTCTACATACAGAAAAGGGTTCATTCATGAAAGTTAAAATATAAAAGAACTCGCAAAGGTGTTAAGGGGGGAACACTTGCTTTAAAAATGATACCTTAAATATATTGATCAATCTGTTTATTTTGACTCTCTTGTACAGGGACTCACTATCTTTCTCTGATGAAGCTGCCAAGACAACAAGAACAGGCAAAACACGAAGCAGAACGTGGCGCTCGGGAAAGAGAAGAGCGAAATTTAACTCCAGTGATTCAACAGCAAAGACTATGAGAACTTGGAGAATGTCTTCAACACTATGGCAGGTCAAGGAGTTCAAAGACGAACATAGAACATACACATAACCAGTCAAGATAGGCAAAGCAATTATTACGAAATGATTTCATTGTAAACCATCAATCATGATAACAGTTGTCAAACAGTTTAGGCGGTAACTTTATAATTTTTGTTGGCTTCTGCTGATGTGAAGTATATTGATCAGAACACAGATTTGACAGAAGGATACTTGTTGACCCGGAACATTTCAACATGCAAATTCAACAAAATTGCCCACCTCGTGCTCAAAAATATCTGTCAAGGTAAACAATACAGTATGAGCTCAAATAATAAAGGAAACAAGGTCATCAAATTAAACTTTGCCCCTGTAAGAAGAACTCAAAACTCTGTATCTTGAGTTGATTTACAAGGCTGTTACAACTGCTATTTATACAAGAAAAACCTAGTCTAGAAAGGAAAACCTAATTACAATAGCTAACCAATTTTCCCACACTCCCCCTCAAGTTGGTAAATGGATATCATTCATTCCAAGCTTGCAGATTAATTGTTGAAACGTTGTCCTAGATAAGCTTTTAGTGAGCACATCAGCAAGTTGGTCACTAGTAGAAACAAAGGGAGTACAAATTAAACCACTGTCAAGTTTTTCTTTAATAAAATGTCTGTCAACTTCAATATGTTTTGTACGGTCGTGTTGTACTGGATTATGAGCAATATTAATAGCTGACTTGTTATCACAATAAAGTTTCATCGGACCTTCCCATTTGATTCTAAGATCATCCAAGATTATCTTCAACCATAGAAGTTCACAAATTCCAAGTGCCATAGACCTGAACTCAGCTTCTGCACTAGACCTGGCAACCACATTCTGTTTCTTGCTCCTCCAAGTTACAAGATTACCTCCTAAGAAGGTACGGTACCCAGAAGTAGACCACCTATCAACAAGAGAACCCGCATAATCTGCGTCTGTATAGCACTCAAGAGTCAAAACTCTCCTTTTTTGAACATAACCCATTTTCTAGGAGAGCCTTTTAAGTACTGCAAGATCCTATTCATAGCTCTGAGATGAGCTTCTTTTGGATTGTGCATAAATTGGCTTACAATACCCACAACGTAGGCAATATCAGGCCTAGTGTGAGATAAGTATATAAGCCTCCCAACAAGCCTTTGATAAGACCCTTTATCAATAGTCACATTTTCTGGAAACTCTCCCAATCCATGATTCTGTTCTATAGGTGTTTCTACAGGTTTGCAACCTAGCATACCTGTATCCTTCAAAAGATCTAGCACATACTTCTGTTGAGAGATGAAAATCCCTTTTTTAGAACGAGCAACCTCTATACCTAGGAAATATTTGAGTTTGCCAAGTTCTTTGATCTCGAACTCCTTTACTAATTGTTGTTTCAAAGTATCAATCTCTACCAAGTCGTCTCCTGTGACTATAATGTCATCCACATACAACAACAATATGCACACTCCCCCTGAAATAGAATATTTCACAAAAAGGGTATGGTCGCCTTGGCTTTGCTTGTAACCTAAGGTAAGCATGACCTTTGTGAATCTGCCAAACCAAGCTCGTGGAGACTGTTTGAGTCCATACAATGCTTTCTTCAATTTGCAGACTATGCCTTTTCCTATTGGTGAGGCAAAGCCTGGAGGGATCTCCATATAGATCTCTTCTTGAAGATCCCCATGGAGAAAGGCATTATTCACATCAAACTGTTGTAGTGGCCAAGAATAATGGGCAGCCAATGACAACAAAATTCGGATTGTGTTCATTTTAGCCACAGGAGCAAAAGTCTCCTGTTAGAAGATCTAATAGAATATTTAGTAGACTAGCATATTATGGTAGGGTTAAGATTCCTATATCAATTAGGATTCTAATATTACTTTGTTACCTTATTTCTAGTTTGCTTAGAACTATTGTATTCTTCTATTTCCATCTCTATATAAAGGAGATAGGAGACTATAAATAATACACAAGAACATATTTTTCTCTTCCAACATGGCATCAAAGCAGGTTCGACAGAAGAAGAAGAAAAAAAAAGGCGGTAGAAACACATGTTAACACTTCTTCTTCCCGCGACCCACCCTTCCCTATTGTCTTTGCTATTGAATCTTCTCCAAACTTCTCCATACTCCTCACCTGTCGCCGTTCCGATTGAAACTTCTTCAAACTTAGCCTCACCCAAAAAAAAAAAAAAAGAAAAGAAAAACTCTCTACCTTTTTTTTAATGTCTATCATAAATTTCCGAACAATTTCAAAACTCTCTCTTTGATTTTTCTCATTCTTTTACACCTTTGTGGTACTGTTTTCTCTTTTTCTCTATTACTTCTCCAATACTATCACAATTACATTGTGATTTCTATCATGACTATGTCATGATTTTCTCTCTCTCACAGTTGATATTGTAATTCTTTTATCTACTTCTATCACAATCAAATTGCGCTTTCTATCATGACTAGATCGTGGTCTTTTATCTTGCTGTCACAATTCAATTGTGCTTTTCTCACTATCATGGCTACGCCATGACTTTATCTCTATTTCTCGTAATTTGTAAACTTCTCTCACGATTTGATGAACTCTCTTTGTGATCTACTCTTTACCTATCAAGGTTAAACCATGATTTATACATTGTGTCACGTTTAGCCGGTATTCTATTTTATACTTTCACAATTTAATCGTGCTCTTTCTCAATTTATATTGGTGTTTCAAGCTTCCAGAATTCTCAACTTGAGGGGGAGGAATGCAATATTTAATATGTTAGGAGATGTTTTCAATTTGTTAGGATTATTTTTATGTTTTTCATTGTTGTTTTTCTTTTTAGCAAGCTGTGTATGTTTCTTAAGCATACTCCAGCTTGAAGGGGAGTATTAGAAGATCTAATAGAATATTTAGTAGGCTAGCATATTATGGTAGAGTTAAGATTCTTATATCAATTAGGATTCTAATATTACTTTGTTACCTTATTTCTAGTTTGCTTAGAACTCTTATATTCTTCTATTTCCATCTCTATATATAAGGAGATAGGAGACTATGAATAATACACAAGAACATATTTTTCTCTTCCAACATCTCCAAATAATCAACCCCATAAGTCTGAGTGTATCCTTTAGCCACTAACCTTGTCTTGCATCGTTCTAAGGTGCCATCAGAATTATATTTCACAGTGAACACCCATCGACATCCAACTGGCTTCTTCCCATCGGGTAGGCTAACCAAATCCCAAGTGTTGCTCTTCTCAAGTGCATCCATCTCAAACTGCATAGCCTTTTTCCAATTTTCATTCCCTAATGCCTCAGATAATGTCTTTGGGATGGGTATAGCATGGAGATTAGTAAGAAAGACTTTATGATGATGAGATAAAGAAGAACAAGACACATACAAATTGAGGGGATGTTTAGTACATGTTCTTGTTCCTTTCCTAAGAGCAATAGGAACATTCAAATCATCAAAGAAGATAGGACTCTTCGGCACAGTAGTAGGAGCAGATTCAGATGATGGGGCGCTCGCAGTTGTAGGTAATGGTTTCTCTCTTCTTGAATAAACCTGCAATGGACGGATAGAATTTCGAATTTCCTCACCCACTGTTGACAATGGTTCTGACTCAATCGTAGACACAGGAGGGATACTTATGAATTGATTGTTTGGACTGACAAACCTAGGACTAGTATCTGGTAATTCAAGGAGAAAGAAATCTCTATCCTCATTATTACTCATATTACTTTCCTCTAGTGAATAAGGTTTGCTAAAGTACAGTTCTTGTTCAACAAAAGTGACATCAGCAGTGACAAACAACTTTCGAGTAGGAGGATGATAACACTTGTAACCTTTTTGAGTAGATGAGTAACCAATGAAAACAACCTTTTGAGATCTTGGATCGAGTTCATTCCTATTTGAAAAATGCACATGAACAAAAGCTACACCCCCAAAAATCCTAGGGGTCAAATTATTAGATATTGGATAAGTGGGGAAAAATTGGGAGAGAACTTGCATAGAACTTTTAAAATCAAGAACTTTTGTTGAAATTCTATTTATGATGTGAGTTGCAGTTAACACTGCTTCTCCCCAAAAATGTTTTGTGACATTATTTTGAAACAAAAAAGCTCTTGTGACAGCAAGAAGATGACCATTTTTCCGTTCTGCCACCCCATTTTGTTGTGGAGTGTAGACACAAGAAGATTCATGTATAATGCCTTGTTTTTGAAAAAAAGAGGATAAGTTCTGATTAAAAAAGTCTTTTGCATTATCAGATCGAAATCTTTTAATCCCTACCCCAAATTGAGTTTTGATCATGTCATAAAAAATAGAAAAAATACGACTCACATCAGATTTATTTTTCAAGAGGAAGATCCAAGAAACCCGAGTGCAATCATCAATAAAGGATACAAACCATCTAGCCCCTGAAATATTAAAAACAGTGGATGGCCCCCAAATATCGCAATGAATAAGATTAAAAGGAGTCAAAGATCTATTATTAGTAATTGGAAAAAAGGCATGTTTGTGTTTGGCCAATTCACAAACATTACAATGAAATTGTTCAACAGGTACTCCTTTAAATAAAGAGGGAAACATCACTTTCAAAACATTAAACGATGGATGTCCTAGCCTACGATGTTGAAGCCAAATCTTATTTTTCCTAGAGTCTAAAACATCAGAAAGACAAGCAACAGGTGACAAACTCTGAATTATATTTTGTCCACTACTTGGTTCATTAAGATAATAGAGATCATTCCTTTCCTCAGCACGCCCAATCATCCTCTTCGTGTTCCTTTCTTGAAATACACAATGATATGGGTAGAAAAGCACATTGCAATTCGAATCAGTAATTAACTTATGGATGGAAACAAGAGTGGCGCACAATTTTGGGACATGAAGAACCTTTTTTAAACTAAGAGATTCACTCAAATACACATCTCCTTGACCAGCTACAGTTGTAGCTAATCCATCGGCTGTAGTGATTTTTCTATTGCTTGGACAAAGAGTATATGAGATGAATTTATGTGAGGAGTTGATCATATGATCAGTGGCTCCTGAGTCAATGACCCCAGAGTTGGGAAAAACAGTATCTGAAGCATTAGATGAATGCGAAAAGGAAATAGGGATGAGGTGAGAAGGAATACCTGAGAATACCATGACACTAGTACCTGTTGAAGATTGTGGTTTTTGTTTCTCTAATGTCTCCAATAGACCCCTCAGCTTTTCTATTTCCTCACTATTGAACCTGTGAACATGGGAACCAGTATTTTCCATATTCATAGTTGCAACATGTGCCTGCTCATGCCCTTTTGATTGTCCTCCCTTCATATTTTGAGGCTTTCCATAAAGCTTCCAACACCTCTCTCTTGTATGTCTGGGTTTTTGGCAAAAGTACACCATAAAGTGTCTTTATTGAATTGAGACCACTTCAAGTAATTCTTACCATTCAAACCATAAGCTGTCTGGATCTGTTGCAATTCACTTGTTGAATTGTGAATGCTATTATCCATTATATGTTCCATGAATCCAAAGAACACGCACTGTACAGTCGCTGGATGACTGTTCCAGCACCAGAAACCCACCAGAAACTTCGAGGCGACGTCGGAAAGTCAACTCTGACCGCCGGCCGCCGCCCCCACGCGCCGGCGCGTGTAACTGTGCAAAAAAGTTTCTTCCGGGGCGTGAGACCCGCGCGCCGCTCGCCCGACCGCCGGAAAACTTTTTCCGGCCGGAAATCACGTTCCACCGCCTTCTATGGTGGTGGTGAGAAACAAATGTACTCGAAAAACGTGGTGTTCTTGATAGGACAGCTTAACCCTATAACTTATTTTAAATGGCTCTGATACCATATAAGAACTTAAAAATCTGTATCTTGAGTTGATTTACAAGGCTGTTACAACTGCTATTTATACAAAAAAAAACCTAGTCTAGAAAGGAAAACCTAATTACAATAGCTAACCAAATTTCCCACAGCCCCCACAAAAACTTACTCTTCATATGATTATTTTGAAAGCCAATATAACACTCTAACCTGTAAATCATCTAGCTCTTCCCTCATGGAATCAGTATCTTGCCACTGCACGCTGACTTGTGTAAATGTCCTGATCAATTAGATACAATTATAATGTTGAGCCGCTATAAATTCCAGTTAAGCAATATAAAGTTAGTGTCTACCAAGTATAGCTAAACAAAATAACATATATGTGTTTCCAAATCTGTATTTATGTAAATATAATAGAAATTACAGAACAATCACACCCCAAACTTAAAAATTCTTGAGTTAGAGAAATGCAAGATAATCTAATTCATAGGTAAAGATAGAATAGATCCCTTATTGGTACACAATAAATGTTCTTCCAGATCAAAGAGAAAATTAATAAACAATCTGCAGTGCAATTTTGTCCATTGATAGTATCAAACATACCTCTTGTACCAAGAGAAATCATTAGGAATGCTAGCCTTTGCATTTTTTAGATGATCAAGTTGAACCAATACATCTAATAACTTCAGCATGGACCTGCAATGAACTATGCAATTAGCAAAACATCTTTTCAGGTAAGGAAACCTACAAGCCTGAGAAGAAGCAAAATTATCCAAAATTACTGGTAAATCCATGAAACTTTCAAGTAGGATGCACATAGATTTTAAACAAAATTACATTTTTATATGTGAACCTGACAAAAGATTAAAAAACATTAGAAAATAAAGGACGTCATAAACAGACCAGAGATGTGTTATGGTAGGACCATTGATGCGTCGCTCAGGCCTGGAAAAACGTTGCATATCAGCCGCTAGCTGTATCAAGATAATCATTTTAATGCTTAGAATAGAACCAGAAAATACGGGGAAAAAAAATAGAAGGAAGATGATTTTTCATACTTTTGATGCAGCTGATGCTTGCCAACGCTGAATTTCACGCAAACGGCTCATCTCCAGGTCTAAAACTTGGTAAGTTTCTAGATACAGGTCAGCCTGACTATGCTTCATGGAATCTGGAAGCTGCCATGATATATACACACCCCATAAGAGTTCAAAACCTTAAAGATCACTAGAAGATATTATATTTAAATCAGAGTTACCAGTTTTCTATTATCAGACCTTCATGAAGATGTGGTATAAGTTCACTATTTTCTTCTAAAAGGACTAAATAGCTTCCTTGACTAAACTATCCTACTTGAGCCTCTCATGACATAAAGCCAATAGTTAAACAAATTACAGAATCAACATATGAATTTAAGGGGAAATAACCAACTGGATTTATTGACAGTGTTACTAATAGCCTAGCCTCATTTGACTTTCTTATGCACAATGTTCACAAGGTAAATCACATAAAACTGAAGCATAAAATGCAGGAGAAACTTAAGCACAAGAACATGAAAACTAGTAATAGAAGTAGAACCAAAGTCATAAACAATTTAATCCACCTGAGGAAGTGCCTTTACGCAACTCCGATATGTATAGAGGACCGAACCCATTTCCTTGCCCTCTCGTGTAAGCAAATTCTGCAAACATTTTGAGCATGTTATGTCAAATACAATATCAACTGATATTCATTTGAAACCAATTGGAGACTGCTAAATTGAATGGCAATGTCTTGTCATGTTTGTAAAATTCAAAACCAGAAAAAATGAAAGAAAAAGAAAAGTCATATTATCACTGGAATCTAAACCAGAATTGTACAAAAAGCACCTCCAATTGATAATACTCATACCAGCTGATTTATGGCTTTTGTGTCCTCGGATAGCGATAACCGATAGGCAGAAACATCACTATATTCTGCAAGGAGAATATGAGAGTGGAAGATTAATGGTTCCATCTTCATAGTTTAGCTTAGATTGTAATAAGATGTACTTAATGAGAACATAGCACCAACTAAATCAAAATAAATAAATAATGCAAAATACTTCAGATCATCCAAGAAAGTACTCGCATGTGGACAGTTTCATCAAACTCCATTTTGTGAACAAAGAAAATGAATGTTTTTCATGTTTCAAAATT
This sequence comes from Petrea volubilis, assembly GCA_026212405.1. Classification (NCBI taxonomy): domain Eukaryota; kingdom Viridiplantae; phylum Streptophyta; class Magnoliopsida; order Lamiales; family Verbenaceae; genus Petrea; species Petrea volubilis. The sequence goes on along the minus strand of CM047874.1, from coordinate 4,277,845 downwards.
TATCACTATCCATAGATTTAGCAAAAACAATTAAACTGCCAGTATAAAATACTTAAAGAATTAAAATTCAAGTTCGTACAAAGAAAACAAATCTCACTGTGATCAACATTTTAATTACCTAATTAACTTAATTCTAAATCGCAGTTGCTCAATTGAACAAAATAGTTTTCTGTGGCCAGGTAGGGGTAGAAACCAGAAAGACGGGAGTTGAGTTTACAATTCTTGAGAACTTCAACCAAGAAAAACGAAGCCCTTAAAAATATTTTCAAGAGACCAAACAAACTCATAAAATCATTTGAAGAAACAATACAAATCTATAAAAAAAAAAAAAGAAACTTTCAAGAATATCAAGAATGTAGAGACTTACCAATGGGACTAGTAGTTGCACCTCTTTCAGTTGAAACCAAAAACCCAGGTCCCTGAATTTCTGGTTGATCATCCTAATGAAAATTCAACATTAAATTTTCCTTAAAACCCACTAAATTAATCAAATGAAAAAGGAAAAAGATTTCTTGAATTACTGAAAACAAAATTACCTCCAATGAGAATGTGGATAGTGCAGCAATGGCTTCCTCCACTGGAACAGCCATTAGAGATCTGGAAAAGAAAAATATAGAGAATTTCAGAAAGGAAACCACAACGTTCAGAATCTGAACATAATAATTTCTTGAAAATCAACTGGTTTTAGTTTCACCAGTTAGTTGGGTGTGTAAGAATTTGCAAGATTTTGGCAGCAGTAAGGTCAATGAAGCGCGGAGTGCAAATCATAACGTGGAGACCGTTTTCTGCAATGTCGCTAGTTGGACACGAGATTGTTGGCAGAACATTAAAAGAACGTTTTTAGCTTTGCTCGGACTACAAGTAATGATGGTAATGATGATTATTATGCCACAATTGTTATTTTCCTTGATTTTAAAGCATCCAGTGATTAATGATTGAAAATAAAATTAATGGATAAAATCACTTTTATACCGAATTATCATTATTTTTATATTTTTAATAATTAAATTAACTTTTGTTATATTTTATTAGACAAATTATAAGAGACTAGGAGGGTGGCTAAAGTTATTTTAAAAAGTTTATAAATTCATATAGCTTATAAGATATTTTTTTTGAGCTAATAAATTGTTATATCTTATTTTAAAAATAAATTATTAAAATATTTGGACAAAACAAGATTCTATAGTTTATAAAATATTTTTGAAACTTATAAATTATAATTCTGTTTGGTAAAAACGAGAGTTTATAAGTTTTTTTTAAGTGTGGTGATGACCAATAAAATAAAGTAAATTTATTTTCATGGAAAGAAATAATTTTTTGATATAATAGTAATGAAATAGTGAAAACAAATAAAGATTTTATATCATTTTATCTTTTAGCATTAAATAGCTTATAACTTGTTTCAAAAATAAGTTGGAGGGCTTACTTTTCTTCTTGGAGCTTTAAGTTCTTAATAGCTTATTTTTTGAGTTTATAAGCTCATTTAATTAAAATTTTACCAAACACTTTTAAGGATCTTATAAACTCTTAAACAATTTATAAGATGATTTGAGGAGCGTATAAATTCAACCGAACACTCTCGAAGTTGCATTTTGCATCAATATCATTTTCGAATTGAAAAAATTGTTGAAAAGTTATCATGGTAGTGAGGCTATGATTTAAAAAATCAACTAAAATTTAAGTAATAAAATTTGAAATTATTCGGAACTTTTCTTCGAAATGGCAATACCAGATTAATGGTATAATGAGAGAGACATTGTTAAATGTACATTTTTATTGATCTTTATTATTCATTGACCTATTATAAATGTTGAGACATTGTTAAAAACATGTAACGCGAGTACGTAATGTACTTCGTGCATCTCAACAACAATATTTTTATTTAGTTTTGTATTTGCATTTCTACTTTTTTTTTATATCAGGTTGTGATAGTTAATTAATTATTAAAACTACGAAACTTTTTCCATCAATTGTTTTTAATAATAAGTTTGCACCATCATCATTGGCTGTAATTTGTGTGCTAATGTAAATCTACTTTATCTGATCTAAAAATATATGGCCTTTAAAACATGTGGATAAAATCACAACAATGTTCCTTTCAGTTATAAAATGGTGGATTACTAGTCAAAATAATACACGAGTAACTTCTTTTTTTTTCTTTTTAAAAAAAAAATCAGTAAACATCAATATTATTGCTCCAAACTAGCAAAAACAAGATAGGGCTATACCAGTTCCAAACAGATTTAATAGTATATAGGCTTTTCATATTCTTATCTCTGTATATATTGTTGAAAGTTGGAGTAGTTTGTTATTTACTTACAAAAAGATGAAATAAAACAAAACAAAACTTGTTGAGAAATAAAAACTATAATTTTATGCATACTTTGAAGATTTATGTAGTTTCACTTCTTGAAACTTCTTGAAACGTATGTTGCCCATCATTAAGTTTGTGTTTCTTAAGAATAGGATTCTATCTAGATAAAAAGAAAGAAAGAAAGAAAAACAAAAAGAATTAGAGTTTGATATGGGGGTATTCAACTCGCCATATGCTTGTTTCCATCATGACGTGGCCTAATCTGCCCCCGACTATCTGTTAGAAGACCTCGAACATGGACTTATCTGAGACATGCCACGTGTCACTCGCCAAGCCTAGGTTCGAGGAGAGGCCGTTGAGCTCAAACACGAAGCCTAGGCTCTCACAATCACAACACCCTCCTCGGAGTTACACACTACAATCCCTACTCGAGGTAGACTAGTCCTTTCTCGAACTGCACCATGATGATCTCCTCGGAGTGGTCCCCCATCTCCTCGAAATGGTCCCCCTCCTCCTTTATTAGAGTGGTATCCCAGGACAGCAATCTCTGACAGGCCGTTGCACCTGAAGGCTCTACTATTACGTGTCAAAGGGAATATCCCATGTACAGGACGTTGGAAAAGGTATGCCTCAGCCCTAATCCTACCCTCTCCAACCAACTATTATAAATAGGAGATCTTTAGTGTTCCTATGGTACGACATTTTTTGATTCAATACCTGTTTTACATTCTACATGTTTCCTCTCTTTGCTCTATCTTTACTGACTTGATTATCAAAAGGTTTTCCCGAGAACGCTCTCGGCTAGATTTACGTGTGTTCATTCCTTGCAAATCAAGGACCCAACCAGCAACACTTGCTTTCTCGTTGGATTCGAAGCTCCGGTCCAAGATCCCAAAAACCACTCCATCAGAGATATCAAAAAACTAAATTAGATAAGTAATAATATCAAGCCCAAATCTTAATTAGCACCTAACATTTTTTTGCGCTAAGAGCGAGAGCAGGGAAGAAGTTCGACCAAACTTGAAGGACGAGAGTGATTTTCATGTTTGCTTCCTATAAGTATTGCAAATATATAGTTTCATCGACACTACAATTACAAAACACATATTTTCACTATGTTTTATGTCCATTAGTGAAAATAAAGGACGAAATTATGAAAATAATAACATGATAAGAGTTAGTAGATGACGACGACGACGGTGGTTAGAATTATTATCATTATTTTTTTTCTCTCTCGTATAACAAGACAGCTAGGGCATAGAAAGTTTATTTGGTATTAGCACAACTATTACTGTTCCTATGCATTTTAAGCATAAATTAATTATTTTGTCACTTTCTTTTTTCTTTTTCCTTAAACAAAATGGGGAAAAATTGAGGATCGAATTAATCATGGTTTAATTCCAATATTTTTTCGGACAAAATAAAACAGATGTGAATTCATTATTTCATTTCAACCGAGTGCAAGTAAAAATTTAATAAAACTTTATGACTGTTACATTAAGTTAGATTGTAATTAATAAGCTTTATAGATCTGCTTACAAAATTATACATAAATTCGAACTAAAATTATTTCCTTGTTTCTCCCTTGTTGTAAACAATGTATGTTATAGCCAAAACAATATCGTGTGCATCTTCTAAAATGATCTTGAAGGCATCAATATTTTATTCTATAAACCACACCCACAAAAGAAAAAGAAAAAAGAAGTGCTCTCAAGAAATACTTAACAATAATTTCTTCATTATTCGTTTTTCAATCACTTTTTTTCACATTTATAAAAAAAAAATAGTTTCTTTCACTTTTATTTATTTATATGTATTAAATTGTCAATGGTAGTTTATTTGACCTATAAAAATTGATTAAAATGAACTTTGCACCCTCAGATTAAGACGTTTTTAGGCACCGTTCATCCTAAAAAATAAACAACAATACTTAACAAATCTAAACCATCAAGTATTGACATTTTGCACTCTCATATATTTTTCGACCAAAAACATAGATTCTAGTGGTATTATGCACCCTCAAATTGCAACACTTTGGCATTTTGCATCTTATATCCAGCTAATTGTAGTCTTTTGCTTCATAAAACCATTGGTTCACTCTACCATTTTAACTTTTTAACTTGAAAAGCCATCTCAAATATTAACTTTAAAGTAGTTATATTCTGTAATATTGAATGGATAATTGAACAACATTAACTTTAACTGAGTTGTTTAAATTTTAATTATATTCATTCTATTTTTTTAATTAAAAATTTTAATATCCACAAAATTAAAGTTAACTGTAATGTTATTACTAAGTCCATACAAATTTAAGTCAGCATAAACAAAAACGAATTGAATTTTTACGGCAAAATTGCATTTTTCGTCCTGTAACTAGGGATGTTTGGCATTTTTGGTCCTGTCCAAAAAAAAATTCGTAATGTCATCCTGTATCTTTAAAACATTCGAAAATTTAGTTCAGAAAAAGACTAAATTTTCGGATTTTTTAAAGATACAGGATGACATTGCGAATTTTTTTTTGGACAGGTCCAAAAATGCCAAACATCCATAGTTACAGGACGAAAAATGCTGCACATTTTGCCTATATTTTAATTACATTTTTTTTACAATTAAAAAGAATGCTTAAAATCTCCATTTGTGTAGACCACAAGGTTTATCGAAATTCATCAAAAATAAATTAGCATAGTAAACCTTATGGAAATTATAAAGTGATTATAGTAAACCCTGTACCCCTCCACCCTCCGGTGATTGACAGTTTTTGAAAATTGATAGGAATTTGGTTCTTAAATATCTAATTTGTCCAATTTTTATATAGCTTATTAAAAAAAAAAGAAAAGCTCATGGATATATATATATGTATATATATATATATATTAAAAATTTTAAAATTTGTTCCCTTGAAAATTAAAAAAAAATTATCTTTTGAATTTTATAAATGAAAATGTGCAGTGTTTTTTGTCCTGTAACTATGGATGTTTGGTATTTTTGGTCCCGTCCAAAATAAAATTCGCAATGTCGTCCTGTATCTTTAAAATATCCGAAAATTTAGTCCAGAAAAAGACTAAATTTTCGGATTTTTTAAAGATACAGGATGACATTGCGAATTTTTTTTTGGACAGGACCAAAAATGCCAAACATCCATAGTTACAGGACGAAAAATGCAATTTTGCCTTATAACTAAGCAAAAAATAAAAGTTATTATTCTACATTTATCAAATTTGGAATCCTAATGAAATTTATATATATATATATATATATATATATATAAAACAACATCCTAAAATTGTTTAATTTGGTTTTTCCACTCAAAAATTTAATATAATAATTTTGTTAAAAATTTGATTTAGGAAAAATAAATGAATTGCTAATAGTGTTGAATTGCGATTTTAAGAGGGTTTTAATTTATCCTTCTATTAAGTTAACCTCGGTTGCTTCAACCAAAAAACTAATGAGTCAACTACAATTTTATGGGGTCCCGGGGGGGGGGGGGGGGATTTTTTAAATTTCAATTGATAAATTGTTGACAATTATTTTAACTTTTATGTATTAAAATTATTTATTTACATCAAAATAATTTTTTTTTTAATTTTTTTATATATTATCTTGATAATAACATGCCAATTAAGCAACTTCTAGGGTTCGAATCTTGTTGTTGTGAATGGAATAATTGGATTGGGAGGGTCGCCTCTATAATGGCCCTCTGCAGTACCCGATCCGGATTAGTCGACCAATGGATTGGAACCGGGCGGCTTAGACAAAAACAAACATGCCAATTAAGTAAACATATATAGTTTTTAATTGTTTAGAATAGTGGATGTTTTAATTAAAAATAATGTATAAATGTGTGGATAGATTAAAAAAATATCAATGCAATATTTTTAAATATATATATATATATATATATCAATCTTATTCAACATTGAAAATTAAATTTGCATTACTTTGACATATCTATTTAAAAAACTTAAAAAATATTTGTCCAAGAATCATTCATAACATTAAACTTCTTTTTGAAATTTCAAGTAGTAAGAGTTAAAATGATGAAATGTTTTAATTTAATTATAATTAGATGGTGCAACGTGTTAAATTTATTCTACAGGAATCAACTTCAAAGTGCCAAAATAAGAAAATTTGAGGGTGCATAGTACCATAAGAACATGTGTTTTGGCCTGAAAAAGGCACGGGAGTGCAAAATGTTAAAATTTAATAATTTTAAAAATTTAAAGTGTTAGTTTTTATTTTTGAGAACAAAAAGTGTCTAAATAGCATGTTTTGGGGGTGGGAAGTGCATTTTGTTTAAAAAAAAAGAAAAAAGAAAGTAGAATTGGCTAGAATAACCCGAAAAAGGAAAATGGCTGACCCGTCAAACCACAACCACCCGACCCGGCTGATATTTGAAGTACAAAATCCCTATGTTGAAATGCCTTACCCTCTCTCTCTCTCTCTCTCTCTCTCTCTCTCTCTCTGCTTCGTCTCAGACCTCTTGTTAGCTTCAAACTCTCCGGCCACCAATTTTCGGAGGCCAACCAAATAAAGGTAAACAATTAACAATTACTCATCATTACCCCTATCATTTTCAAGGCTTCACACAGTTACACGTGCGCTTTTCTCACACAGCACGCAAATTTAGCCACGAGCCGTTCTTTTTTAAGGAGAAGGATGTTGAGAAGGAAGAATCTCGAAATGAGTTTTTGTATTTTTGATATATAGAAGAAACAAACAAGTGTTTCTGGCAATTGAGTAAATTGTTTTACTTACAAATTGGGTTTTGTTCCATAGGTAACTGAAACAAAACATGCCCTCTAAAGATTGAAACTTTTTTTGTTATGAGGAAGATATTTTGGTTTTTTTGGCAGTCTGTTTGGTTCGTGTAGTTTGCCTTTGTGTTGTCCTCTTGTTTTCGGTGACAGCTGCGTAGGTTATATTCTACGGGTTCTGTAGGTCTTGACAATATTTGTTGAAATTCACATTGGCATCTTACTGCTGGTTTACAGGGCAATAGATGGCAATCATACCTTGTGGAAGTACATGGGTGACCCGGTGGGGAGTTCAGCCTCAATTCGTGGCAAGGCCCACAATTACGAATAAAGTATCGACACACCCTCATTGGTAGGCATTGTCTTAGCTTTTTCTGGGAATGTTAGAAATATCTTATTTAGGACTGTTTTCTTTTCTACCGTGCTAGATTTGTGATGCCTTGCATGTTATTCAATGTATTAGGGTATTTTTCTCTCTGTTTTGGTGGATGTTTAGCTATGATAATTTATGCTGGTCTACTGTCTCCTCCTTGTGTCTGTGTTTGTTGTGCGTGTGTTTCTGTTTGGTGTTAAATGCCGTGATGCAATTATCAAATGTTTGGGAGCTGTTGCTGGTCTTTCTGCGGGGTGTAAAGATTTTTGGAAACTGTAGAAGTAGGATAAGTGTAAATCTTCTGTTTCGCGTAGTTGAGTGCAAATGAGATTTTATCTAGATTACAACTCGTTTGGCTCAATATGATTATTAGCTGCTAAAATTATAAAAAAAGCCTCCTATACATTTTACCTTGGAAGAGAACCAGTTTCAATTATCTTAGTTTGTAGAAGCATGTGGATCTTTTACATCATGGATTTCGGAAAATAAGAGTGTAATGCAAGCCGTACGGTCCGTACGTTAACGGAACTCAATCAAGTCTAATTTTAAATTAGAAGGAATAGTTTGAAATTCTTTGTACTCATTAGTTTCTGCTCTAGGATCAATTGTCCAACTAGTTTCCACTAAATCCAAAAATTAGACTATGACAATTTCTACCTAAGTGATTTTTCGGATAGCCAGCTCCCATGTCGTATGAGTTATCTAATAATTTCTAGATCATCTTTTCCAAATTTCTGATATTGAAATCATCATTGTGTGTTAGTTATGTCACAGTTGATGAGTTTGAATAAAACTAGATACAATTTTAGTAAATTGTCAGATAATGGATTTTCTCAATTTTATAGATTGTGAAGGTCCTTGTGAACCATCAAATCATAGAAAGTTGTGAAGTCTATAATCGGTGTGTAATGCCGTATGTATTCTGGGTATCCATTAACTAGCACTGGTTGCTTCTTTTGATGTTTATAAGACTAGGTTCGCTCAGTTATATATTGTTTATCATTATGATAATCGGATTTACTGAATGAGGCATATTTCCTGGGAATGCGAGATAATGTTCTAATGACACTGATTAAGTATCAGGACATTTTTTAGCTTATTCTAGTTTCCTTGTTTGTAGACCTCTTGTCATAATCCTTATGATCTCTCTGTGAACTTGATAAAATATGATTTGTAATATCAAAATCAGTTTAGTTCTGCAAGATATTTATTTGTTTGTGATTTATATTATAATTACATAACCAAAATATGTTTTAGATCCATTTTATGTGACTACTACTGTGTAATCTATTTTTCCAAATTAAGGTAGGTTTGGTAACTAATTGGCCAACTAAAGAGTAGTAGTTTTCTTAATTGAGTGTTTGGCCAGATATCCACCAAAAAAGTCATTGATATGTTAATCTCATTAACATAGGTCTTAAACTAGTTCTGATTATTGGGAACTCAGACTTCAGTTATGGAAGAACACCTAACAAGTGAGCAAGATTTCATTTTTTATATAGATGGCAAGGGAAGCCACTACCTTATGGTATTAGAGTTAATTACATGGACTGCTCAATAAAAATGTTTAATACAGTTTCATGGCCTTGTTTTAGTTTGCCTCTACCATTTTTAATTTTACTTTAAAGGTAGACATTTTGCCTTTGTGTGTGTGTGTTCACTTGTTAAAGAAGGGGTTAGTACATGTTTAAAAGCATTCTTGAACAGTTGGATATTGATGGCTTGTTATGTTTTACAATTTTGTTGGATTCCTTTGCACTAAACAGAGGACCACACATGTATGCCCATCTTTTTTCCTTGGTTTGGAATATAGTGCATAGGTAGGAGGGGCATCTTCTTCTTGTTGTTGTACTTTCTCTCTCTTGTTTGGTCTGTGCTATTAGCTCTTTTCTCGGAATCTCTGTTATCTTTTGTGTTTTCATATCACTCTGTAGTGAGAGTCTATCATCCATGGATTGTTTATTTTGTGCAGTGCATCAAGCAGGATCAGATCATTGGCATCACAAAATTCGACCTTTTTTTCTCAAGAATCCTTGAATGCACTTTTTAGTTCAGGGTTACACAACAATCCATGTCAGAGAAGAGCGGCTCGGCTTTTTGTTAGAGCTGACAGAGTAAGACTTCTGACTCTGTTTCATCTCAATTGTTAAATAACAGATACCTTCAAACCGGGGCAGCAGGGGGGGGGGTATGGGTTTGACGAAAAATGGGAGATGCATGTACGCACGTGAATAAAAGTTATGCAGCTATCTTCCACAATAGCTTAACTTCATAATACCTTCCTTCAAAATTGAAAAAGCTGAGAACAGCTTATCCCTCCTTTCTTCTTTCTTTTCATTTATAGAAATATGCATTGACTGCTCTTTGCCCACAGGATTACTATTCTGTGCTTGGAGTGTCTAAAAATGCGAGCAAGTCGGATATCAAAAGTGGTTAGTATTAACTTTAACCCTTATTGGCATGATAATTAACTTTGTTGAAAAGCTTTATCTTGATTCTGAGAATGCTATGTGCTGGCATATCTGGCTTAAGTGGTGTTGTCCTTATACAAGCAGCTATGCGATTGAATCCTCGCATCTTCTACTTATGATTTCTGCTATAATATTTATTATTTTTTTTTCCAATTTCATTTTTTCGCTTTGAGAATCACCAATGATATCTATTACTGCTTGCTATCTTTCTGAGTATTCTTTACACCTTTTTTTTGGGCAATTGATGATGTTCTCTATGTTCCTTTATGCTTTGTTGTCATTCTGAATATTTCTTTCCGGAAGCTGGAATTTTGATATACTTTTATGATATCCATCTCTTGCACTATGTTGAAATTTCTTCTTTAGTCCCTTTACATTATAATTGCATTTCCTGAATGTTGACTGTGGTTCTAAGAGTTTCTTATTTTTATTTATTTATTTTTTTCACACTTGTTTATACTTTCTTTTTCAGCTTACCGGAAGCTGGCCAGGAGCTACCACCCAGATGTAAACAAGTAAGTCATGGTACCACTTCCATTTTAATTGCCATTCAGTAACTGTGTTGATCTTTGTTTGGTGCTTTGTATTTTAGCAATCACCTTTTTGTCATTTTCTTCCTTGTCTAGGCAATAAATAGAAGGGCATTATTGTGTCCCTGAGGCTTGGCATTTCGTGAGACCTTGTAGAGGATGAATAAGCATGAAATGAATTACATGTGAAATATTGCAAGAAAAATACTGAAATTGACTTCTTTGAATATAGACTTTGTCATGTAGTTCATGCTTGAAACTAATGTATTTTAATGAGAACATATGAATTATAGTTTTATGATATATGTCATCATCTGAAAGAGCAAGCATTTAAAATGCTAATTCGAAAACATCTTACCTCAACTGCAGAGAAGCAGGAGCAGAAGATAAATTCAAGGAGATTAGCAATGCATACGAGGTAGAGTAATCTGACCCCGGTAACATATATATGTTTGATGGCATTTACCGCTTGAGCATGCTACTGGCAGCATATAGAGTTGTGATAAATTATCTTTCAACCATTTTAACAGGTTTTATCAGATGATGAGAAGCGTTCCATTTATGACAAGTACGGTGAGGCTGGGCTTAAGGGCGCTGGTATGGGCATGGGGGTAAGTCTTTCTTCAACAATAAGAGACTGAAAATAAATAAAAAAATGGAGCTGAATAGGAGACAAATGAAAAAGCACTAGCTCCTCAATAGGGATGCAAATGAGCGAGCCGAGTGGAGCCTTGACAGGCCCCTGTGCTGAAGCTCGAGGAGCCAAGAAAATAGAGCTCGAGCTTGGTGCATTGGGCTCGAATTTATAAACAAACCACAAGTTCATGCTTGGGCTTGAAGTTAAAAAAATTTACTCTTTGTTGTTTTCGAGCCACTGGCTTGGCTGGAAAATTATTTTATTATTTATAATTAAATATATAACTATATATGTACAAAAATAAATATTAACAAAAAAAAAAAACAATGTTTGAGAGCTGGCTCGTGAGGCCATGGTACAAGAGTTACTCTTCCTGTCTTTTAAGGTTGACTGAACCGGCTCGGCTTCTCTGCTCCTGAGTAGCAGTACTGAATATTAGTTTCTTGTGCATATATACATTCTAACACCCTGCTTTCCAATTATTACAGGATTTCAGCAACCCGTTTGATCTATTTGAGTCCTTATTTGAAGGAATGGGCGGGATGGGGGGCATGGGTGGTATGGGGGGAAGAAGGGTCCCGCAACCGAGCCACAGAAGGCGAAGACCAGGTCTACAATCTTGTCCTAAATTTCAAAGAAGCCGTATTCGGTGTTGAGAAAGAGATTGAGATCACCCGTCTCGAGAGCTGCAGCACCTGTGATGGCTCAGGGGGCGAAACCAGGAACAAAGCCATCGAAATGCAGCACGTGTGGTGGTCAGGGCCAGGTCGTCTCATCGGCGCGGACCCCACTCGGCGTCTTCCAACAAGTGATGACGTGTTCCACCTGTGGTGGGACCGGGGAAATCTCCACCCCTTGCAACACCTGCGGCGGTGATGGAAGAGTGAGAAAGTCGAAGCGCATTAGCTTGAAAGTGCCCGCTGGTGTTGACTCAGGCAGCCGTTTGCGAGTTCGGTCAGAAGGGAACGCTGGACGGAGAGGGGGCCCACCGGGGGACCTTTTTGTCATCATAGAAGTCCTTTCGGATCCGGTTTTGAAACGGGATGACACGAACATCCTCTACACTTGTAAGGTTTCTTACATAGATGCTATCTTGGGGACGACTATGAAGGTGCCAACAGTGGACGGTATTGTTGACCTCAAAATCCCGGCCGGCACCCAACCGGGTACAACATTAGTCATGGCTAAAAAAGGGGTACCCCTTTTGAACAAAAGTAATATGAGGGGTGACCAGTTGGTTAAAGTGCAAGTTGAGATTCCAAAACGACTGAGCAGTGAGGAGAGGAAGCTTGTGGAAGAACTTGCTAATCTAAACAAGGCCAAGGCCCCAAATAGCAGGAGATAGTCGGGTCGGTTTGGATTCTCCGTGCTTCCGCGTTTGATGCACCAATTGAATCTACATTGATCCCGCCGTCAATTAGACCTAGGCTGAGTGAAGGCTCGGGATTTTTGAGGTATGAATTTTGCGTTATGTTACGATATTTATTCACAGAAGTGAGAGGAGTATAGGGGGTTGCCTTTTGTATGATCCGTGTGGAAGTTGATTCATAGTTTTTGTTTTGTCTATTTTTGAGCATTATTTATTGTAGTATCATGAAATAACAAATGTTAACCGCACAATTGCTGGTTGATTAACATCATCTTGGGATGCTTTTCTCAGTTTCTATGTTCCAACTAAATGCTAAGGTTTCTGCACTTTCTCGACAGTATGATATTGTTATGAAATCTTGATACGTATTCATGTTGCACACTTTGCTAGTTTGTTGTTTCTACTATATAAAATATAGATATGGGTGACTAGTTATGGTTTTATCAAATCTTGGAAGAGAGGGGTGTTGCTGTAATATTAAACTTGTCTATGGGTCGCATGTTTTTCTACTAGGTCTATACTCGTAAACTCTAGTCTAGATTGAATTTGGTTGAACCAGTGCTAATCAAGCGACGGACACATTATACTTGCTAGTTGCTATGCCGGTGGTCAACAATCACATGGCGAGTATGCTATTTTGTTGTATGATTTGTTGGTTTCAGGCTATCCAAGGCTAGAAAAAAGTTTTATTCGCTTCACACGCGCATGCATGCATTTTTTTTTTCCCAATTTTTGTGTGAAAGTGAGATGAATTCAACCAATAATTGTTGTGGGCCACTTTAAAGATTGCTAACTTAGATGGGCCTGTTAAAAAGCCCCTTGTACTGCAAAGTTATGATTCGCTGATCAAATCTGAAGCCCACTTCAAATTGAGAGATTCCATGAAATCAAAGTCCAAAATACAAGTATGGCACCGCACGGGCTGTAGAGTGACCTAGCAATAACTTTAGTGACACTGCATATTAAGACAGTGTAAATAATGATTTTACTCAGATAAGCATATTACGGTTATTATTATTACCTATAAAAACATAGTTCAATCACGCAGTTGTTTCAATTAACCAGGGGTAACTTTTGATGCCCTAAGCATCTCATAAACATAAAAATACGGATTTCAGTTTTTGATATAATGACTCGAAATATCTAATAAACATCAATCATAAAGAAACATATACATTCATTCAAGGGGAAAGGGGGAGGGGAAAGGGCGTTTGATTCCAAGACCTCAATAATGGTAAGTTTAAATTCCCACCACTATACTAGGGCGACTCGCTCGGCTTCCCATAGTTAAAAATGGAGCTCGCTGACCCAGTGACAAATACGGGCTTCAGTTAGCTTTCTCTTGATTTCTCGGTTTTATTTCTGATCTTGACAAAAGAAGAAATTGACAAAAGTGTTCTAATTTTTGACCAAAAATCCCCACTTTTGGAAAAAAAAAATATATATAAGACTATATTTATAAATAATTATTTTCTCTCTTTACTCCAAAACCACCAAAAAGTTTAAAATAAAGATCCACGAAAAAGGAAAATAGGGCTAGTTACTCGAATGATTACTTAATTAAGATATGCTTATCTTATCTTTCTTGTTCTTGTATCTCAGCCAACCCCACCCCCCACATCCAACATGGTGATCATGATTAGTATAGCTTAATTCGGGGGACCAAAAGCAAAAATCCATGTATTAAAATAAGAACAATTATATTGAAAGAATAATTAAGCCCTATTTAAAATCCAAATAAATTGTTGAAAGCCAAAAAATAATTGCCTTTAATTAGATCTCCTTTGTGAATCCAGTTGGCACACGTGTGGCACTAATGATGTTTGGCACTAAGCCCCTATCCCGTAGGCCTGGGCAATCATTCTCTCCATCTTCGCCTTAATTTTATCTAAACCGCAGTTTAATTAATTCTTTGAAGAAATTAAATAAATCAATTTTTTTTTTTATTTAGTATTTTTTTTTGATGGCTTTTATATTGTACATTCATGACCAAATTGGAAGAATGAAATATAATGGGCTACTTTTAAAAGTGCCTCAATATTGTGGGCCACCCGCTCGTGCGATCATGAGAGGTTAGGCCCATTAGATATTGGGCCGCAAAGGGCAAAAAAGGCAAAGGAGAAAAAGAGCTGAAGGGTAAGATCGTCATTTCAAATTGGGGACTTGAGTATTTGTGGTTGAAGCGCTGGGCAAAATTATGTGTTCACAAATAGTTATGGTATAAAAATGAATCAAGTTACTTGATATACGATCGATGTTAATTATAAAAAGGTTGTTTGACTTTGGTTCGTTAGTTATAACAAATCAAATTTGAACACATCTTTTTGTTCGATAAAATTTGAAACTTGATTTGAGCTCGACTCGATTAATTAAAATAGAGAAATATATATGTGAAAATATCAAATTACTCGAATTCACCTCAAGTTTGGCTTGGTTAAAACTCTTTGGAGTTTGGATCCTTTAATAATAGAACCAAACTCAAATAAAATTTCAAGTTAGATAACCAAATTAAATCAAACTTGAACAATATATTATTTTACTTAACTCGATTCGTCAACACCCTACAAATAATTGGATTAAAGAATGTTATGTAAAGGTTTATACTAGAGGTGTGAGAATATCTCGTGCTAGTTTAATTAGTTAGCTCAAACTTTATAGATAATCACTTACGATAGTTAGTACTGCATTTATTATTATTTTTTCCTGGGATCAAATCCATTTATTACTTTTATGATGTAATAAATCATGAATTTAACTGTTTATATCAAATAAAATTCTTTTTGTATTGCTTCCGGTGCCTCGGTTCGTACTTTTTGCTACAACTGTAATTGCATTCATCATCCTTATTTGAATCTTTTATTATAAAAATTGTATGATATTTTCAACTGCACTAAGTTATAATACGTCAAGTGTGTTTATGAACAGTCAAAATAAATTAAAAAAAAAAAGAAAAACTTAAAATATTGTCCAACACCTTAAGAATATCAATCTTAATATGGGTACAAATGAGATGCCTGCAAATGCTAGATTATTCAATAATTCCACAGAATTCCCAAAAAATTAATGGCTGACACAGTGACACTGCCCCTTTATCTGTCTCTCCTTTTCCAATTTAAAACACAATTCATCCAAGAAGGAAATAAAGAAAAAAGAAGAAAAAAAATGTTCGCTCACACTTGATCAACAAAATAATATACTGATGATATACTATATGCTGACCAAGTAGAACACCCAAAAGCTAACCTAACTACTAGCCACCTTCTTGGGGTGACCCAATCATAGCTCACACTAATATTCATGAGAGAGAGAGAGAGAGAGAGAGAGAGACCTTGAAAGCCCATATTACCAAAATATCATTCAACCCAAAAATAAAATAAAATAAAATTGAAAGAAAAAGAAATAAAAAGAAAGCTATCAAGTCATCTATTATATATGCTAAGTCCCTAAACTCTTCTTTGCTTGTAAACTTTTCTTTCTCCAAAGAGCAATGGCCTCAGAGAAAGTTGAAACTGTTGTAGCTGGGAACTATGTTGAAATGGAGAGAGAAGAGGATCATCAGGGCAAATCAAGCTCTGCCAAGAACAAATTGTCCAAGATTTTCTGGCATGGTGGCTCAGTGTATGATGCATGGTTCAGCTGCGCATCTAATCAGGCAACATTAATTTTCTCTCCAAAATCTCTAGCCATGTATATGTTTTTTCATATGTTTTTAATGATGTTGTACTATGTTTTTTCTTGATTTTGTGTAGGTTGCACAAGTGCTGCTGACACTGCCTTATTCATTCTCACAACTTGGGATGGCGTCTGGGATTCTGTTTCAACTATTCTATGGGCTAATGGGGAGCTGGACAGCTTATCTCATCAGTGTGCTTTATGTTGAGTATAGGACTAGGAAGGAGAGGGAGAAGGTTGATTTCAGAAACCATGTCATTCAGGTATAACTCTGTGTGTGTGTGTGTGTGTGTGTTTCGGTATATCGGTATGATTGGTTCTGCCACCTTCCTTATCTCAATCAGGGACAGAGCGACGAGGGGATTGGCAGGGAAAGTCACCCCTTCAAATTTTATAATCTTGTATAAGTATTATACGTGTGTTTTAAAATATATGTATAATACACTACGAACATGCATATTCGTCAGTGACAAATCAATACACTGTAAATTTAGTTTCTGTAACAAATTCAATAGTGAGTGTCTCGCTATTGATTGTGTTTTTAGTATATTTACATTAAATTCTGTTACTAATCTATTTCTAAGTCTATGATACAATCTCTCCTTCACAAATTTTCCGTTAGTAAAAGGGTGGTTTGTAGTGATATGTATATCTATATGTCAAGATTCTCTTGAATTGAGTTTCCTTTTCCTTTTTTTTTTTTCATACATGTTTAGGAAATTATTGTCATTTTCAATGCGTATGTATGAAAAATATTTTGACATGTGAGTGATGATGTGCAGTGGTTTGAAGTTCTTGATGGGCTACTAGGGAAACACTGGAGAAATATAGGACTCTTTTTCAACTGCACTTTTCTTCTATTTGGATCTGTGATTCAGCTCATTGCATGTGCAAGGTAACTTTTGATATATGATGATCCTCTATATCTACTTAAACCCCCCCCTTTTTTTTTCCTTTTCCCAATTTGAGATAATCCTATGTAATAATCATAAAGAAAAAGAGATAGTCTTTTGTAATAAAATTACAACACTTTTTTAGATGGCATGCGAGTGCCATCATTTTCAACTAAAGAAAATTCCAATCCAAATTTAATTTGACAGATACAGCTAATCACGTAACAGGTATATGTCATTAATTACATGACAAACGCAACTGAATAGCATAAGTCACATAATCAGTTAGTTATGCTTTCAAATCTGATTTAAGCTTGAATTTTCCTTCTACCATGTATTCAAAAGAATCGCAATCATGCTCACTTAAATTAATCTCAAATCACAAAAGAATAATAATTAAATCTTGCAATCTTTCTTTTCTAATTTTCTTTTATTTGTTTTTGTTTTTTACAGTAATATCTACTACATAAATGACAATCTTGATAAGAGAACTTGGACATACATATTTGGAGCTTGCTGTGCAACTACTGTTTTTATCCCATCATTCCACAACTACAGGATTTGGTCATTTTTAGGCCTTATTATGACAACTTACACAGCTTGGTACCTAACCATTGCTTCCCTCATCCATGGACAGGTATATATATATATATATATATATATATAAATTAATATGGTTAATTAATTCGTACATTAATTAATTAATCATAGAATATTGAAAGTGGAACTTTGGCTTGATTTGGGCTTCTTTTTAAGCAGTGTCATGTTGCATTTATAAATTTATTAATTGCTCGAGTGACTTTTGAGTTTGACTAATCTTGTCACACTAAGGTTGAAGGAGTTCAGCACTCAGGACCAAGCAAAATGGTCCTATACTTCACAGGGGCTACAAACATTCTTTATACATTTGGGGGGCATGCTGTCACAGTGTAAGTTTCTTCACAAAATATAATATATGTTACTTTATACGTGTTTCTGGATATATGTAAACACACACACACACACACACACACACACACATATACACACACACACAGATGGGGGGGGCGGGGGGCTGGGAATTAAATTTGGAAGTTGCTTTATACACATGTAAAAGATGAGGCACTTTTTCTTAGAAATGGGAACATGCTTCCTGGAAACAAGGTGTCAATTATTATTTTGTAACTGAAAGGGAAAGGGTCTAAAAAATCTAAATTCTGATTCAAGGGGGAAAGAGTTGTTAAAATATGAATATGAAATACATTTTAATAATAAGTTAATAAAAACATACTTGCATGGATATATCTATCTAAATTTGACTTTAGAAAAAGAAAAATATAGAATTTTATCTAAGGCTCTCAACAATTTCCACCTAACTAGTTCCACTCAATAATTTCATCTTAATGAATTTTAAGGCTAGGCTAGAATATGTTTTTGAAGTTCAAGAAGTACTTGAAATAAGTTAATTAGCCTTTGACGGTGTGATTATGATTTTATTTAAATTAATTATGACCCCATCTTTCTCTCTCTCTGTATTTTTATCTTATTTATTGCAGGGAGATAATGCATGCAATGTGGAAGCCACAAAAGTTCAAGCTAATATACTTGATGGCAACAATTTATGTGCTAACACTAACCCTCCCATCAGCTAGTGCTGTTTATTGGGCTTTTGGAGATATGCTTCTAAACAGATCCAATGCTTTAGCTTTGCTCCCAAGAACTGGATTTAGAGACACTGCTATCATACTCATGCTCATTCATCAGGTACAAAAATCATGATATATACATATATATAGTTCTTATACATATACATAATACATTAATTAGAACAACACAATTTGCACGATAGCGAGTGAAAAGGGCTAGTAAGGGCAGTCACCCTCCTGCAGTCCATGCAATATTACACCACGCTCAAGTCTACATATATTTTTGTATATTAAATTAAAATTTCTGACTCTGTCCTTGTGACAAAATAATAGAGTATTGTATATTTTTTTTTGTAGTTTATAACTTTTGGGTTCGCGTGCACTCCTCTGTACTTTGTGTGGGAGAAATTCATTGGAGTACACGAGACTAAAAGCTTGCTCAAGCGTGCCCTAACAAGATTACCGGTGGTGATTCCGATATGGTTCCTAGCTATTATTTTCCCATTCTTTGGCCCTATCAACTCCACAGTTGGATCACTTCTTGTTAGTTTCACTGTGTACATTATCCCTGCCTTGGCACATATGATCACTTTTGCTTCCGCTTCAGCCAGAGAGGTACGCAAAAAATTCTCTATATATATGTCATTTTTATTAAAAGAAATGATAATAATCACTTAGATGTCCACTGATAATAAAGAATTAATTAATTGTGACACCTTAATAGGTCTAAATGCCTAATAAATAGTGTCAATACTATGATACTTACGTTGTTTCAAATGGCTTAGAGATTGTGACAGACGAGATATTTCTAAGCAATGATATATTTCATTTTCTTAGAGCACTAAAATATGATATGCTCTTTCAACATGTTAGGCAGGTAACGAGATAGACAACAATATTCCCCACTTAGGCAAATAAAGCAAAGGAAAAAGGGAGAAAAAGAAAAAAAGGGTTCGGTTGTGAATATTGTCAACGAATACCTTTTACAATCATCGATAAAATTTTGGTTCATGTCGGATTAGACTATTCAGATGTGAAATTCTCCCTAATAAGGGCAATTGCATTGTTGTCCTTTTCTAATTGTTTACTCTCTCTATATATAATACTATATGACTAAATTATTTATTTTCAAATTGCAGAATGCTGTGGAGAGGCCTCCAAAATTTCTTGGAGGTTGGGCTGGCTTATACTCAATGAACATATTTGTGGTGGGATGGGTTTTTATTGTTGGTTTTGGATTTGGAGGGTGGGCAAGCATGGTCAATTTCATCCATCAAATTGACACTTTTGGCCTCTTCACCAAGTGTTATCAATGCCCTAAGCATAAAGTTTGATTAGATTATTACCTACCCCCTCCGGTCGAGAGAGAGAGAGAGAGAGAGAGAGGTTTTAGTATATCAAAATTTATACATATGGAAGTGTGTAAAAATTATGGCTGGCATTTGTAACATTTTTTTTTTTTTGGTTTTTTGGGGTTTCTGATCTTTAGTTGAAGGGTTTCTTCAACGTGTGTGCCCGTTGATGTTTTGTGGGATTATTATATGGTTATTATTCGAACATTTTGACGACTTTACTAAAGTACTTTTTATGTTATTTTCTTTTTTCTTGTACTGTGTAATGAGAGAAAAAAATATTCTTGAAAATATCAGTCTTGTTTACCATCATGATTTTAGCTTCACATATTTTTCTTTCTTAAGATATAAACACTAACAAACTTAATCCGCCATTAATTAATATTTGTTATTAATTCGATCAGTGTGACATTATTAAATCATTTTTTTTGTTTTGCTAATATATATATATATATATATATATATATATTTCTTAAAAAAAAATCGCCTATTTGTCTTGCCTGACAAGGTTAGTTTCTTTCTAATGTGCAATAGTTGAATTTGATGGTTATAAATTGTAATAGTTTGTTTATCAATTGATTAATTGTAATATATCGATTTCTTTAAAAAAAAAGGTTTGAAGTTAAATATAGGCTTCTTCAATTCTCAATTTTTTTTTTTAGAAAAAAAAAACCTATAACGTAAGTATCTAAAATAGAATTTCAAAGCTCACAATATTCCAAAAAATAGCAAATCTCTTATCTTCTTTTACCAATATTGCGTGTGCTTTCCACAAGGAGACGTGTTTTGATGAAGCTACTTTTCGTGATTGACAGATAGTTGGAGAATTTCATGCATTCAAATTTCAAACTCAATTATTTTGATAGATGATTTCATTTTCAATCAAATTTCTTGGTTCATATATATATATATATATATTCTAATTGGATTTCTGCCGAACTAATTTGACAAGATGTGATGTGTTGCTCTCTATTCAACCACGAATTAGTTGTTTAAAGAATCTTAACAAATTAATTGAAAATGATACGCGAGCAAATTAAATTTTGTTGGTAACGTGAGTAAAAATAATTTTTGTGCCTAACGACTGAGAAAATAAACAAGAAACAAAGAAAATCAAGAGCGAGATCAACAATTATTCTTTGTTTTGATCTTTAACTGCGCCCCCCCCCCCCCCCACCTAAAAAAAAAAAAGAAAAAAAAGAGAGAATATATGTACAGTATTAATTTAAACAAAACATATTTCTTCTCGGTGAAGACTTGAGAGATGTGACTAATTCTTAACTCAATATTCATTGTCCTGTCTTCCCCAAAAAAAAAAAAAGAAAGAAAATAGGTAAAAGCCTCGTTGCCCATCGAGTTGATAATGGTTTTTCTTTTTATTTATTTATTTTTCTATAGCAAACATAAATCGTAATTATGCAAGATTTTAGTGCTTCCAAAAACTTATACTTCCATCCGCCAATGACGCTTTGATTCAAGTGGTAAGATTAAGACTTCAAAATTCTTTAGAATTTAAGTTTTATGAATGCCTATGTATTATCGGCTCTATGTATGTCAATTTGTTTGTTTATTAATCGTTTCTTTGTAATTTGCGTTGATTGTTGGTGATATTTGATACATATATATATTAAATGACTCATGAAATATAATTAATAACGTACTATGTAATTACTATATATATATATATATATATACTTAACAAGAATCGAATCACATATTCAATAAAATATAATTTAGTACAAAATAAACTTAACAAAATCAAATCACGTATTCAATACCAATCAACTAAAGAAATTTAATCTCTTTGAGTGAATGAGTATATATATATATAATCCTCTCTCTCTCTCTCTCTCGTGGGGCTTTCACGAAATATATACCTTCAAAGTTGGAAAGCCACAAGTCAGGTCCTGTCAACGTACTGTGGATTCTTTTCGAACTTTCCAAATCTTGGGCGTTTTCTTTATGCCATTAATCGGACCCACCCTTTAGACAAACACCACTTGGTTAAATTCGACCACCCATCAATTTTTCTAACACAATTTCTTTTTCTTTTTTTCTTTCTTTCTTTCTTTCTTAATAATTTTAAGAACTTATTTTTATAATTCAACTAGAATATGAGGTATTGTTCATCCTAATTCCCATGGTACGTTATTAATAAATTAAATTAAAAGACATTGTGAATCTAGTTAAACTATGTATAAATATTACACTTGGCGAGGAAAAAAAATTATATCAACTACGTACTTGTTTATGTATTCAGATAAGTTATGATTAGTTGAATGAAAACATATCATAAAATCCAATTTTGACAGTATCATATATGATCCATTCAAATATACATGCAATTTAATCACATGATGTAATCTGCATGAGATGTAATGCATGCATTTTTATTTGTAATATTCACAAAAAAAAAAAAATCAAATTTGACTTTCTATACCCCAAAATAGCCCCCTCCCACAAAAAAAGGTGAAATTGGGCAATATAATTATTAATTCAAGAAAATCACTTCGAATAAAACTGAGAGCCCGTTTGAATAGTTTTTTCAGAAGAGTTTTTAGAAGAAATTAATGAACTTATTTTTTGAAAAGAAAATTGTGCTTGGGTGAAATAGTTTCAAATAAAAACACATTCTAAAGCATTTTTAATTATTGCATCCAAACATAAAATTACACGGTTTAAAAGAAAAAAAAAATCCTACTATAAAAAAAACGACTCGAGGAACATTTTTTTTCCTTTTTTTTTTTATTAAAACCTATTCAAATAGGGCCTAAACCACATCTTATAAACCGATCCTTTATATATTAATGATTACTAACATGTTTTTTTATATCTTCATCGCATTTATAACAATAATCCCTAAAACAATTTGCCAAAACTATGATCATGCCATCAACATATGAATCAAAGCACCACCAAACACCACCCCCCCCCACCCCCCACCCCCCCAAAACACACACACGAGTCGCTATCCAACTTTTTGGCTTTGCATAACAACAAACGAGCCAATCCATTGAATCATCAAGTTATAATCAATTCAACCAGCCCCCCATAACCCCACCGCCACCCCTCTAATTAAAAAAAAAAATTTCTTTGCTGGATTTTTTCACATTGTAAGCATATGAATGAGAGAACCAAATCTTGATCAGGGCCGTGCAATCCCAAAACAAGTCATGAGGATAAGGAACACATGGCCTTTTTGGCCATTTTTTTTTCTTTTTCTCCACACTTTTTTACACACATGAGAGTCTGAAAATTTTCATGTGATTTGAGTAGTATCCCAATTTTATGCATACAAGTGGGGGTAGGTGATGGACTATTTTGAATACAAGGACAATAGAGTTGTGACACAATTTTGTGTTTGGAATCATGGTGATTTTGGGCAAGTTTGCATTTGTTTGCTTGTATTTTTTTCTTGATTTTCACATGGGGAGCTTGAATTATTTTATTAATATGTCAAGATATTTCTTTGTGGACTTTATTTAATGTGAAATATTATTGTATTGATTGAAGGACACTCTAGGACTTTCCACTAAGAAAATTATATGAAAATGGAGCAGATTAAAGAAAACGGTTTGATTCTTGAAGCAAAAAAGATGTTTTGCAAGAGAAAAGAACATGATCAAAGCAACAAATTAATAATGAAATTAGATGAAATACCATCATAGTAAGCATCAAATAATATTCAATTATGATAAATTAATCATTAATTAAGATTTATTACAATAATATTCTATATGGGCCCAGTTGAAAAGATCCGACCCATTTCAAGAAAATATTTTCTCGTGCCATAACCAGCTTGTTCAAGTCCTGAGAAGTTTAAGGGACTATATATCAATATCAATATATATATATATATATATATATTATATATACCCACCCACATACACGAGAGAGAGAGAGAGAGAGAGAGAGAGAGAGAGAGATCTGTACAATCTTGGTGGCTACTTTCTGAACTGTTTTCCTCTTTTTTGCCTTTATCATCTTGTTATTGCTTGTCTTTCAATATACAGCTCCCCCCTTTTTATTCACTTTTTTCCTTTGAGCCTTTATTATAGATTGTGATATTTGCATGTGGAAATTTGCAGAGTTCAGAGTTCTTGCGGATATGTACACTCAAAAAGTGCAGATGAGCACTTTGACAAATTAACAAACACCTTGAATAGCAAGTGAACCAAACATGGCCTTAGGTGAGTGTTATTGCATGGCCCCAAACTAGCTAGCTCAACCATCATGCATTGAACTTATTTGCTAGCCCACATAGTCATAGGTTCTTTCTCTTTCTTTTTTCTTTTTTTTTTTGTCAAAATATTAGGGATTCACAATTGGCAATTAAACTATTAACTAAGTACATTAACCATCTTAATTTGTACTACGAGGTGTAATATAGGAAGGCTTGCTATGGATTGATTGATGCCATGTTCAATTAGTCCTATACAAATAGTAATTCTTTTAGTTGAGGATTGGGAGAAATTGGATATTAATTTCATCAGATACCTTTTTATCACAATGAGAGATAATGTTACTTCAATCAAAGGTACATTGATTTATTAACAATATTGATATATTACAAATAGGGGTGATCATGGTTCAGTTACATTTTTCTTTGAACGAATTTAAAATTGAATTGTCAAATGCGATTTTTTAAAAATATAGGTTAGATTGCGATTTTTTAAAACTAAATTGAATATACGGTTTGGGGTGATTCGATACTATTTGGCGGTCTGAAAACATCAAAAGAAATAATCATACAAAAATAAAAGAAGTATCATATCCTAATTGTAGCAAAATATATGAATTAGAATTAAAAGATCAATTACTCACGACAGCAAAATTTTCAACATAAATATATATATATATATATATATATATAAGAGTTAAGTTTATAGACACCATAATTACAAATTAACAGCTAATACAAATAGTGCGAATTTGCATACAGAAATTAAAAAGAAAATATAATATTGGTTAAGCTAACTACAACTTTTTAACACAATATATCCTTCTAAATTCTCGGGCCACCAATAATTAATATTGAATGGTTAGATGGATGTGACGTTCCAACGAGTTAAATCAATAACTAATGAAATTTAAAAGAACTAAGAAAGTGGCTAGTGAGTTTATCACCTATAGTGAAAGTGTAAGCTAAATAAAATTGACGAATCTAAACATACATGTTGATATTTGTGGGTACGTAGTTCGTTGCATTTTGAGGCGAAAATCATCACCACTTGCGATGCAATTTTAAATTTAATTATTGAACCATGATTTTATTTAAAAATTTAATAAAGAACAACGCGATTCGGTGCGATTCGAATGATTTTTAAAAAAATCACTCTCATCCCTAATTACAAATATGATCATGGCGGTCCTTATAGGCTCAGCCTAATAACTTGGTCCAAGCCCAAAGAAATCGAGACATTTTTTTTTTTTTGGATAAGGAAGTGAGTTAATAATTCGATTATGGTTCTTATGGGACTCTTGTGGTCATGTAATATTTGAACAATTATTAAATGCGTTTTAGTTTCATAAAATATAGCCACGAGGCCAATTACTAATTTATTTTTATTAAATTGGTCACGTAATATTTGACCAATTATTCGGATTTGAACTTGGATTAATATCTTCCTGGACTCAAATTTCCAGGGCCCTTTTTCAATCCCACGGGTCGGATTTTTGTCCTAATTTGATAAAATATAGCCAGGAGGCCAATTAGTAATTTATTTAAAAAAAAATCAAAGTTTTGATCAATTATGTTCTTGCTAAAACTTCAACTTTTTATTTTAAATTTTTTATTAGCTGCAATAATTTCATATGTCAAATTATTGGCTTAGCATGAATGCTGTTCGAGAAAGCCAGAAGCTTTAGGTTTATGAATTAAGCATGCAGATGTCAAACACTCAACGATGAGAATTTGGGTCCATTTGAATGAGTTTAAAAAAAAGTGGTTATCGTGCGGTACTTCTATAGTAGAGCTTTGTTTTAAGACAAACAGTTTTGTATTTGAATGCAGTAATAAAAAGTGCTTTAAAAGGTACTTTGATTTGAAGTTACTTTAACTAGCTTTTAAAAAAAAACCCATTTTGACTTTCTTTTATAGCTTCCAATTTTATTTAGAAAACCCATCCAAATATAAATTTTTTTGCTCTGAATTATTTTTTTTTACAAAAAGTAAGTGATTCTTTTCTTAAAAAACCCATCCAAACGGGCTCTTTATTTCGTCTAAATTCAAAAAACAAAAAAAAAAAAAAAACAAAGAAAAGAAAAAAGGTCATTGTATTATTAAATATTTATTTTACATTGCCTCTTTTCCCATGAATTCTCTCTCTTTGTTGGGTTCTAAACGAGATCCAATTCTGGGCTCTGGGGGAGTTTCGCCCTTAGTGCAATAGGTTGGACTGAAATCAGATATAGTTACGAACATTAAAATAAAAGAGAGCCTATCATAGTTTTGAAATGGAGACAAGTAGTAATAGATGGCTAGATGCCCTGTGCGTTACAGTAGAAAATAATTTTAATTAAAAATGAATTTTATATTGTAATCTTTAAGTAAATTTAATATCTTTTGAATAAAAGTTATCACCAATAATTATATTAAAAATGTCATCCCACATTGAGGAAGTCGAATATAGCTATGCTGTCTATCTTTAAGGTTCTGTTAAAATCTCAATGTGATGTTTTGAAAATATCCTTGCTTAGATTGGAATCATTTATGTCTCTCTCTGACCGAAATACCCTTAGAAGAAGTTTTTGTAACATTGTATAAAATATAGGGTGCTTATTATAATATTTTTAAACATTGAAGTGGTTAAGTTGTAAGTTCTTAAAAAAAGAAAAAGCAAAAACACATTATTGTGTTCTTTTGAACAACGCACGCACACACAAGACCACCTAAATTTTCAAATTGACTTGATTGTATTAATCTCACGCACCAAAAAAAGAACAAATTGGTGGGTCGACACTTAAAAAATGATCGCACTTGGTTATTATTATTATTATTATTATTATTATTATTATTAGTAGTAGTAGTAGTATTAGTATTAGTATTAGTATTGGTTGTGTTTTGTTGTGATTGTGAAGAAAACCTTGACTGTGGTCTTAATTGGACAAAATTACTGGCATAATCAAGGCAACTAAGGTAGTGGTGGCGCCGTGGTCGTTAAAATTAAATTATACACTGAGAAGTGACAAATTAGGTGCACATTAATTTGGGGATTATGTTGGGCTTGTTGAGATGCTTCATGTAGACCTCATGAGGTTTCACGTATTAATAAGTTCCCCCATTTTGCTTGAAAAATTACATCTACCCCCATTTGGGTAAAGGGCATTTTGGATATTTTATTCTATTTTTTGATTTAAAAGAGAAAAAAATTAAGTTGAAAGGCCAATCATATATTTTGTAACATTACATTAGGTAATTTACAAAATAATAGGGGGAGTCTGTTATTACGTGAAACCTCATGTGGTATAATTGTAATTTGCCTTTTTGTTTATTAACAAACTATTGGCATGATTGGTATGCAGGATTGGTATTAAGTGAAAGGGAAATCAGACCAAATACCATCATCATAAGCATCAAAAGCCAACTATGGGCAGGTGAAAATTTAAATTTTGATAAATTAACCATTAAACTTATTAAAAATTCCAATTGATAATTTTTGTTGTCACCAAGTTGTCATTATATCTATTATGCGTATCACTAATTGTCAATGGTGAAAACTAAAATATGAATTTTGGTCATCATTGAGTGATATTGTGATAAAATAAAAATTGTTGTCGCCATTAAAACTTAATTAATGAAAAAAAATGGAAGGTATTATTACTTAATATAATTATTGGTGATAACTTTTATATTGACACTTTTGAATCTTCTCAATAATATTATTTTTTCTTGTACTGTCAAAAAAAATCACAAGCATCAAAATTATCCCAAAAAAAAAAAAAAGTCTTCAACCAATTATCAAGTGTGTTATATAGTCTAATAAAATACATGACTTAGTATAGAGGTTTACATAGTTGAAGTTTAGTTTTAATGTGTCATTCATAGGATATGCCCTTGAGTTTCAAATTTTTGGATTTTTGGGGATAAAACCAATTGAATTCGATTATAACTTGGATTAACCATAATAAAGTCATTCTATTTAATATTTATTCTCTTTTTTAAATGAATTTTTTCTCATTTTGGGCTTTTGGAAATAACGCCTCTTGTGCCTCGAGAAGTTGCACCATTTTGGGCTTCAGAGAGGTTTTCGCACATTTGAACTTTGGGCAGTAGGAACATGAATTATCAATACAAGAAAGCTTATCATATTATTAAGAGACAATAACCTCACATCCCTTAAGTTTAAACAATCTTATAACGATTTTTTTTTATTTCGAAAATTATCAATATCCCTAATTCTGTTTCCTTATAATCAAACAGAAAAATGAAATATTATTTTTGTCTTTAGATATCTTTAAGGGGAAATTAATATTACCTCCGCTAAATTTAGGCGAAATTACATTTGAAAATGAACAATATCCCACGCTGCCACCGTACTGCCACCACTTAGATGGTTAAGTTATACACCAATTTTTCGTCTTCCCAAGTTCGTCAAAACCCTTCAATAAATTTTCCTACCACTTGACCTGTTTGGATTTAATTGAACACAACTACATCAAATTCTAACTCACCATTACATCTCTTTTGTCCAATTTCTCCACCACTATTTTACCCTATTCTAAAATGGACATCACCAATGTGTTGCTCATTGCGATTAGCTTAAGGCCCTTCGTAGGCCCGCCGAAAAAATTGTTGGAGAGTGCCGCCCATCGTTGTGTGTGTTTTTTCCAAAAATATTACAGATATACCTTTTATGAAATTTGAAAACTTAAAATAAGCATCCTTCAACTTTTAAAACCTTACAATAAACAAGAGTATAATTTCGGTCCTCAAAAAATGATGGAGAAATTTGTCAAGGGTATTTTGACAATTCTCTATAAACGGTAGGATGTTTTTTGTAACCATTGATATGTCAGGGAAGCATTGATAATTTTTAAAATAAGAGAGAGTTATTTGTAATTTCGCTTTTAAGGACAATTATCCCTAATTTTAAAATCGAGACTAGTAGATGCCCGTTGTGTTACAATAGAAAAATATTTTAATTAAAAATGAATTTAGCATTGTAATCTTTAAGTTTAATTTTATATGTTCTAAGAACAAAAACATTTAAAATAATTAACATACGTACTGTTGACAAAATAGTTCAGGAAGAATGAATACCATTACAGGTTTCTCTCTGAAGTGACTTTGTTTATTAGCCAAGGATAATTCAATTTCAAATACTATAGAGTATACCTCTCTCTCTCTCTCTCTCTCTCTCTCTCTTATTTTTTGATAATTTTTTATAACTCAACCTAATTTTTATTTATTGGCGAAGGATGACTCAATCCTCTACCAGCACAATTTTTTTTTTCGCAAAAAGGCTTAGGATACTTATTATTATTAGTAGTATATTATGTATTATTATTAGTAGTATATTGTGCACACGCAATGCGTGCGTAAAATAAAAATAAAACTTAATTTAACTTAATAGTTAAATCTTAATCTTAAAATATTACTTTCTATTAAATTTTCTATACAAATATATTTATCTTTGTAACCACTTTTATTATTTATACTATATCTTTAACTTTTTATATATTTATTAAATTCATAACGAGGGAAAAAATTAAATTTAAAATAAAATAAATTTTTTTGGAAAAAAATAAATAAAATATAAAGTAGAAGAAAATTTTTGAAAGAGGAATGTGAGAGAGAATAGAAAAGAAAATTAAAAAAGAGCATGTTGGAGATAGGAGGGATAAGAGAGAAGAAATGAGAGTAATTATTTTATTAAGAATATTTTTCGAATTCCACAATTATACACACCAAATAAAAAGTCAAAGGCTCTT
Organism: Petrea volubilis; assembly: GCA_026212405.1. Classification (NCBI taxonomy): domain Eukaryota; kingdom Viridiplantae; phylum Streptophyta; class Magnoliopsida; order Lamiales; family Verbenaceae; genus Petrea; species Petrea volubilis. Next base: position 4,247,919 of record CM047874.1, on the reverse strand, counting down.
ACACTTAATATATAGTATAGATTATTATTATTATTATTATTGTTGTTGTTGTTGTTGTTGTTGTTGTTGTTTTATAACTGGGACTTGCTATGCAAAAAAATCTCTCACAAAAAAATAATATTTTCTTAATAATATGTGTCATTATTATTTTTTTTTGTTATCATTATGTTTTTGATATAATTACTTGAAATACTTTATAAATGTCAATTAAACAGAGTCACACACATTCACTTAAAAAGAAAGGAGCCCCGAAGGAGAGGAGGATTCCAACCCATGATCTACAAACAAACCCAGTGGCAATATTAATTTTTTTTTATCTTAATTTGCAAAAAAAAAAATCTAAATATTTATTCCATAGTTAATTAGATCCACAATAGTTCATTTTACCCTGTAGACAGGTCTATTAGGTTTCCAAAAGTTGTGCAAAATTAGGATACAGCCGAATCCTAACTTAATTACCTTAATTCTCCTACTCCTAATCATTTTTAACCATCTCAACTCAATACTATCCCTCTCACAAACATAGCTAAGAAATTGATCAAAAAGCCATGAAGATCATCAAAGACACCAATTACTCACCAAAATCATCATCATCAGACAAGGAAGAATCAGGCAGAATCAGCGATTTACCAGATGAAATTCTTGAGACCATCCTCTCGTTTCTCAACCTAAATAAGGCCCTTAACCACGGGTGTTCTACTTTGGCATGTGGGAATCTGGATTGTCCTCGCTTGGAAGAATTGTACTTTGATATGCATTCAATTTGGCGAATACCCGAGACACAACACGGTGCCGACAAAAAGTTGGCCCCGGATTTGATCACAATGCTTCAACAATTTGGACACTGTGCAAAGTTTATTACATTTACGTTGTGCACAACACAGGTCAAACTTAAATCTGTTATCTTTCATCATTAAGTTAGGATGTCTCTATATGTCTAACAAGTTTGTGATATGTTGTTATTATTTAATTATTTTTTTTTCTGTGGGAAGATTCTTGCAGCGCAGCCTGGTCTACTACAGCAAAGTATATGTCCATTTCCACATCTCAATCGTCTGAAATTCAAAAGAAGTTTTTTTACAGATTATAGGTTGAACATTGTGCCGGGGACCGTGATGAACTTGACCCAGGGAAGTATTCGCACAGATTACAGAATGAAAACCGCACCAGTGACCGGGATGGCTGAGTACTGGAAAATGTTAGACACATATGGAGGGTCATAGGCCTCTGAAATTATTAAGATTGAGAGAACCGAATCTTGATCAAGCCGTACTATTCTGATTTGTGTTTGGAATTATGGTGATATATTTTTTTTTTCTTTTTTAATACCAACACACACACACATGCACATGCACACGCACACGCACACGCACACGCACACGCACGCGTACGGTTAGAATTCAAAGAAAATAAAGCTGTCACGTTTTTGAAGACAGATTATATATCCATTAAATCAAAGGCGCCTATCGGATAACTACGGTGATAGTGATTTTGGGAAAGTTTGCATTTGTTTTGCTAGTAACGTTTTCTTGATTTTCATATGGGGGCTTGAATTGTTCAATAAATGTCTAATGAAATTTCTCTGTGGACGTTTTTACTACTTAAACTTGGTTTGTTTCTTAAGCTAAATAAACCTAGTGTGTTAAAAGTTAAAGCAAGTGGTTTCAAGAACAAAATTAATTTCTTCTCAATTAAAATTCAATTTGACCTCCCACTACAACAAACACGGCGTTTTCCGACGGAAATATTCCGGGGGAATATTCCGCCGGATTTGGACCGGTGGAAAACCGGCGGGCATGGCGGAAAATGAAAAACCGGCGGAAAAACCGGGGGAAAGTTCCCCCGGTTAATTTTTTGAATTTTTTAAATAAAAAACCGGGGGAAATCCGGGGGAAATTTCCCCCGGTTTTTTTTTTGAATTTTTTAAATAAAAAAATCGGGGGAAATCCGGGGGAAATTTCCCCCGGTTTTTTTATTTTTATTTTTACAATATTAACCCGGGGAAAAACCGGGGGAATTATTCCCCCGATTTTTTTTAATATCTTTTTATATTTTTTTAATTATAATCCGACGGAAAATCGGGGGAATTATTCCCCCGGTTTTTTTCCAATATATTTTTATATATTTTAAATAAAAACCGGCGGAAAACCGGGGGAATAATTCCCCCGGTTTTGTTTTTATATTTTTTTATATTTTTTATATATTTTGAAACAACTTGCGCTGGGGCCTAATTTCTCTGTCAGAACATATCCTATATATATTGTGAATGGTTTCAAATTTCACACACGATCATGGAGTGAAGGGTAAAAAAAACAATGAATTGTGGCGTATGGGTGAAAGGCGGTTACGATGGCGATTCCGGCGAAGATGACTATTATGGAATTTTGAATGAAATTCTTGAATTGGAGTATACGGGGGAACCATTAAAAAAAGTGGTGTTATTCAAGTGTGATTGGTTTGACCCCACTCCACATAGAGGAACGCGCATTGCACACCCAGAATTTAGTATTATTGAGGTGAAACAGACAGGCAGATACAGAAAATATGACCCTTTCATAATCGCCCAACAAGCGCGCCAAGTTTATTTTGTTGTGTATCCAGGTCGTATTCGTGGCAAGACCCAATGGTTCGCTATAATTAAAAGTAAAGCTAAAGGTAGAGTTGAAACTCCTGGTGGTATGGAGGAGGCTTACCAAAATGATATGTGCCAGATTATGAACTCTTCTAGTGATGATGGAGTACTCGCTTTGTGTGATGAAGATGTTGACTTAGATATTGTTCAGCTCGTCGAACTTGAGGTTCACGAGGAGGATGAAGAGGAAAATAATGATGTCCCGGCCGATGAAGAATATAGTGAGAGAGATGAGGATCATGAGGAAGACTTGGTGTTAATGAACGATGATTCAAATAATGATAGAGACAGTGATTAGGGTTCATTTGATTTGTAATAGTTGATTGTTAATGATTGAATTCTTATGTAATACTTTATATTAATGTAAATTTTATATGTATCTTTCTAATTAATATTAGTATGCAATTCATCTATTAATTTATATTAACGACAATAATTTAGATGCAACCGCGGAAACGCTCTGGATCAAGTAATGCCATACGGGGTAGAATCAATTCTTCACAATCATATGTTCCCACAACTAGTCCTTTATCACATGACTTAAACGATCCTCCAATTATTAATGAACCCATGAACACAACATACCATCATGCTGCATCGGCTCCATTGCAATTTATGCCTACTCCATCCATTGGTGGACATAGTCCACCGATTAGTTCACCTAATCCATCTGCTCAGGATGCATATAGCGTCCCGGATCCTCCAACCACACGACGAGCTGGACAAAAGCTTTTCTTGGAGCCGGCTCCGAATTGGTAAGTGAGAGTTTAATATGTCAAGTTTAAATGTATTATAATAACTTAAGCATGATATGACGTGTATATATATTGTATGTGCAGTAGCTTCGTCCCGGCCGAGCGTGGAGCTAACGCGATAGGTACCGTATTGAAAAGCCGAATGACTGAGTTCGTTCCTACATTCAAATATGCTAGCACAACGCTTTTTGATACGTGGTTTGAGTTGTGGAAGGTTCGTAATTTGTTTTGTATATTGATTATATGTAGCACGTAACACGTAACACATAAATTTTTATGCATATTATAATCTTTTAATATATAACATGTACAGAAATATGTTGAGTGGGATCCTGTACATGAGTATCATATGAAAAAAGCTTTTCGAAGCCGTGGCTCGAGAAAACTGTCACAACTATATGAGCATGTGAGGGAAGTTGGGACGCGACCGGCGTGGATAGTGCCCCAAATATGGGACCAATTGACCGCCTATTGGGCTTCAGAGACATTCAAAAAACAAAGCGATCAGAATAAAAAAAATAGAGAAGCGGGTGGTGGAGCATGTTATGGTGGCGGGCCGAAGTCACTTGCGACGAAAAAACTTGAGATGGTATGTTATTTATTATCAATTTTATTATAACTATTATTGTTATTAAAAATTTTATTTATCAATTATCTAGGAGGCTGAGTGTGAACGTGAGGTCGGCTATCATGAGGTTGTTCAAAAGTGTTATACAAGATCACTTAGACCCGACGAGATGACCCAGGGTGACGAGGATGAAGGGAGCACGGCCAATAATGTGGTTTGGCTAAATCAAAATGCCAAACAAGTCCACGTACGTATACAATATATTAATTTGCATATTTAATTAACTAATTATACATACTTGCATGACTTAAATTTCAATTGTTTAATCTAATTTATTTAATTTCGTGTAGGAGAACTACCAACAATTGTTGCAAGCCCAGGAACAATCAATAGCAGCAGGGTTGAGCGATGAAGCTACACAACAGTCTCAACACGAGTTGTTTATGCAGGCGGTCGGACCCCCGAACAGAAAGGGTCGCCAAATTGGGCTGAACTACGTTCCTCAGGAAAAGAGGGGGCAATACTCATTGGGAAGTTCCTCATCGCGTCCTGATCCTTCTAATTCCGGAGCACATGTACAGGCGCAGTTGACGGATCTCAGAAATCAAATTCAAACTTATATCTCAACTCAAAAAGAAGAGATCACCGAATTAAAGTCTCAAAATAACACAATAATGTCAATGATGCAACAACTGTACACCGGACTTGTGAGCAATCGCCCGTCCGCCTCCGGAGCAGCTCCCCAGTCATCTCGTCGGCGTCGTCCCACGGGCAATACGTCCCACGACACATGTCATGATCTCGATCAAGGATTTCCCGCTCAACACATGTTCGCACCGCAACCAAATACGAATCCCATGAATGTCGGAGATGATAACGAAAATGAGATCAACTATTTTGAGGATGACGATGAGGAGGACGAGTAGACACATTTGATACTTTAATTTGACGTATGAACAATGTTTTTATTTGCCGGACGAATTCGTATTTCATATTTGAATTATATTTCAAACAATATAGGATAATATTTTATATTTGTCAATTTATTTTAGCTTTATGTATTTTTATTTATTTTAGATGTTTGTGAATATTAGCATTTTACATTATTAGAATATTATAAATGAAATTTATAAATAAAAAAATTTTAATGAGCTGATTTGGGCGATCGAATTAAAATAATTATTGCAAATTTTTTGTTTTTATATTTGCGGGGGAAAACCGGGGGAAATTTCCCCCGGTTTTTTAAAATTAAATTTTTTTTAATTAACCGGCGGAAAAAACCGGGGGAAATTTCCCCCGATTTTTTCAAATATAATTTTTTTTATTATCTGGCGGAAAAAACAGGGGGAAATTTCCCCCAGTTTTTTCAAATTTAATTTTTTTGTATTATCCGGCGTTATCCAGCGGAAAAAATCGGGGGAAATTTTCCCCGATTTTTTCAAATTTAATTTTTTTTTATTATCCGGCGGAAAAAATCGGGGGAAATTTCCCCCGGTTTTTTCAAATTTAATTTTTTTTTATATTATCCGGCGGAAAAAACCGGGGGAAATTTCCCCCGATTTTTTCAAATTAAATTTTTTTTTATATTATCCGGCGAAAAAAACCAGGGGAAATTTCCCCCGATTTTTTCAAATTTAAATTTTTTTTAATCCGGCGGAAAAACCGGCTGGCATCCGGCGGAATATTCCGTCGGTTTTTCCGCCGGTCGATCCCGCCCGCGTAAACCGGCGGAAAAACCGGCGGCCCGGTGTATTCCGGCGCTAAAAAAACCGGCGGACCGTTTTCCGCCGGTGTTCCGCCGCTTTTCCGCCGGTTTTACGATTTTCCGGCGGAAATTCCCCCGGATTTCCGCCGGATTTTTCCTCCGCTTTTGCCCGTTTTTCCTGCAATGTCCAGTTGTGTGTTTACTCAATGACGACTCTAGGATAGTCAATTATTAGGTTCAAAAACACCAACTTTTTTTTTCTTTTTAATATAAGAGGGCATAATACATTTTAAATAATTTTATTAATAATTCAAATTAAATACAATTAATTCATTTTATAATCACTTATTTACTTTAAAGAAATACGAAAAAAATACAAAAAAACAGAGTACTATATAATAAAAGAAGAGTCTTATCAAATAATATAAAAAAACCTATATAGGTTAATTAAACCAGTGAGACTGAGATATTTGATCACCAGGCCTCTACTTGGCATCAGGAGAAATTCTTGGCACCAACTACTAGAATCATCAAACCAAAGAAATTCTTGGCACCGACCCCTAGAATCATCAAACCAAAAAATAAATAAATAAATAAATAAAAGAACGAAAGAAGACAAAACCAACCAATTACCGGATGGGGTTCTTCGTGTTGGGATAGTCCCACTCATGTGGGTATTTCCCTATTATTTAATGTTAATAAATTAAAAAATGAGTAAAAAGATAGTATAAATAATAAAAAATACGCAAGAAATATATATAATTCACATAGAATTTAATGAAAAAAAATTAATTTTCTACCATTAAATTTAACTAAATTATATTCATTTTTATTTTACACCCACATTAAGTGTGTCTGATACATTAGTATTAGTTATTGTAGAAGAATTAAATTGAAAGGTGAGGACTTCCTTCAAACAAGTTGAAGAAATAGGCAAATTGGACTATTACTCACCGGCCAAAGTAAATGCTAGCAGCAAATAATTATGAAAAATAATTGAGCTGAGGCCTCTTGATACTCTACAAATAAGTACTGAGTGGGAGAAGCCGCAGTGGGTGCTTTTAGCCTTAACGAGAGAAAAATAGCAATTGAGCATAAGTGTATGTGTGGAGAAACACTTAGAAGTCTTTTTTTTTTTTTTTCCCTCGCCTTCTCGTTAGCAATACAGAAGGATTGGGGTCAGTGCATTAATTACAACCCGAAGAAGAGACCAGGTAGGGAGCAAGTAAGCACCGGAGGAGTGTACGTGAGACACTTCTTGTATTATTCTCTTGGAGTTGGGAGAGTGTTCTTTGGGCTACAGAGTGGTTGTATAAGAGATTTTCTTTTTTTGAGTGGCTAAAACTTAAGGGTGTGATTTGTACAACGGTAAAATTGGTCTCATAATGGAAAAATGAAAACTTTTTGAATGTTGGCGATTTTGCCAAACCACGTAAAATGAATGTGTCATTTTTATTGTGTCGCATGTTATTTTTGCCGTTAACATTGTTGGTGTAATTTGTCGGAATTCTTAATTAAATAAATAAATCTCGATATCGAAAATCATTATTGCTTCAATTGCGCCCCTACGCTTCAGACAATCCCGTCATTCCTCGACCTCATCACGCTGTCCAGACCAGTATCTTTCCAAGAGATGGAAAAACCTCTGGTACTTTGATAATGCCCGACCTCAACTTTGGCTTTACAAAAAAACCAAAACACTTTAGTGTTTTCACATATTTTAAGCCTTCAAATAGAATTCAGAAATGCAATATTTAATATTTTTTTATTATATCATAAATGACAATAAGGTTATAGAAAAATTACATTTTTAGGACAATACGTTGAACCGATTTGAAATTTAGGATATTAATTTGTCTCATTTTAATTTTAGGACACTAATTTTTCAATTTTTAACACATTGATGACTTTTTTACTTCAAAATGTGCAATGTTGCTCGAAATTTGAATTAACTAACCGGAAAGTGACGTCTCCGGCAAAACAATTGAAAGTGATTAATATATAAGCACTTATGTGGCGCTTATGTGTTTTTTAAAATAAAATGACTTACCAAATAGGATAAATTGGGGGTAAAAATGTAACTTGCCAACTATTTTTTATAGAGAAGCCCTTTCCCCCTCCCCAACCCACCCTCACCCCATTTTCAAAATAAAACGTACCAGTGAAAAACAAAAATAAGAAATGAATTCACAAAACTATTTTAGTTAAAGGAAAAAAAAAAAAAAAAGAAACCCTTCCCCCCCTCCAACCCTCCCCCACCCCTTTTTCAAAAAAAAAAACCGTACTAGTGAAAAACAAAAATAAGAAATGAATTCACAAAAAAATTACCCTATCAAATTTGGTCTAATTATTAAATTGAATACATGGGTAAGTTGCCCATGGAATGAAAAATAAATATATGAAAAAATTTCAAAAAAATTGGCCAGTGGCGCGTAACCTCCGACTATGTTTTTCTAAATACCTAAAAGTTATTATATATTTATTAATTTTAAAATTTCCTAAGCGCCCCAAAGAGTTTGGAAACAACCGAGATTCTAGCCTAACTTTATGCCACTAAATCAATTAATATTGATTTCAAATTTCCAATCATTATCCAATCCAAATGTTACGCCGAGTATAAGAAAATTGAATCCGTCAAACAAATCTAAAAAGATAATAATATAACTTTGCAGATAATATTGCCAAAATAAATCTGCAGATACATTACCAAACTTTGCAGATACATTGCCAAGAAATTGATGAACCTGAGAATGAAAAAACACCAACTCCTTCAACAAAATCATCATATCGTCGCACAAAATCATTATCAGAAAAATGGAGGAAGAAGACAGAATCAGCGAATTACCAGACCCAATACTTCAAAAAATCCTCTCATTCCTCGTCCTCAATCAAGCTATCGAAACAAGCGTTCTCTCCAAGAGGTGGAGAAACCTCTGGCTCACCCTCCCCATCCTCGACTTCAACTTCGTAAAATTCTACTACTGGACTGGCCGGAAAATGGTACATGCCAACAAAACATGCTCCATGGGATGTTTCACACGTTTCGTCACCGAAGTCTTGTCTCGCCGCGACCTCAAATCTCCCGTCACTACGCTACGTTTGAGAACAAGTGAATTCGACCGGATAGATCCCAGCATTGTCAAGGAATGCCTCGATTACGCCATCAAACGCAGCGTTCAAATTCTTGATCTGTCGGTGAATTGTAATACCAGCCCTTTCTTCCACCCACTAAGAGAACTCACCCTTTTCCCGGGCGGCCATTTCGCTAGTGCAACACTGAGAGAACTCAGGCTGAGGTCTCCTCGTGATTTTGTTTTGCCGGAAAAAAAATCACTCGTCTTGCCGAATCTCAAGGTCCTCCATCTTGAAAAGTTCAGCAGGTTATACAACAGTAAGCTGGGCCATTTTCACACTCTACCAAAGGAGTTCTTGTCGGGCTTTCCCAACTTGGAGGAGCTGACTCTATGTCGATGCGAGGTCGATGGTTTGATAATATCTGCTCCCAAACTCAGGATTTTGGTACTAATGGGACTGGATCCACCGCCAGACCGTCACGAATCCCATATGGAAGAGATTTCGGCTCCTGCGCTCACTTCGTTGAGGTACGAAGGGTGTTGTACTTTGGTATGTCAGAAGCTGGATTGCCCTCACTTGGAGGAGTTGTACTTCGAGATGCTCACCGCGAGTACTACAACGCCTGCGAACTTGATCGGAATGCTGCTACGATTCGGACATTATGCCAAGTTTGTTACGTTCACGTTGTACACAACCAAGGTCAAAATGATAACAAATACATATATATATATATATATGTCTCTAGTAATTTGGTACAGTTAAGAAGTTGATTGATGTTTTTTTTTTGCTCTGTGTGAAGATTCTTGCAGAGCAACCTGAGCTTCTGGAGCAAAGTCCAGCCCCATTTCCGAATCTCAAACATCTCAAATTTGCAAATGATTTTAATGGAGTGGACACTGTGCCACACACGGTGGTGAACTACTTGACCAAGCGAGACTCACCGGAGGGCGAGTAAGAGCATATATTAATTAATTTTTAGTTTTTTATTTTAGCACCAGATATGAATTGCAGTGATTTTATTTTCAATACTGTATAGCGTAAATGTGATAAAATATAGCATTTTGAATTGTTGCTGCTCACAATGAGTTACGCTTACTATATGACAATTTATTAATTACGAAAGAATTGCGATTATGGTACGTGACAAAGTTTTCTTGTGATGCAATTGTCAGAAAAATATATCAATAATTATTAATCGAGACCGTCTAAATACATTCCGTTTTTCCCTTCATTGATGAACTTAGCAATTTCTTTTTTTAGTGTGTATAAATGGTGACAATAATTCCACTCCTCTTATAGTGGGTTTTCATGATTTCAACGTTGGGCATTTGGGAAATTCTAGCCTAGATCCGGTTCGATTGAACCAGTGTTAATTATGGGGTGAGTGTTTTACACTTGCCCTATGAATGGTCGATAATTTAGAGAGAGTGATCAGTCACTTGGCAAGTACAATACACTTGCCATATAATTTGTTGGGTTTGATCAAACTAAGTTCGGGCTAGAATTTTCCCATTTAGAGACCAAACTAAAAAGTTTGATTTGCATGGCAAGGTTGAATTTCTTTAAAATTAAAAAGACACTTTTTATCATTATATATATATGGAAAGAGAGGGGGCAAAAACTTTATTAAAAAAGCTATGCCAGTCCTCTTTCCGTCAGTCCTGAATCTACTTGATCTATGAGCAATTTTTCTATTTTACTTTTTAATAGTTTAATTGTTATTTCAAGGAAGAAGTTCCTTCAAACACTCAAAATAAGCTTGAGCTGAGGCCTTTCAATTTGTTTTCATTAAATTAGGAAAATACTGCGGTGAAATTTCCGAGTAGCTTGAATGCAAGAGCTTCAATATTTGTGATGATATTGGAGCTAAATATTTGCAATCTATAAACATCGATTTGGGATAGAATTGAATGTAATTAATAAAAGAGTAAATCCCATACATCTTTTTTAAGTTTAAATACACTTTCTACACGAGAATTATGGATATTGTATCATCTTATCCCCTTCAGCTGAATAAAAGAAGTAATTATACCTTACTTTGTGTGTATTGTTTAACATTGATACACTAGAAATAAGATTGTCAATATCAAAACTGCCTCGGGTTCCTTCTACAGTTCTACTTACCATTGATCCTACATGGTTGTGAATGGAAATAAGAACTAATGATTCTAGTGTATTTTTTCTTTCTTATACCCTAAATAAAAATGTGATTGTATTCTATTATTTTTTGATTTTTTTTATCCAAAAAAAAAAGTACGCTAGAATTATTATTTCTTATTCTATTCACAACCGTATAGGCTCAATGGTAAATAAAAGGAACTCACGGAAGTTTGGATATAGCCGATATTCTATCCTGAACTCATTCCGAATCAATTATAATCATCCTGTTCATTACGCAAAGAAAATAGCAAAAGAAAATCAAATCGGAGAGATTCTAGCCTAGATCAAGTCAGTCCAATCAGAACACTGGTCATGCCACGCTTCATGCGTTTCCTCGACGCATTCTTCTCCCTCCGTGACCACGCCTCACTCATCACCAAACTAAAACTAAGATGTAATTGTGTTTCTCCCATGGATACGAGCACCATCGAGAAATGCCTCGATTATGCAGTCAATCACGGCGTTCAAATCATGAATCTGTCGGTAAATTGTCCACGCACGCCTTTAAATTTGCCTGACGGGATTTTTGAGAAGCTAACTCAGGCTGAGGTGTCATAGTGGTTGTTTTATTTTACCAGAACCGTTTGCCTTGCCGAATCTCAAGGTCCTTTATCTTGAACACTTCTGGTTCGAGGTTAAGCGGAGGGATTGCAGCTTACCAATAGAGCCATTTTCGGGCTTCCTTAATTTGGAAAAGTTGACTTTAGAAGGGTGTGTGGTTGATGGTTTGATAATCTCTGCTCCCAAACTCAGGATATTGGAATTGATAAACCTAGATCCGAATCCATATTATTATTCTCGCGAAAATGAGATAGAAATAAAGATTGTAGAGATTTCAGCTCGCGGGCTCACCTCGTTTACGAATATGGGGTACACTACTTTGGTGTGTCCAAAGATGGATTTGCCTTCTTTGGAGGAATTGCACTTTGGTACTTTTGTAGTGTGGAAAACACCTGAGACAGAAGATGGTGCCAACAAAAAGATGGCCCCGTGTTTGATCAAAATGCTGCAACAATTTGGACAATATGCAAAGTTTGTCACGCTAAAGTTGAGCACTACAAAGGTTAAAATTTGTTATCTTTCGTCACTAAGTTATGATGCATGTCTCTAGTAGTTGTCAAAGAACTGAAGAAGTTATTTATATATTGTGCTCCTTTTTTTTTTTTGCGGAAGACTCTTGCAGCGGACTGTTGTCTTTTAGAGGGGAGTATATGTCCATTTCCACATCTCAAGCGTCTCAAATTTACAAGATGTTTTCTTACAGCTTATGGAGTGAAAACTGTGCCAGGGTCCGTGATGAACTACTTGACAAATGGGCGTTTTCGAAAAGATTATAGAGGGACCGCCATGATAGGGACCGTAACGAACTTGACCAAGGTATCTTCATATGGAGACTCGGGGGAGCTTGAAATTCAGATTTAGAGAACCAAATCTTGATCATTGCAAGGACAATAGAGCTACGACACATTTTTTGTTTTTGAAATTACTGTGATTTTGGGGAAGTTTGCATTTTTTCGCTAGTATATATATTTTCATGATTTTCGCATTGGGACTTGATCTTGGGGATTTTCACAAGAAGACGCAGTTGTGGCAGATTTTTTGGGAATGGTTTCTCCTTGAAGATTTGTGTTTGTGAGGTTTATGATAAGATTTTGATTTTAAGAGATAATTACTCTCACCACTCTTGAATTTAGACAAAATTTACAAATAATTCCTTTTTGTTTCGAAAATTACCAATTCCTCCGATATATATCAACATTTACCAAAAATACCATATCGTTAATGGATTGTCAAAAAAGGCATCAACCAATTTCTCTATCATTTTTTAGGATCGAAATACCCTTATTTATTGTAAGATTTTGAAACTTGAAGAGTGTTCATTAATGTAAGTTTTTGAATTACATAAAGGTATACCTGTAATATTTCTAGAAAAAGCACATAGAGCGATGGGCGGTGCTCTCCAACGGATTTTTCTGGTTGGATTTGGAAGGGTTTTGAGCTAATTACAATGAGCAACACATTAGTAAAGTCCATTTTGAGATAGAGTCGATATCGGTGAAAGAATTGGACATAGTAGATGTAATGACGTCGACAAGTTATAATTTGACTTAATTTTTGTTCAATTAGAATCCAAATAAATGAAACATTAACAACATTTATTTAGGGATTTTGACAAGTATTGGGAGACAAAAAATTTAATGTGTAGCTTGATAGGTGGCAACAATGCGGCGGCATGGCGGGGTATTGTTCATTTTCAAAATAGCAAGTAGTTATTTGTAATTTTGTCTAAACTTAAAGAAAACAAGGGTAATTCTACCCGATAAATCTTTAGGGTCAAAAAAGGTATTATAGTCCTTTTGTCTTATTTAGTAATAAATTGGATAAAATTCAAAGGGTATTTGTAACTTGAAATACAAAAGATGATTATTTATAATTTTATTTAAACTCACAAAATGTGAGAATAATTATTCCTGATTTTAATGTAGGAGGTGTTGATTGGAATCATGAATTTAAATTGGTGGTGCCAAATTTTTTAACACTTTCGAATTTTCGTTCAGGAAGGGGTTGTGAAGGCAACGTACGAATATCAATATGTCTTGTATGTAGTTTATATGGCAAAAATAAAAAATAAAAAATAGCTTAATAATCAAAGTGTACGTAAAAATAGCCCTATGGCAAAGTATGTTTATCCGCACACAAAACTTAAATATAACAAAAGTTAAGAGTCGGTGATTCAAACATTATATTGTTTAATTTTGTACAATGATAGTTATTAGTGGGGAGTTTATTGATTAATATTTGGAAAGCTGTAAAATATCAGATATGTCATTTCAAAAGGAAGATTTAATAATTTTATCAAAATACCAACACTATTTTTCAATGTAGCATAATAATGCCAGAGACGGAGCGAAAAGTTCACATCAAGTTAAAATTATATATGTATCTTTTTGAAAAATATGAATTTTGTCCCCCTCCCCCCAAATTATAAAGATACCTTTAATATTTCGTAGAAAGAGTTAATTACACCTTGTCGCCCTCACTATACATATTTTTACACTTCCCAACCTCAAATTTTAAGTATTATCGATTGCCATTTAAAGTTTGTCTTGTTATCGGTTGCCACCTAATTGTATTTTTCAACCAAAAATCTTACCTAGAGTGGCCAAAAATCTTACCACCCACATATTGCAAAAACACCCCTTCGTGTGATCTAAACTTACATGAAAAACTCTTATTTGATATCAATACATACATTATATTTAGGAATGGCAATGGGCTCAGAACGGGTCTCAGGTTTTCACTTTAAAATTTAGACGCGCCCCGAAACCGCCCACTAGGATTTTATATATATATTTTATTTATTATTTTATATAAATTTACATGATATGTATTTATACTTTATATACAAAAGTATATATTATATAAATAATCACATAAAAAAATAAATATGTTATTCCTATATATAAAAATAATTATCTAACATTAGTAGTTAAGTTATCATTTCAAAATATATGCAAATAAATATGCATAACAATATTTAACTTTTCAAAAATTAAAACATGTTCATAGAAATTTATAAATAATTAGTACTTAGATAATAGTAAAAAAAATTTCATGATTAGAAAGTTATGATAATATAAATTTTCTTTAAATATATTTCTATTAATTATTTTAAAAAAATTAACCTGGTCTACCGTATCCAACCAGGACCTGTAGGGTCCGGGATTGATCCGGTTCTGAAAATTTTCAAGCAGGGCGAGTCCTAAGTTTGGCCAAACCCGCCCCATTGTCATCTCTAATTATATTTTCCTCTGCTGATTTACAAATATGACATGCTCCAATGCATTCAAGTAAAAAAGTATCAAATCACCATGTATAAACACCCCTTTACAGACAAGGCTAAGCATTTCAAAAAGGGATAAAAACACTTAACCCCTCAAACTATAATACTTTTTTATATTATCATACAAACTTTTATAAATTGCAATTTATCATACACCTAATGACCCAAATTTAATCAAATTTTACATGTATTTTATAAAAAAATAAATATATATGATGTGACTAAATATGAACCATTTAGTTGTATGAGTGAAACCTACACCCAATTCATGAAAATTTTTTTCTCTTAAATCATATATTAGTAGTATGAAATTCACATTTGCAATGCCTATTGGGGAATTGATTAAGTAGCTGGTGTTGTAGTGGAAGTATTTGATGAGAGGGGAAATTGGCCTCATTTTACACTCTCGTGAGGTTCATTAATTTGATATCACTATAAGAAAATTTATTATCACCATAATAAAATAAGTGAAATGACTGCAATATAACGAGTGATAATAAAAGAATTATCACTAATTATATATATATTTAGTCACAACAAAATTTAGTTATCACAAAGTATAGTTTGTATAATGTCAATAGTGACAACAATATAGTACAAAATTATTAATTAATTATACACTTTTAGTGAAAACTTAGTAACAATTGAATCTTGTCACAAAATTTTAATTACAATTTTTTTTTATAACCAAGCTATCACTATAAGTGTATTATTGATTGTAAATGGTGACAATTAAAATATTAATTCTTATCATCACTATAAGCTATCATTATGAGGGCGACCCTTCCAGCCTAGTTGCTCCATTCACAATACCAAGATTCGAACTCTAAATATTGTTTAAGGGATATTGCGCCTTATCCCATTAGACCAATAGGTAGTTAGTCGTTAAGTGATATTGTGACAACTGACAACATAAAAGTTGTTGTCACAAAAAAAAAAAATTTAATTAGTGACAAAATAAAAAGTATTGTTACTTAATATAATTATTAATAATAATTTTTATATTATCAATTTTATATCTTACCATTAATATTACATTTTTTAATAGTGTTTTCAAAAAATCACCTAATAATTGGCGAAAAATTGTGCTATTTGAATGTGTATATTAACCAATTGAGATGTATATGATTGGATGAGATTATAATAATAAAATTAACCAAAATACAAACATCATTATATATAATCTATTGAAACACAATTTAATCGAATATATATGCATTTAGCGTCATCCATAAACAAATTGGAGGTCAACGCAACACTTGCGTTTATAGCAAGAAAAAGAAAATAGAACCAATCAAGTAGAAAAATTGAACTTCAAAGTCAACTTGAACTGGCACATATTAGTCCACAAGATCGTGAAAGGTAGGCATATTATAAAACACCAACAACTCAACAAAATCATCATCGGAGAAAATGATCAAAGAAGACAGAATCAGCAAATTACCGGATGCAATTCTTCAGACAATCCTCTCTTTCGTCGACGTCAAACAGGCCATTCAGACAAGCATTCTCTCCAAGAGATGGAACAAACTCTGGTCTTCCTTGCCCGACCTCGACTTCAACTTCCGACGCCTCGCCCTCCAGAGCCGCGTGGACTTGGCCTGGTCGCATGAAAATGATAGATTCATGCCTCGTTTCACACATTTTGTGACCGAATTGCTCTGTCATCGCGATGACAGCTCCCCGGTAAGCAAATTTCAACTCACGTCCAGCCACATGTCGGCGATTGATTCGAGCTTCGTAGAGAAATGGGTTGATTATGCAATCAATCATTCTGTTCAACACCTTGATCTCAATGCATATTGTCATCCCACACCTTTCAAGTTCCCTGACGGCTTTTTCGCAAACAAAAGCCTAACGGTACTCAAGCTTAAGCAGTATATCAACAGCATCATTGTACCAAAGCCATTTTCCTTACCAAATCTCAAGACCCTTTATCTTGAGGGCTTCATGTTCAAAGATGATGTTTATAGTTTCTCAAAAGAGCCCTTTTCGAGTTTCCCTAATTTGGAAGAGTTGACTTTACATCGGTGTGAGGTTGATGATCTGATAATATCAGCTGGTCCGAAACTCAGGTCCTTGCGAATATCTTTTCAAGATCCCTTTTTTTCTCGCAAGAAAAAGATGGAACAGATTTCGGCTAGTGGGCTCACTTCATTTAGGTATGAAGGGTATGTTTCTTTGGTATGTCCGAAGGTGGATTTGCCTTGCTTGGAGGAAGTGTACTATGATGTTTTTGCAGTTCTTGAATCGCCTTATACAGATGATGTCAAGACAAAGATGCCCCAAAATTTGGTCAGAATGCTTAAACAACTTGGGAATGCTACGTTTGTTACATTAACCTTGCACACAATTGAGGTAATTATTAATAATATTGAGCACTTAAGTTAGCTAATATTACATCCTACATATGATTTCTTCCATAATGAAACAGCCAACTCATAATATGTTACAAATTGAAGTCTCTAGTTATCTAGGAATTGTGTACCTTAGATGAGGGTCGAAAGGACTCCCATATTCAGTTTAGATGTTAAACAATCTAGGTCCCAACGACGTTTTCAATTCAGTAAGGGGTCCTTTACTTAAAATCCATACTCTAACCATTCATAACCAGCTCACTCAAATTTTAACCACAAAAGTAAACTACTTTGAAAGGTTTTAGGACAATACAGGTAGAATATTGAGAGAATTCTTTGCTTTCGTCAAAAGGTTCTTGCAATGGATCCTCAACTCCTCGAGCAAAGTCCCTCTCCATTTCCTTATCTCAAGTGTCTGAAACTGGCAAAAAGACATTTTTCAGTTATTCCGATGAAGGCCATCCCACGGACTGTGATGAACTATTTGACAAAGGGATCTTGCTATGGTGACACTTTGGTGGTGAAGTTCCCACAAGGTATTTCATCTTATATCAACTGGTTTCTATTGTTGATACATATTTATAATTGATTTTCATTATATTTATGGCTCATCTGTTGGCTGTGAGCAACCTCTTGTACTTGGTATTTTTTTCAGGGCATAATGAAGGGTGAATATGATTCAGAAACACCTTGCTATGAGCTTGGGCATTTGCCTCTTTATTTTGTTTTCTCATTTGATTAATAAAACGCTGTAATGCATAATGAGGATTTGTTTTATTTGACCTTTGAAATGTTATGTGGGATATACCTCCTAATGAGGTTTTGTTTTGTGTCAACTCTGAGAAACTGGATTGATCTGTAACCAGTCCTCTTACCAAAAAACTAAATAAATAAATAAATAAAAAATAAGTTACTACAACACTCAAAATGGTGTTTTTGCCACTAAAATATGAGAAAGATTGACTGAAGGATATTTTTTGATAAATCGCAAATAAATTTAAGAGAGAACATTCAAAAACTTCACATCTACTAACGGCAGGGTGTTTCTTGATAATTGTGTGAAAACACAAGGGGTTATGGGTAATTATCAATGTTCTAGGCCGATTTTCGTAATTTGGCATAACCTCAGGGGTGGTCACGGTACTTTTTCCAAAGTTTATTATATATATATATTAAAAAAAGAAATATCTAGCCGCGGTCATAACCTATTTCCATTACTAGTAAATATACGAGAGAGAACAAAAAAGAAAAGAAAAGAAAAGAAAAGAAAGAAAAAAAAATTACAGACTATATATTATAATATTTCGTTTCTTTGATGAGTCTTGGTTATTGGGGGCCTCCTCTTCTTCATCTTCAAGAGAGTCCACATAGGACTCAACCTGTTCTGCTACTTCCTGAACCTGTAATATTACATTTCATATAAGTCAAGAACAAATATTAACACACTCCTGGTAAATATACACAAAAAGAAAGCAAATGAAAATTAAAGCAATTTATAGAAACCTTGGAAATGATCGAACCTGATCGACAAAATTTCCAATAGTATCAGCACTCTCAGCAGCTTTTTCAGTCGCATCTTCTACAAAATCCAGCACGTTTCATGAGTTGGCCTTGGGGAAGATCATCGGCAATATCCTCCACCACTTTGTCCACCGCCTCCGCCACATTCTCCACTATTTATTCGACCGTTTCTACTGTGTTCTCGATTTGATCTGCAAACAAATTTGAAGTTTTAGCTACCAAAGATCAATTTTCTTAGCTAATCTATAAAAGTGATTCATTATAACACGAACAAAGAAACATGTGTGTGTGTGTGTGTGGCTCTTACTTTTCAATACCCAAAATGGGCTAAATTTGTTGCTTAAAAACGGCACAATAACGGTCATCATCACTCGAAGAATCTGGTTTTCGCTGCAATAACCATTTCACAGTGTTAGATAAACATAGTTGTAACTTGTAAGTATATATAAAAGATATATAGCTACTAATTTCTTCTGTGACTTCTTTTCATTAGTGTTTCTTGTTTGTGCCCTCCCTGAAGGGCTTCTTGATTTATCTAACTAATGGATTTTCGCCCATTATTAATACGTGATTATCTAATTTTAAGAAAAGTAGCAAATTATATATTGCAATTTGCAAAAACAATTACGTCATATTTCAATGGGTGTAGATGTAATTTACTCGTATAACTAAAAAGAATAGAGAAAGAAGGGCGGGGGGGGGGGGGGTGGAAATATTTAGTTACTTACAAATAATCGGACGATGGTTTAGAGGGGGATGTAGCTTCTGATGGAGCATTGCTAGCATAGACCACAAAATAATAATAATAATAATAATAATAATAATAATAATAACAATAATAATTATTATTATTATTATAATACTATATGGGGATGATTATCAAAGAAATACTAACGTACAAAGTGAAACCTTGTTTTGTATAATTAAAATGTGTAAACACCAATGATAAGGATCTAAACCAACATGAAATTGCAAGAACTTCTTCATTTTTTTTTCTCTTTTTTTGATTTCTACGTACTAATAATTTCATACACTGACCTTTTGTCCATGTCAATTCGGTCGCAATGGGAAATTGTTGCTTTGCAAATATTTTTGATGTGTATGTTTCAAGAAGACACAATTATATTTATTTTTTATAACTATGTATATTTAGATATTACATGTATTATCAATAATTTTTTTTAATATATATTTTTCCTCCAAAATTTCAATTCAATGTTGACGTGGAATTCAATGTTGCAATATAAGTGACCAACTACACGCCAACGCATCCCCTTACAAGTCAAATGCATCCCACGTGGCAATTTCCAGCGAGAATGGTTGTTGCTACAACCAAAGTCTTAACATTGCAAAAATATTGAAAATTGATGTCCTACATCTGCTATCCCAAATAAAAATTGTTCTAAATATGTTAAGGGGTATCTTAAATCTCCTGAAAATGCATTTTGTTTTTCCCTTTTCTTGTAGAAGGTGGTGAGTTTCTCAATTTACACACTGGAAAAGTTGCTGATTGTAAAAGGCGATTTTGATGATGTAAATGTGTAAAACGCGACTGTATTGGTGAAAAGTTGGCATAAGAAACATGTGGGCTGTCATTCAACGAAATAAATAGCAATATTAATGTTACCCTCAAGTACCAATGATTCAATTTGGGACATTCATGTACTTAATTTAATTCAAGAAACTGAAATTTGGTAATTTTTTGCAGCTAGCTTTGTAGTAGTAGTTTTTGCTGCAGCTAAAGAAAATAAGTGATTTAGTGGGAATCTTAAATGTCGTCACGCGTAATTATGAAATTACTTAAGAATTATCATATATTTCTTGTTCATTTTATAAAAAAAAAATATTGAACCAAAATTTGAAAATATTCAACTATTGATACACTATTACTAAACATTAATTATAACAAAAAAAAAAACATTATTTTATCCTTTTTGTTTAGAAAACAATTTATTGCTATCAATTGATTACGTTTTTACAATCAATAATTATCTAATACCAAAGATATCAAAAAAAAAAAAAGAGCTACTATATAATAAAAAAAATAGTATATAATTAAAATTCTCTGCTGAGGAGGGAGGCACAACCTCATCAACGCGAAACATGAATTTTAACGATCACTATTTCATTTACATAAAGCTATATAGAAATTAAGACTTCGAATAGAGACTTAAAAAATAGCTTTCAGCTACAATCTTTAAAAAAAGTTATTTTTTATATGCATTTTACGATATTTAGATGCTTTAGTTTGTTTTTAAATATAAAATGATCTTAATGAAAAGGATATTTTTCCTCATGAATATGCTTCTATACATCAAAAGGTCAATTAACTAATAGAAAAACTGATAGTGGAACATACCAATAGGTATGCTTTTGTCCCACAAAATTGAAATTTGTGGGTTTATTGTAATTTTGGTCCCATTTTGGTCCCACAAGTATGCTTTTGTCCAATTTTGACCCCATTCATTTCAATATTCTCAATTTTCGTCCTATAAGTTTCAAATTTTCCCAATTTTGGAACTTTTTTGAAATTCCATCTAATTTTTAATGGTGAAGGCACGCACGCCTCACATGGCCGTTCAACGCACGTGGCCGTTAAATATTAGATGAAATTTCAGAAAATTTCCAAAATTGTGAAAATTTAAAACATATGGGACCAAAATTGAGAACACTGAAACTAATGGGACCAAAATTGGACAAAAGACATACTTATGAGACCAAAATTGTAATAACCCCCCTCCCCCACCCCACCCCAAAACAAACGAGACTGAGGTGGGATTTAACAGTCACATGAGACACGTGTGCTCTCGCCGTTAAGGATTGGACGAAATTTTAAAAAAGTCCCAACATTGTGAAAAAATTTAAACATGTGGGACTAAAATTTAGTAAAGTGAAATGAATTGGACCAAAAATTGGACAAAAGTATACTTATTTGATAAAAATTACAATTAACCCGAAATTTGTAGTGCTCCCATTTTGTGAAAAACATCATTGTATTATGGCCCATAAAACTGTGAGCATTAGTACGAGACAATTTTATTTTAAAGACAAAGAGTTCAACTCTTACCTCGACCTAATATCATAACCTAATCATGCCCCTTGTAAAATACTACTTAGCAACACCAATCAATTAAGAGAGAGAGAGAGAGATCAGAGAGTGGCCAGAAGACTCAGGTTGTATAAGTAGGGAATTGAACAAGCAAATTCCTCTTGATCGGTATGATTCAGAAAAAGTTAGCAAATTAAAATGCTTGCTTTATATATACAAACCATAACCGTGATGTACTAATAATATTAAACTAGCTACTCTATCTGGTACAATTAAGATTATCGATCCTCCTTTTTTTTTTGTCTCAAATAATTTCAAGTGATATGTCACTAATCTTTTTCTCGTTTAGGAGAATTTGTACCTTCTTTAGCTAAAGATTCAACAGCATCCTCCACGTGATCTTCAGCTTCCTGGACCTGCATGCACACCATTTTCATCTATTCATTAATTATAATTAACTAGAAAATCAGCCTCCATGGCCTACATTCCAGTGCATAATAAAAAAATGTTAATTTATTAATCAAATACTCCCTCCGTTTTCTTTCAGCTATCGTATAAGAATTTTTTTTAACTAAGTGTCATTAAAGGGGTTTAAAAAGGGAACACAAGGACTAATTAGGCGTACCTTGTCGATGACATTATCGAGACCATCAGCGGCCTTAGCTGTTGTTTCAGCCACATCTTCGACAAATTCTGCAAGATCTTTTAATTTTCCTTGGGGAAGATCATCCGCGATGTCTTCTGCAATCTTGTCTACTTCTTCGGCCACTTTCTCCACCCCCTCCACTATATTTTCTGCAGTTTGTATCGTATTTTTGACTCTGTCTGCACATTATGTATAATTATTTAGTGACTTCAGCAATGTTGATGCACATTATTATCATTAATCCAAATTGAAAAATTTATATATCAACTTGAACCCTTACTTATAATTACCCCAAATGGCCCCCATTTGTTGGTGAAGAAGGGCAGGATAAATGACACCAAGAATCCAAGAGTCCAACTCCTGTCGCAACAAGTTTTTATCAATACCACGTTAATTAGCCGTTTGTTGATTTTATTTTTTTTTTTAGAAGGGTTTCTTTATTTTTCTAATATTTGTGACTTTTGCCCATGATTAATGGTCCTCTCCTTGATAACTTAATTATTAAGAAAAGTAGCAATGAGTATATTGCCAATAATAATTAATCAAAATATATTAATGAAAGAAAAAAAAACAAGGAGGAACGTAAACTTACATAGAATTAGAAGATGGTTCAGAAGGCAATGGGGCTTGTGGTGGAACATTGCTACCGTAGACCATAAAGTTCCTAACATAATAAGGAAATTTTAACTTATAAATTGGGATGGTCATTAATAAAAACATATCTACGCGTATAAAATGAGAAAAACAAAAAATATTACATATATAAGAATAAAACTATCAAAGAATGAAAACTTTAAAATAACGTGATCGACACATATCATGTGATATTTTTACGCTCAACGTAAATAAACCTTTTTTTTTTAATTTTTTTCCATGTAACAAAGATGTTTACATACTGACCGTTTGATTGTCCCCTTCACTTGCAACTTGAAATTGTTCGCATGCAAATATTTTTGATATTTATGTTTTTGGATAACAAAGTTTGGCATAGGATTCGAAGATAGGGCTCGAGCCCCAAAATGAGGAGTTAAATTGCACCCTACTATAGAACTTGCCATGGCCAAATTTCCACAATCGAGGACAATGGTTTGGTATGTAACTTGTTTCAATTCTTGGGTGAAAAAGGAAGTATATACACACACACACACACACACATGTAATTTGTTCACAAGTTATGATTTTTCTTGATTTCTAGAACATGCGAGTAATAGTCAAAGCGTGTGCAACAGTAAAAAACTTGGCACAAAAAACATGCGTGCTATTCAATTATATATTTGGAACAACTTTATTGGACTATTGTTCAGTATTACAACCAAGTACCAATAATTCAACTTTGCTGGTTCATGGTCTTATTTATTTATTTTTTGGAAGAGATTCATGGGGTTTTTCTTCTATGGCGGGGTATTTATATTCTGCAATTCAAATTCAACCACGTGTTATGTATTAAATTTTTTATAAAATATATATAACACGTAGTTGAATTTGAATCGCAGAATGCATGGGTGGGGCTCATACACCCAGTTCATACAAGAATTTCCCAGATTCAAGTACTTCTTTTAAGCGAAGGATAAGATCTTCGGAATTTTACTTTCGCTCTACTTAAAGTATTAACAAGAACTTGATTTATTGTCGATGGCCTTTGGCCTAATAGAAATATATCCCTCCTTAAAAATGTAGAGAGTGGAGTAGTTAGGGTTCGAATTCCAGCAAGATGTGCATGTGTGAGTTATATTATATATTATCAAAAAAAAAATTATTTATTATACTTAATGTGACGCTTTCTTAATAAATCACTTTAAACTTTTAATTGAAATGAATTTTTATGATATTGTAAAATGCCAAGATAAATTATTACGACACTCTTCACTTATGCCTTATAATTAAAGATATCACAATACCCAATTACTTTGGCAACACTTTATGATGTTTTAGTGGGACTTTTAATTATTAGTGACATGGGATGTTAAAGGATTTGGTAGTTATCATATGTCGTGTTAAAAGTTGAGTTGAAAGTAGTATAATGCAACTTAAATTTCTACTAGAATTGAAAATTATATATTTTAAGTGGTTTAATTGGTGTTGATGAAGTCTAACTCAAGTGGCAAAATTAAGGCCGTAAGACTATAAGTTCCTAAGTTCTATTCTTCAGAAACTCATGTAGGTTTATATTTTTATACTTTTATAGTATTTCTTATTCTGCTGCATGTATAGTAGTAATGTAATCCTTTTAAAGAAAAGTGATTTAATGGGTATATATATATATGTATGTAGATGTATCTTGTTCATACTTTTAATTGGTTTCTACATATTTGTTGTTTATATTAACCAAAGAGAATATTTTATTGAACCAAAATTTGAAAATTTTCAACTATTGACGCATTCACAAATAAAAAAAAATGGTTTAGTTAAAGAGAGGGCGGAAAAAGAAAGAAGAAAAGAAAAATCTCTATTATGGTTTTTTTATGAATATCTTTTCTTCCCGAAAATTATAAAAGACATTTGATCATTAATTAGTCTCATCAACTGGTGCCACCAGTCATATGGCACTTGCATATTTAACAATCTTGTCAAAATTTGATTTTCTTAATCACCTCAGTAAGTAGCTTTAGAAGTGTAATTAATCAAAGATAGTCTCTTTGAAGATAAGATTAATTAGACTCATTCTTAGTAACGTGGCCTTAATTGTGCGCATTTTTTTACGTTAATATATTGCTCAATAATGATAAGATAAGAAAATTTTAATCATTATGTTGTTTTCACGGGTGAGAAGGATTCTGAACCGCTGAAAATGTCCTCATCTTTTGAGAAAAGAATGGGAGAAATGAAAAACACATGGTTAAGCTTGATTTCAAATGTGGTGATTAGAGTATTGTCTGGGGATGAGATCTTATTCAGAAATGCATGACTTGTACTTCAATTTTTTGTTAAAATATATGAATTATTGAGTATAAGTCCCATCTATACTATTATATATTTAAAAAAGGTCTTTTCACGAAATTATATAATTTTGATCAAATTCTCAATTCTTAGAATTTTGAATTAATTTTAATTATTTATAATGAATTATTTGATTGGTTTGCATTAACTGTTAATTTCTCTCTCCTAATTATTCAACTCCACAAGCAATGTATATTTAATAATTTTGTAATCCTCTGTAAACTCTCTCTCTCTCTCTCACTCACTCTCTCTCACACACACACACAAAAACAAGAATATAAAAATATAATGACCTGAGTGATAATTTCAAATAATTATATAATAACATATGTATGTATATAAAGAAAATTTTAATTAAAATATTACGTAAAGCCATACAATTATTTCAATTTAAAAAATATAAGAAAAGTCAATATAAACATAATGTCATTTGTAGTAAACTTCTCCTAAAAAATTAGTAATTAAAAACTTTTAACTAAAACTTATGCAACTCCAACTTTAAAAATAATATGATATGTCATATCATAAGTCCAAAAGATGTAAAAGACTTAAAATGTGGACATAATATCATTTACAATATATTTTTTTCATCTTTTTATGTCTTAACAATTCTTTGCATATAGTTTAACGCTACATAAAAATTTTATTACCTAACTTTTCTTTGTGCATTATCGTATTTTTGTCTTCAAATTTTCTTGGGTATTAGACCGTTCTTTTTATAAGAATTTATTAATTTTTCTTTATTAATTCCCTTTAGATTTTATTATTTTATTTTATGGTTTATTAGATATAAATTTTTTACATATACATTATACATTGTTATAATTACAACCAATATGTTTGTTATTCTTAAAATACTTATAAAATTATTAAATTTGATGGATTATTTTTAATTGATAGTATTGATGATTTTTTTTTTATCAAATAATTGTATTAGTTAATTGGATTTCTCATATTTTTGTTTTTCATCATGTTTCGAATATTTTTCTTGAGGAAAGTCTAAGTTTGAATATAGACACAATACTTTTTTTTGTATTTTGCATCTTAATGTTGCTTTTGTCCTCCTATTTTTATTTTTCTTTATTTGCTCTACAATTCTCTTTTTTGTTTTATGAGTCATTCTACTAATAATAATAGGAGTAAAATACATTGATTTAAATAATAGTAAGATACAAACTAAGTAGATTAAATATATTATTTTTTTCATTCTTTATTTTGAATGGTGTGCCTATTAAGAGATATTGGAAGTTTCATTGTTAAGTTTCAGAAAATATTTTTTCTTTATTACACATTTATTAAGTTGGAATATATAGTCTACATTTATTAAGTTGGAACATATAGTCTACGCTTAAGAATTAACCTGAAATTTGAAAATAAATATATTTAAAATGTTAAGAGGTTTTTATGATAATATTAATAAATAGTCACTATTTCATTTGGTCAAAATATAATTATATTTTATATTTGTGATATATTTACTTTTTTTATAAATTTGTTGTGATCAAATTTAAAGTATATTAATAAGTTATTGACGTTTTAACGATATTATACTTTTAAACTAATACTGGGCGTAGCATGGATTCTAACTTCTCTTTGTGAATTATTGAGTTTAAGTCCCATATTAAGATATACAAATATTTTCATATCAATGTATGATCTGAGCGTCGTTATCTTGATAATGGATAATTCTTGATAATTAGTCATTATACTGAATTAATAATGAATACTTTGAAGTGCTAGCTAGTATAATTAGACACACTGTATACAAGAAAAGAGCAAATTAATGACAACGTAATGAGTGATGCGGAAATAATTGTCATTAATTATATATATTCAATGATGAGAAGTATTATTGTTTCAAAAATAATTTTTGCAATGTCGGTCGGTGAGTTTGGTGACAATAATAGCATTTAACTTATTGACAATTAATAACACCCATAGTGATAAGAATAATCTTTCACAAATTCAATGTGATAGCTTTATTGTCACTAAATTAATTACCACTAAAAGAATGTCACTCATTGTAAATATTGACAACGTAAAATTTTAGATCATGTCATCTTTATATCATTTAGTGACAGTAAAAAGTATGGACACTAACCCTCCGTTTGGTTCTTGAATTTTGGTAAGGAAAATAGGAAGGAAAATTTTTTCTTTGCTTCAAATGATAGTACTCTATGCATTCATTTTTGATCCTTTTCATTTTCCTCCCACTTTTCCTCAACAAAATCTTTGTTCCAAACATAGCCTAAATGAATTTAACTAGTGAAAAAATATATAATATCTTCAAATAATGCATATTATTGATTACAAGTTTTACATACTACTTTTATATTCTGCCATTAATGTTACTTTTTTCTTATAATGTCACTTTTCGGAAAATAAAAATAATTATTCTTTAATTCAAGAATCAGTTTTCGACTAATATGTCTACGAGACTACGACTAAGCACATGGAATGATTCATATTTAATTAGAATTAAATATAAAATACGCCTTGTAAAATACAAAATTAGCAATTAACCCTCTAACAAAAAAGGAATCACCGCCCCCCCCCCCCCCCCCCCCCCCCGGGCAATGAAGTTCAATCGCATTTTGTACAACTGTTTTTTCACAGTTTGCCCTATATAATGTTCTTTTTCCCTTCTTTACTAAATAGTTTTATAACGAGTCAAGTAAATAGTGCGGCCTCAGTTAAATTTTATGATTTGAGAGTTTTTTTTTTTTTATCACACCTCATATATTCATTTTATAATTTCTACATCCATGTGAAGTCATATCACATAATAACGACTTTGACGTGACAATGGAGTTTCAACTACGTGAATTAAATCGATAAATAGCAAATGATATATCCCATGCAATTAATGAGATGAAGGCAGCCGAAAAGTTAAAACTTTTAAATTATTACTCTCTCTATCCTCTTTTATTTGTTATTCTCAATTTTAAAATTGTATTTATTACTTTTTTTTTTAAATATACCCCTTTCACTTTAATAAAGTACCATTTATAAGTTTTCAAAAAACTCTCAACAACCCATTAATTAAAGTAATTAACTAAAATAGCATTTTAGTCTTGCCCATCTAATATTATGACTTTTAATTATCCCGCTTGATTCTTGTGCAAAAACCTTAAATGTTAAATAAAAATGAATCGAGAGAGAATTTAATTGAATAAATATTTTTTTTTACTTTCTTTCTTGCTTCTCTCTCTTCCCTCATCTCCTACTTTTTAATATGTCTTTTTACTTTCTTTAGACTTATCTTCTAAATTTATTTTATTTTTTAAACATTTCACTTATTATTAATTTAATAAATATATTAAACAGTTTAAAATTATATTTAATAGGAGAAAGAAGTAAAGAAAGTAAAATGATATATTGAAAAGTGGCAAATGAGAAAAGAGAGAGAGAAAAAGGAGAGTAAAAAAAGTATTTAATAGGAGAAAGAAGTAAAAAAAAAATTGAAACGGGACACTCGTGGGTGCTACCTCATAACAAAACGTTGTTATTTGTGGATAAAATGTTATTTAGAAAGTTGAGACTCGGGCCTCAAATTTCTAAAAGAAAGATGAGCTATTGGATTTAAATGCTACAATTAAAATTTATAGATATTTATACATTGATGTGAGAATTGTTAATTATCCACATAATAGATAATTATTGATAATTAATAATTGTATTGACTTAATTATTAATATTATGAAATGCTGATATAATTATTAACTTTTACGTGAAAAAACAATTGTTATTGTCCGCAACTTGCAAGCTTGATGTTGAACGCAGAGTTTTCTACTAATACGTCCAGGAGGACCCCGACATAGCACATGGATTCCAGATTGGACCAAAAAAGATATGTATAAACACATTCACATTTGTCCAAAAACTCATACTTAACATGTCAAATATCATAATTACAGAGAGAGAGAGAGAGAGAGAGAGAGAGAGAGAGAGAGAGGCCCTGTCAAATAACATATTTTTATGAGCGCTAAAACCTATCTCGACAATTCTCATTTTCTTTCTATGAAGAGCATGAGATAAATGCTTCATTACGAGAGATTTCTCAATGATCTTAATTTGCTTGTTTAGGAGAAACTTTCGATTCTTTATCTAAAGATTCAAGAAAGTCGTCCACGTTCTCTCCAGTTTCCTGGACCTGCACCCACACATTTACATTTGTTCGTCAATTATAATTAGAATTAATTGTTAGAACAAACTATAAACTTTAATTATTTAATTAAGTTTAATATTAAAAAAAATAAGAGAGGTGAAAGTAGTTCCATCGCATGTTTTTCAAACACATTTTCTATGTTTATTCTCTAAAGAAATATATGATCACCTTGATAATTTTATTAAAAGTATACACTTAGGTGGATGTAATTACTCAAAAAATAAAAATCGACTATCTTTAAAGAAACAAAAATATCCTAGGTTACACCAATAAGCAACTTAACATGCCAAAACTGCCACAACTTTTCTATTTAAGGAGACGCCTTGGATTAATATCCAACTCTTCCAACTCCCAACAATTGAAAATAAATGGGGAAAATTTCACTTTTCTCTATCACGTTTATCACTGATTCGATTTTGGTCAGTTACATAGGGGCATTTCGCCTATTTTTAAATCATAAGGGGTTTCGTGCAGTTTGGGCAAATTTGGCCTAAAATAAATAACATTTCAATACAGCATCATACATATTTTAATGCATAATATAATAAAAGATTAGTAATTAATTAATTAATTAATCAGATAATTAGATATACCTTGTCGATGACATTGTCGATACCATCAGCTGTCTTAGCTGTTTTTTCAGCCATATCTTCGACAAATTCTGCAAAATCTTTCAGTTTTCCTTCGGGGAGATCATCGGCAATGTCTTCTACAATCTTGTCTACTTTTCCGGCCACTTCCTCCACCGCCTCCACTATGTTTTCTACCGTTTGTACAGTACTTTCAACTTTATCTACACATTACGTACAATTTAATTAATGGTTTAGCGATATAGATACACATTATATATCATCGTCGCAACTTATTAAAACTAACCCAAAATGAAAAATTTACATATATTAACTTGAAGGCCTTACTTTTAAACCCCAACAATGGCCCCCATTTGCTGCTGAAAAAAGGCAGTATAAACGTCGCCACAAATCCAAAAATCCAAAACCTGTTGCATGAAATTTTTCACAATAAAATGTTAGCCCTGTTTTGATAATTTTTTTTTTTTTTCAATTTCCGCGAGGGTTCTTGATTTTTATAATTTTATTGACTTTTTTGCTTACAATTAATACAATATTTAATTAATAAAAAAAAGTAGTAAAGTGTATATTGCCAACAATAATTAATCAAAGTATGGAATGTAGTTATTTTTCGAATATTGCTTGTAATGGTTAAATTCATGTTCTCTATGAAAACATATGTAAAAATTGAAAAAAAAAAAAAGTGAAAAGAAAAGGAAGAAAAAGGAACACAAACTTACAGAGAATTGGAACCTGGTTCAGAAGGCAATGGGCCTTCTGGTGGAACACTGCCAGCTTTGACCACGAAGTTCCTAAAATAAAAAAGAAAATTTAAACTTAATTGGGGCCATCATTAATAAAAACATATTTACGAGTATAAAATGAAAAATTCTTCAATAAATCAGATATAAAAACATAGAATAATGAAAATTTAACATAATTACGTAATCTACCATATATCATTCGATATTTCGACCCTCAATGTAAATAATAGTTTTCACGTATGTTTAAATACTGACCTTTTGTTCGGCTGATTCCATTGCAACCCCGAATTGTTGCCCTGCAAACATCTTTGATATTTATATTTATGGATAACAAAGTTTGGCATAGGATTCCAAGATAGGGTTCGAGCCCTAAACTGGGGAGTGAAATTGCACCCAACTATAGAACTTGCCATCTCCAACTCTCAACAACTTGGGAAAAATTTATGAACTTGTTTCAATATTTCTTGAAAAAAGATACACACACACACACACAGAGAGAGAGATATATATATATATATCTACACACACATGTAACTATTTGTTTATAATTTGATTTTTCTTGATCTATGGAAGGGGCGTGAAATAGTCAAATCTCGTCTAATAGTAAAATGCTAGGCACAAGAAACATGTGGGCTGCTCAGTCACATATGAATCAAGATATTATTGCTCGATTGTTCAGCACAACCATCAAGCACCAATTAATAATTCAATTTGTCGTATTCATGTACTTATTCCTTAACGCTTGGATATTTATTTTTGCGCTTGGATATTTTATTTCGCACTATTTTAAAAAAAAACAAACAAAAGAAAAAAAAATTAATTTATTACATATAATGTGATACTTTCTAAATGAATTATTTTAATTAAAAATGTAACAATATCGATGTATGGCAATACTTTATGCATGGTGTCTTAGGGGCTTCTTTTAGTAGTCATAGACTCATAGCTAGTGCATTATAATACTGCATTGTTTTTAATAACGAATCAATATATTATAAATTTAATTTTTTTGTGACAGATTTTATATATAACAATTCTGTTAGTAGATGTCTTGTCATCAATTTTTTTTATTTCTGTTTATATTGAATTCTATCATTAATCCATCATAAATATTTTAAATTTATGATAGAATTTCTCCATTTTTTTATTAGTGAAGCGGATATTTTCTTATAATTGTATAATCAAGTGATAGATGTTGAATGGATTTGGAGGTATGGTATGTCATGTTAAAAGTTAAGTTGATGGTAGTCTAGTGCAACGACATTAGAAAGTATATGTCTTAATTCTTAAGTGATTTAATGGGTATATTTCTTGTTCATATTTTTAAATTGATTACTGTATATTTCTTGTTTATATTTTCAAAAAAAGAATTTAATTGAACCAAAATTTGAAAAATTCAACTCTGGACGCACAACTGGTAAACATTAGTCACATCAACTGCTTTCGTAATTTAATCATATCTTTAAAAAAATGCGCTCGTCAAGAGAAACTATTGTTTTACCTGTCCCATGTACACCTTGTCGAGGCATTTTATTTGCTTTAAATTATTCTTTAATTTGCCACTTACATATTTACTATCTTGTCAAACTTCGTATTCTTAATCACTTTATAAGTAGCCTTAATTAGTAGTGTAATTAATTAGAGATAGTCTCTCTCAAGATAAGATTAATTAGACTGAATTCTTACTAATAATGTGGTCTTGTGTACATTATTTCACGTTACTATATTATATTGTTCAATAATGACCAATCAAGTGCAATTTAATAAGTATTTTATTTTCATCTGTGTAATCTTAACTGACTAAAATATCTTCATCTTTTGAAAAAAAATGAGAAAACAAAAGAATGAGCACATTGATTAAGAGCTTGTTTGGATAAATTTTAAAGGAATGAGCTTGTAAACTCCCAAAATAAAATATTTAGGAGCTTATAAGCTCTTTTTGGAAAAGTAAAGAGATGTTTACTTGATTTTTAAGATCTACCAGCATCCGTTATTTTCAACTAAACTAATTACAATATTGTCATTACTAACATCTTATAAGATAATACCCAATTTCTGTATCTAAATACTTTAATAACTTATTTTTTAAATAAAATCCAACATATTATAAGATGTAAGAGATTATACGATATTTCAAATAAACTTAGCCAAATACCCTCTAAGATTTCAAATTTGGTGAATATAATATTATTGGCGGTTGATTAAGATCTTATTCAGAAATTCAAGAGTCGTAGTCCTAGCTTTAGAATAAAAAATAAATCAGCTAGAACTCGTATTTCTGGCCTATTCTATTTTGATAGTTCGATTGCGGAATTTATTTCTTTCTGTATTTCTGAAATATGAGTGTGTGACTTGTTAGACAATTTCATGGGGAAAAAAGTGAGTTATAGGATTTAAGTCCCACAAGATATATAAATATTTATCTCAATTGATGATGTGATCATTAGTATCTCGATAATCGATAATTCTTGATAAATAATTATCAAGAATATAAAATCCCCCTATGATGAAGCTCAACCGCATTTTTTACCACTGATTTTCATGTTTTGCCCCATATAATATTCTTTTCTCCTTCTTTACAAACTAGTTTTATAACAAGACAAATCAATAGTTCAGACTCAATTAAATTATATAATTCAGCATAGTTTTTTATCATGCCTTAAAAACCCATTTCACAATTTATACTGCTATATGAAGTTGTGTCCCATAATTTTGATGTGATTACAAAGTCTCAATTACTTGCATTAAATGAATAAATAATAAATGATATAATTAAGGCAATGGGAAGAAGATGGTTAACAAAATTTAATTTTTTTTAACAGAATAAACCATATGATATTGAGAATAATTTACAAGTTAAAACGCATTGATTTCTCGGGCACTATTCTAACATAATATTATCTGCTGATTGATAAAATGTTGTTCAGAAAGTCGAAACTCAGGCCTCACCTTTCTGAAAGAAATACAAGTTATTGGATTTAAATCCCAGAATATATACATTGATGAAAGATTTGTTATTTGATAGTAGATAATTCACTACAAGAAAAAAATGGCATTTTTGATAGAATTTCGGCGCAAGTTTTAAATAAATAAAAAATATAATTTTTGGCCAAATTATCCTCTGAAAATTAAAAAATAAATAATATTAAATTTTCAATTTTTGATGAAATTTTGGCAGAATTTTTCATCAAAAAATTAAAAAAAAAAACTAATTTTTTAAATTTCAGTGGAATTTTTTGCCAAAAATAAAAAAAAATAAAAAAATCTTAATTTTCAATTTTCGTTAGAATTTTCCATGAAAATTCAGCTGGAAAAAAAATCTTATTTTTTTCAAATTTCTATTGAATCTCGACATAATTTTTTGCCAAAATTTTAAAAAAATTAAAAAACTTAAATTTTCAAATTTGACAGAAAATTTCAGCCAAAAATTAGAAAAAAATTAAAAAAATCTTAATTTTTTAATTTTGATGGAATTTCGACGGAAATCTCCCAAAAATTAAAAAATAAATAAAATATCTTAAATTTTCAATTTTAGATGGAATTTCTACAGAAAATTCCGCCAAATGTTAAAAAAAGTTAAAAATCTTAATTTTTTGTGTATATATAATATTTGTGGTATACATATATATAATTGGAGAAATATTTATATTAACCTTATTATTATTTTTTTATTATTTAAATTATTGTATGCTACATATATAATATTTGTATGTACACATATATATACACACACACAATTGGGAAAATATTTATATAAACCTTATTATTATTATTATTATTATTTGATAATTTAACCTTATATTTAATACAACTAAGAGTAACTAATAATGTAATGATATTTCAAAAATTATTAAATTCATAATTTTAGAGATATATATATATATATATATTAAGTGTAGAAAAAGAAAAATATGATTGAAGAATGATGATGGTCCAATGACACGAGACTTGTTTGCTACCCAAGTGTTGTGGGTTTGGGTCTAAACAATTGCAAAATATGGGTTAATTTTGGGCAAGTGCAAGTTATACATATCTACACACATGAGGGAGCTGTGGAGGTCATAGCTTCGATTCTTAGGTCCAGGCTATTGGAACATTATTTTAATAAAAAATAATAAAATTTTAGCAAAATTTCGGTAGATAATTATGTCGAAAATTGATTTAACTTACAAAAAAACCGGCCAATTTAGGCTAGGTTATTGGAACATTATTTTATTAAAAAAAATAATAAAATTCTAGCAAATTTTGATTTAATTTACAAAAAAAATCAGCCGAAAAGTCCACCAAAATTCTATGGAAAAATAATAAAATTTCAGTAGATAATTTTGCCAAAAATTGATTTAATTTTTAAAAAAATCGTCGAAATTTCGTCTAAAAATAATTTAAATTTTGAATAAAATTACGTCAAAAATATTTCAGCAGAAACAATCCGCAAAAATTGAAAAACGACAAAAGATTCTTCAACGGATTCACTCTGTCGAAATTATTTATTTTCGGTGGAAACCCGTTGAAAAATTCGTGAAAATTATGTTTTTTTTTCTTGTAGTGATTAATAATTAAGTATTGTATGGAATTAATTATTAATGCTTTGAGATACTAATATAGTTAATAAGTTTTCCCAAAACATAATTATTCATGTTTGCAAACCCGATTTTGAACGCAGACTTTTCTACTATTGCGTCCACGACACGACACGACACGACACGACAAGACACATGGGAATTGGAATAATTCACGCTTGCTTTTCTCATTTTCCAGGGCTTGGACCAAAAAAAACTGTACAAGCACGTTCACGTTTGTCCGAAAACGCATATTTCGCATGTCAAATGACAAATATCATAGTTGTGTGTGTGTGTGTGTGAGAGAGAGAGAGAGAGAGACACACACACACACACACACACAGAGACAGGCCATGTCAAATATCATATTACTCTGAGCACTAAAATCTCTCTCGACACTTCCTAAAAAGAGTACGATATTAATACTTCATTTGTTGTTTTGTTATTAATAAAATACTGAATATAGAAGAAATGCACATTTTTACACAAAAAAAAAGAATTAAAATAAAAATAGAAAATAAAAGAATACAACAAAAGTAAAATTGAAATAACAAAATTAGTAAAAAAAACATTACGAAAAATTATTGTTATGTGATTGATCATTCTCCCTAAATTACATACTAATCGCATGACAAATATAAAACAATGGTCAAATGATTAGTTCCGATGTAATCGAATCCAACACCAACAAAAATTTCCCATAACATAGACCTCGCGTTGTAAAAGAATAAACTTTATAGCAAAATTTTACTACAATAGAATGTTTGGATATCATATATGTACCCAATAATGGGAATTTTAATCACACTTTATATATTATCCAGTAAGAGTTTTCCGATATTTCTGCACCTATAATAAGATCAGATTCCATCCGGAAGAGAATTTCTTGTCGCGTCTTAATAAGTAAATTCAATTATGTGAAACACGCGGCTATTTTTTTCTCGTTCGTTCTATTGGGATGAACTCATCAATTAGCTGTATACATACATAAGCCCTAACTTTTCATAATTAGAGGAGAGCGTCACGGCAATTATATCTAGGTTTTTACGAAATAATAAAAGTTATGCGGTTGTTACCACATCAACATATCCAGTATATATTAATTCCATAAAAAACAAATCTAATATTCATAATTTTGACGATCTATATCTATATTATTAAATAATAAAGTAGGAGACCCACATGACAATTACTTTAGCTTACTGATTTTTTTTTTATCTCTCATTTTATTTTCTATTCTCTCTCTTTCTCTCTTATCTCTATTTTCACCCCCCTCCCCCCTCCACTACTCAATGTTCTTTCTTTTAGTTTTAGTTCTTTTATTTATTTTGGTCTTACCCATTCAATTCCAATTTATTGACGAACTAACCTGAATTGGGTATTGGAGAAGTCCACAACCCAATTGCTCAATTTATAATTTCAGGAATCAAACCCTGAACATTGTTTAAGGGTGTTCTTTTATTTGATTATTTTTCAATCACATAATTTTATTGTATGTTAAATTATTTTACTTTTCATTTATCATAAATTAAATAAACACTAAAAAGTTCTTATTCACATAGATAATTAATACACGTTTCTAACCCTCATTGAGTGTCGGACACACCTTATCTTATGGGGTTC
The DNA here is from genome assembly GCA_026212405.1 of Petrea volubilis. Taxonomy (NCBI): domain Eukaryota; kingdom Viridiplantae; phylum Streptophyta; class Magnoliopsida; order Lamiales; family Verbenaceae; genus Petrea; species Petrea volubilis. The sequence continues at coordinate 4,210,987 of CM047874.1, read as the reverse complement.
AATTCACCCTTGGATTGGCAAAATTTCCTTGTATATCTATATTATTATATATTTGAGGAAGATTTTTTGATCAAAATGTGTAATTTTGATTAAATTTTTAATTTTTATAATTTTGAATTAATTTTAATTGTTAATAATAAATTATTTGATTGGTAATTATTAATTGTTAATTTCTCTCTCCTAATCATTTAAGTCCACCACTTATTCATATTTAAAACTCTCTCTCTCTCTCTCTCTCTCTCTCTCTCACACACACACACACACACACACATACACACAGAGGACATAAAAACTGTAATAGTAATTTTCAATAAAAATATATATAGATAATGAAAATTCTAATTTAAACATTACGTAATACCATCAAATTAGTTATAATTTAAGAAATATTAGGAATGTAAATGTCAACACAATGTCATTTATGATAAATTTTCCCCCAAAAATTAGAAAAAGCACTCAATTAAAACTTACATAGCTCAAATTTCAAAAAATGTCTTCAATATGATAGGTCATATCACCAAAATTAAATTGTAATTTTAAAAGGATTAAAAAATTAAAATATGGATACAATATTATCTACAATATATGTTTTCATCTTTTTATCTCTATCATTTCTTTTTATATAGTTTAACACTACGCGGAAGTTTTATTATCCAACTTTTTTTTGTTCATTGTCCTATCTTTATTTTCAATTTTTTTGATATATATTAAATTATCGACACATTCAAATTTTACTTATTTATTGTTATTTGCTTCCATTTTGGATTGTATTATATCATTTTATATCATTTGGATATAAAATTTTTTTACATCTAATAAACTAAAAAAATGTACATATAATAAACCACAAATTGATTTTGATAGTGGTATTTGACCAAAATCATCTAATAAATCACAAAATGATTTTGATAGTGATCTTTTGGCTGCAATTTGATTAATTTTGATCAAATAGAATTTTCTCAAATTTTAAAATCTTTTAATTAAAAAAACTTATTGGCTAGGTCTTTTAAATAATAACTAGCGTATTTGGGCATACTTTATGCGTGTGCAAAATAAAAATAAAATATAACTTAATAAAAAAATTAATTTTTAATAATATAAAATTAATTTTCTGTATAATTGATTGATGGAGTACTTTACTATCAACATTTTGAAAATAAAGCACTTTAAACAATTTTACTTAATTAGTTAATATTAATTATTTATTGTTCTTTATTATATACATGTTTTAATTGATGAATGAACATTTACAATTGCGAAAATTATTTGACATTCTCAAAATATAATTTACTAAGAACAAAATAAAACCAATTACTTTCATCAATATTAATATAAAGATAATAAGACAAAGCATATACATAATATAATAAGGGTAATTTTGTCATTATGGTAACCAATTTTAGGAGAGTAAATGATGTTTTCTAGAGTACAGAGGGGTAAGTGTTACAAATGACATAGTACAATGGGGCCCTTAAAATATTCATCAGAAAAAGAATTGTTATATGAAAGGAGGTTACTTATCAAAAAAAAGAAAAAAAGAGATATGGAAGGAGATTCAAAATATTCACAACATCTAAAATACATCTAACGCAAGTTTAGAACGAAATGTTTATTTGGAGATTATAGAAGGAGATTCACAACACACAAGTTGTATCAAGAGTACTTGATGTTTCATAATTTATTATTATTTTATTTAGATATTATGATTATTATTCTTTTATGTAAAATAAAATTCAATTTTAATTTATTTTATGATGCTTCACATCCATATATGTTTAGGTGCATAAAAAAATATAGTGTCGCCTATTCTAATATATGTGGATAATAATCCATTATTTTGTGTCTATTAATTTAGAGTAACTCATAAATTATCATTCATAACTTTAATATATCTAAAAAGCTTATTTATAACTTTAGTTTTGATCGTATATTTAGATTTTATCTTACGTTTTTTGATATGATTTTTTTTGCACGACAATACTTTTCTTTTTAAAAAAATTAAAAGTTTCAAATATGAGGTATAGTATTTATTTAATTATTGAATTGCATTGAAAATTATTTAAAGTGAATTTTATTTTACATTAACAGAATATTTTATTTTTATCTTTTTATACATTACGATATATTGTGATATACGTGCATAGCACGGGGTACATGCTAGTTGATACAGATAATGTGTAAAAATGGTAAATTGTCTTCATTTTTATTGTGATAAAACCATGGTTTTAAAAAATGGACTGGTCAACCGACAAAACGATCAGAGTTAGCACAATATCGGAAGGATTTGAATGCCGCTCTATTTTAATAAAATCGTTAAAAATCACAGTTGAATAGTTGGATCGTAAGAATCGAGAGCAACTCGCTTGAACCAAATAGAATTTGAAGAACAACAGCCTCATTTTTCTGATTTCTATCTTATTTCTTACATCGTTCCTTCTCTCTTTCTCTTTTTTTGTTCTTGTCTACTTGACAAATCTCAATATATCAACAATTTCTTCAAAGTTAAACTTCAATTCACATTTACAAGTTGCTCTCCAAGTAATAACTATCCTTTTTCCATTTTTTTTTGTTTTAGATTTTTTGGAGTTATTCACTTATTATGAGAATAAACATATTAGGTTTAAATAGCTTATAAATACATTGCATTTAAATAATTACACCCAAAATGAAAAATGCAAAAAGGTTAGATTTTTAAGAATATTTTTGTTATTTATTATTCTAGTTATTTTCAAATATATTAATAGTTATTTTTAAAATAATAATGATGTCATCGGTTAGACGGCGATCGGCTAAGCGGTTGAACCAGTGACTTGTAAACTAATTGATTTTTCAATTAATTGAACAATCCAAGTTTTAAAACATTGGATAAAACTCATTATTGACCTCGGTGAAAAAAATATCTAGTTACCCCACTGCTCTCATTCATGAACCTCCCAGTATGTTTGTGTGTGTGTGTGTGTGTGTGTGTGTGTGTGTGTGTTGAGGGAGGGAGAGAATGAAAAGAAACTAACACCGATCTTTATACACGTCTGCTAGTTTAATGTGTTTTTTAGGGGTGAAAACTGATCAAATATGTTGTTTTCATATTTATATTCATTTTGTTTTATCAATTATTGATACAAAAATGGATATTTGATGGATATTTAAAATTCATCTTCATATCTATCAAATATCAAATAAATCTCCGCCTTAAATGGATACGGATGTTTTCCTTTATAAATGAATAAATACACCAAATCAAAATTTAGCAAATAAGTAAAGAAGTTAGATCTCATGGACTAAGAATGACCAACCAAATAGGGAGTTTGAACGACTCAATTTGCACAACCATCACCAAGCTGGACTACGAGAGTTTAATCCAGTCCCAAAAAAGGGGGGGAGTTTATTAATTATGCTTTTTTTTATCATAGTTTCTAATTGCATTAAATTAAGAAAGATGTGGGTTTAAGCTTAATGGAAGTTTAGAATGTTTATGTACAATTCTAAACACTAATTCCGTCTTCTATAATCCACTTACTCATTATTATTTTGTTTATCTCTTTTTTTCTTTCTTTTTTTTTTTTTCCTTTTTTGTCTTAACCACTCTGGTTAGACCCACTGGTCGATCAATTCAGATCAAACACTGTAAAAGCCCATTATAGGTGATCCTCCTAACTCAGTCGCTTCATTCACAACTCCAATGTTCAAATCCTTAACATTGCTTATTTTTAACAATATTTCAAACAATTGTAGTATCATGCTATTTAACAAAACTAAGGTTGTATTTGATTAATTTGTTTATTTTTCACAATATTTCAAACAATTGTAGCATCATGCTATTTAACAAACCTAAGGTTGTATTTGATTAATTTGTTTGTGATATTTCAGTTCCCTTAAGTAACTACATATACAAGATTGCTTGATTTGTCATGATTTGAATTTAAAACCTCCAAAAATGGCTTATAACATTTTTTTCTCAGGAATTTCAATAAAGAATTATAAAATGCCAAATCAAACAAACTTACAAAATATATTAATTGTGAATCTACGTATAATTGGAACTTAAAATCTTGTACTTGAAAACTTCAAGTCTAACATGTCCAAAGAATTTTAGCAACATTAAGGTCTCAACTCCAAACTTCCACGATATATCTCCAATCAATTTGAACACTAATGAATTACATTCCATTCACTGGCATAAAAAGTTGTAGCAGATAAATTTCATCACAGATGGAGCACATTATACAATGAATTTATGATGAAATTATATTAAAAATGAATTAAGGCCAAAATTCATATGAATTTCATTAAACGCGTGATCGATTATGAGAAAGAAGGATGCTAAAATACACAGGCTCGATGAGTAGAGAACAAGCTACCACCCCTCTTGATATGACATTTCCCCGAAAAAAAAAAAGAATCAAATGAAGAAAAAAATTATTGTTTTTATATACAAAAAAAGTAACAGCGATTTACGCACTAATAATAACTCGTCCATCTGGTACAATTAAGGTGGCATAGATAATTTCGAATGAGTTGTCAATCTTCTGCTTGTTTTGGGGAACTTTTGTCTCCTTTAGCTAAAGATTCAACAATGTCCTCCACTTGATCTTCAGCATCCTGAACCTGCATGCACACATTACATTTAATTCATTAATTATAATTAGAATTAATTGTTTGCAGAAATTGAACTTTAATCATGAATTCTTAACAGTAAAAAGTGTCAAAATAACCCCATAATAATGAGAGAGAGAGAGAGAGCGAGAGAGAGATGAAATTAGTCTGGTCCCATATTTTTTAAACAGCTTGTTAATGTTTTTTTCATTTCTTTTTCCTATGCAGAATATAATTTCAAGACTTAATTAATCACCTACTACTTGAGAAAATAACTGCACTTGTCAAAGCCCGTGCATTATTGATTATATAATTAACCATTTCTTGCAGAAGCACATGGTCAACTTGACAATTTTCATTAAAAATATAGTCTTAGCTAGATGTAATTACTCTAAAACGAATATCAACCATCATTAGAAAACAAGAAAAACTCCTATGGCACCGCGCACGCCAATACGCTACTTGACATTTTCAAAACAGCAACCTGGCCGCCATGACGTACATTTTAATGCATAATTAAAAGATTATTAAATTGATTAATCAAATAATTAATTAATTAGGTATACCTTGTCGATGATATTATCGAGACAATCAGCAGTCTTAGCAGTTTTTTCAGCCACATCTTCGACAAATTCGACGAGATCTTTAAGTTTTCCTTCGGGAAGATTATGGGCCATATCTTCGGCGATCTTGTCGACTCTCTCCGCCACTTCCTCCACTGCCTCCACTATATTTTCGACTGTCTGTACTGCATTTTCGACTCTATCTGTGCACATTATCATGTATGATCTGACGGTTAGTTATATAGATATTACATTATTGTCATGGTTGACTGAAGATATTAATCCAATTATGGGGAAAATTGCATGTGTAATAACTTGAAGCCCTTACTTTTGATTACCCATAATGGCCCCCATTTGTTGGTGAAAAAGGGTAGGACAAATGATACCACAAATCCAAGAATCCAGCTCCTGTTGCATCAAGTTTATAACAATTAAAGGCCATTAGCTCATCTTAATTAAGAAATTAAATTTTTAGTTCACGTTTTTTCAAAAAAATAAATAAAAATATAAAATCATAGGAAGAAATTCGACTTACATGGAATGATTGGAGGGTGGTGGTCCCGAAGCCGGTAATGGAGCTCCGGGCACAGTATTAGCATAGACGACGAAAGAATTCCTAAAATTAATGAAAAAAAAATGACAAATTATTTATTTTTACTTATCAGATACGCGCATATATCAGATACGCATGCAATAACAGACTGAACGTATAAAAACAAGATTTCCAAATGAAGTTCCACACATACCTTCTGCTTTTGTTAGCACATTGCAACGCTGTTTTGGTGAAATTTATTTCATCTTTGGAACTTGAAACCATAGCCAACTTCGAAATAGGGTTCCAAGGCAAAGCTTGAGACCTCGGATATGGCCGGATTTGTAAACCAGTTGTTTTTTGCCCGACAACAAAAGCACTCGCCATCGACGTAACTCTCAAACAAATATTTTTCGATCTAAGGAAAAAAATTCAAAATTTTCTTTCGATCGGAGCCAAAAAGTTTTGATTTTTTGAAGTTTATTGGGCAAATGTTTTTAGGACTCGTACTAGATCATGGTCTTGATTTATAGGAATACAAGAAATTTAGATCACAATAAAAGAAAGACCTAATGTTATGGTCGTTGTATTGTCAGCTAGTGATAATTATAAATAATTAAATGCCAAGGTTATGGTTCAATAGTTTGATAATGGTAGCCGCCACGCTGTGAAGACATTGGTTAAACGACATCGTCTAATAGTGAAAACCTAATCAAACACGTGGTTTAAGAAACAGTCAAATTTGCCAACCTGGTCCACATGGTCATTGTACAAGCAACAATTATTTTATTTATCTTTTTTTCATTTTTATTTACTTTTTCAATGAAAAAAAAATCCGAGGCGCGGATCTGTCCTTAATTTCTTATTTCGAGGAAATATCGTGGAGATTATCCAATTAGGAAATGTGGAATCTTGACTGACGATTAATGCAAAGTTGGTACTATTTTTATATTGTTACTTGTAGTAATATTAGGTGAAATACTTTGTCTAGAGAAATGTTGACTTGCACACTTTCACATTTGAAAAAAATTTCATACTAAATTGAATATTATCATATTATTTTAATGATATTTGATCGTTAAATTTTAATATGATAATATCAAAAAAAATTAAAAATTAAGTTATAATATTATCATACTTAATTTAAAGACTAAAAATGCTACTTAAATTTTGAAAACTTACAAGCATTAAAAGTGTTCGATATATTTTTTTTGGACAAAAGAACGAATAAACTTTTGCTCTAAAGAAAATGTAAGTTCCCAAACTTATAATCAAATTTAAAAACTTCAATTTATTTAATGCTAAATAATAAAATAACATAAATGTTATTAACTGTTTGTATGACATTACATCCCTTCCCAAATAATATTTATTGACGCGAAATTAATGACTTCATTTCATTTCTTGTCGTTATTGTATTAGAAGATTTTGTAAACACTCAATTCTTATCAAATAAAGTTATAGCTTGTAAGACCTCAAAATATTTTATAAGCAGCTTGCTCTTATTAATCAAAAGACTTTGATCGACAACATATTTTTAAAATAAGATCTAAAATCTTATAAGTTGTAAAAACATCTTATAAATTGTCGAAACTTATGAACTCTTAAAACAAGCTTGGTCAAAATTCTCTAAATTGTAACCAATAATCTTACTTGCATTTAATAATGTCGTTCACATTAAGTTATATCATGGACGAATTATGGTTGTGACATGTGAAAGTAATTTGTCAAATTTTAGATATTTAAAACTTTCATTAGTCATAGTTAGAGACAGTACGTTTTCAATTATGTTAGTGATATATAGGGGGTAAGCGTGACAAGATTCCTTGCAAGTTGCAAGGATAATGATTGAATTTGGGGGATTCGGGTCGATTGTTTGCAATCGGATCGAATCGATATGAGATTTGAAGTTCTGAAATTATAATTAAAAAATTAGGGTTGTTAGGGTTTGTCCTATTTAAAATTCCTCAAAGATTCAAATTAGATAAATCGTAAATTGCGCTTATTTAATAAGCTGCTGAGTAGAAATAGGACAAACAATAATTATATGCCATCTCCGTTTCGTATTATTTATCATTTACCAAAACAAGTTAATACTTAATGTATTTTTTTTTTTCAAATTTAACCTCACATAAATAATGTTATAGCACTCATATAGCCTTCCTATTTCCTAATTATTATATCACATATATTTTTAATAAGTCATTAATAGGGATAAATTTGTTAAATAGAGTATGCTTATTAAATTCTCCTAAATACGTGTGAAAAAAATTAAACAATAAGTATCATAAAATGGGGGTAGTATGTAATTAATTGTAAGTTGTGTCCATTTAATACCACAACCCAGGTTTCAGTAATTTTTTTTCTTGTTCTTTTGATACGAAAATTTATATATGTATATATATATACACACACACACACAAAGTGATTTATTACATATTGATGATTACATAAATACCTTAAAATCAATAATACGCTATTACATTAAAAAATTTTAATTATCAAAACAAAAAGTAACTACACAGACAAAAGCTACTATTTAGCTTACTAGTATCCATATTTATAAGATTCAAAGATCTTAAAATTGAAACTTTCGTTTGGATTGAAACGTGTGGGTCGACCCGACCCGACCCGGTTACAATTGCATGGGTTCTAGAACGTTTCACGTATAAAGCACGTTTAATTTTATATTCAGATATTTCTCAAAACAACCAAGTTTCATGTTTATCTGCGAAAATTGTTTATTGAAATCGTAATAAAAGGCTAACAACCACCTGCCAATCGTAATCAATTGAAATCTCTTACAGAGATAATAATTGATGTACTATTGAGTATATAAACGTTATCAAATATTCACAGTTTTTATTTTTATTTTTTAATACGAACATATTTTATGGTTAATGTTATTTATTGATGCAACAAAACCACATATGCCAAGCTTTTGTTTGGTATGAAATTTACGCTATCATCTGTCAATATTAATTAATTTTGTCGCACAGTCAATACAGTAGCGTACTCTATAGCTCGACTAGCTGCTCGTAACTTAATTAAAGAGTTAAATTTAATTAGGGCTCGAGGTCCAAGTCATTAATTGATTTGATGGGTAAAATTAATTTATTGAAGTTGATCGAGAAATTAATTAATTTTGAATTAATCGATTAAAACAATTAAATAAAGATTTAAACGATTTAGGATTACTATAAGAATATGATTTTTATCATAATCAATATTAGAAATTGAGTGGGGGTTTGCCTATATCCAAAGAGTTGTTAATAGATTAAAAAAAACATTGATATATATATATATATATATGTATGTATGTATGTATGTGTGGACGAATAAAAATAAGTAATTGAATCGAGAAGATAAATCTTACATGGTGATCTCCAATTTGTGACTCCTATTTGCCGTGTATAGTATATAAAAGAATATGATGATGGAAATTGTTTTCATGGCCATATACACACAAACAAACGATTGCGACAATTATTATTGCAATTGTGTGTGTAGCTGCCTCGAATGGCCATCGCACGCACCTTTTGTGTCTTCTAAAATTACGTATGTTCTCCCCGAATCGATTCATTAATGTATTTTTAGTTCTTAATCAATTAATGATCATAGAATTAAAATTCGCATAAAATAAATCCGCCATTTTCAATGCATCCTTAAAGGAGTTTAGGAATTTTTTTAAAAGTTAGAATAGATATAGTTTCATATACATTTATATGGTTTTCGATTCGATTCCAATATAAAATCGAAAAATTGAGAAGATCCGGTCATATGGCCTATCTTTTAAAGAGAAAACACTTAGCCTCCTATTTACGTAGATATGTTCGGGTTGATGAGGATCGAGTTTGATGATGCGATTTGGATCATCGAGATCAAGTCTAGAACTCAAAGATGATTCGAATTTAAATATGATAATTCCCTACATAAGATTCGCATCCCTACATAAGATTCACTTTTACATAATAGTTATATATTATATATTTGTATTTTTGCTGCATTAGCATCTGGAGCCGTATGCAAAACTAACAAATTTATTTTATGTATTTCGTCGTACATGTAACTATCATATGTTGTGACAATAAAAAAATGACATTTTTGTATATATACGGACAATACTCACATTTTCCTCGCATCAGATAATTTTATCATGACTAGGTAAGATTATTTCAAATATGTTTGTGGTGTCCAGCTGTTGATAGATTGACTTTTTTTTTTTTTTGGTTTGCGATCGATAGAATGACATTATCAACACATTTCATTTTATTTAAAAGCTGGGCCTTAGAAATTTCCAATAATTTTCCTATTTTCTTTTATTTTAAGTGGCTTCCTCAAATCTCAAATTTCTAATAAAAGCCTGTGGAAGCCTGAAATTGAAGGTTATCCAGAAACTTCGAGAACTTTGTAATTATTTCTCATTCACCTCTGTTTTTTAAAGAATTTCAAATTTCTTTATGTTACATTAGTGTAATAATATCGGGAAGAATTTTATTATTAATTTTTTTATTCGTTCCATTATGAGAATATAACTGATTTTTTTTTGTCGACAATAAGACCAATAAATATTTTATTTTTTAAAATACAAAAGTTCATCCTTCCATTCAGGCTCAATCTCAGTCTTAAACTTTTGCTGGGCTTTCTCAAGTAATAACAAGCTGTTTAATAGGCCCAAATCCAAGATCTACTGGACCGTTTGTGGCTCCAGAAGAAAAATTCTTGTACATTCCAAAATTCCAGAAAAACGATTTTTATTCATTTATTTTTGCAATTATTTTAAGATGGTTGCAGAATGAATAATTAATTATAAGTTATATATTTCATATATCTAAACTAATAAGTTGAAAAGGGGTTTGAAATAGAGCTTTTTGATTTGATTCTTGGGGACCCTTTCTTCTTCTTCTTCTTTTTTTTTTTTTTGATTTATTTGATAGCATTAATCTCTATGCATAAATTAAGTTACTGACTGATTGTGTGGTTCCCCACCAAAAAGCTGGATTGTTTAAGTAGTCTTAATTGAAAATTCTCCTAAGTCCCTTTCAATAATATTTTCACCTTCTTGGAATGGACTCTAGTAACAAATAAACTTGGAGCATGTGGTCTCAATAGTTTATGAAATTTTGGTGTTTGAATAATTTCAAATTGTTGGTTTTTAGCTACCACTCAAAATTTGGCATGTCTAATCTATTTATGTATTTCACTATATACATTATTGAATGTATCATTATATTTTGTAACGATGCAAAGTGATCTTTTTTTTTTTTTTTTTTTTTGTATTTATAGGTCACATCTAAGTTGGTTGTATGAACCTGGGCCGACTATAGTTATTTTGAAAAAAATTAATGTGGGACCTAAACTAAAATAAGGGGCTAAGGCCAATAAAGTGAAAATAAAATACACATATATCACAAACAGAAGAGTGGACTGCCTCATAAGCGGATTGAATCTAGCTCAACGATCGCTCTAGATTGAATTAATTAATTAGATATTTGGATAATAAAGGAGGCAATAGACCAACTACCAGTTGGTCTAGCGGGATGTGATGCTAAATTCCTTAAACAACGTTTGGAGTTCGAATTTTGGTATTGTGAATAGAGTAATTGGGTTGAGAGAGTCGTCCTCATAATAGGCATCTGCAATACCCGATTCGGATTAGTCGGTCAATGAGTCGAAACCGGCTGGTTAAGACCAAAAAAAAATAAAACATAAAAAAAAATAAAGGAGTCGATGGCAAAATATATATGATTTAAATATGAGTTAGAGAATTTAAATGTATGCTATTATCCACGAGATAAAGTCGTATTAGAAAAAGGGATCGATTCTTATGATGACTGACTATAAATAAATATTGTTGCTACAATGATATATATATATATATATATATATTCTCAAATATTCTCTATAAAATTTTTGACTTACACATTGGAATTGATTATCAGAAAACCCTCCTCGTGTTTCATTATTTTAGAGGAATTTAATTTAGAATAGTATTACCCAGAATTAATAAGGTTTTCTCAAGAATATTGGAACATTATTGCGCAAAATTAAGAAACGCATCAATCGGTGTGCCTCGCTTATTTTCCTCGCATCACTGGATTTCTCATGACTAGATAAGATTATTCCAAATAGATGGTGTTCATAGAAAACATGTGCTTGTTAGGTTTCTTAATATTTGTACAATTTCAGTTTATGTAACAATATGTGGACCTTAAAAGATTCCTGCAAATCTTATGCTCTCATCCATACATACGTGTCACAAATCGTTAAATTGATTTCATGTCCCAAAAATATATCAACAAGTAATTAGTCGACTCTCATGGGCTGTCTCTTCAATAAATGGCAACCTCAAATGGTGATCAGGTGTAATTGAAAAATTATTTTCTTGTTTCATAATGATATTAATTAAGTTATCAAGATGAAAAGAGCTGCAAAAAGTGAGCTTTTTGATCGGATTCTTGGGACCATTCTTAAGTTTTTCTATGTTTTGTTCATTTATTGGCGCGCATGGATTACACATAAATATAACTGACTGGTTGAACAATTAATGTTTTGTAAGCTAATTAGATGAAAAGGGGCCGCTCGGATCTTCTATTGCATAATCGTGTTACATTTTCTGTTACACTTATCAATACATTCCACGTGTATTGGTGAGCGGTTGAGATAAGAAAAGAGAATATCCGAACTGAAAAAGGGGTGTTTGAAATAGGGAAAATTGCTTTTTGGTTTGGTTCTCGGGAGATAGGAACCTCTATGTAAAAAGTGTTCCCCACATGAAAGTGCTGGACCTTGTATATTGAAAAGGAATTCAAAAATTATTGCGTAAATCAGGTGTATGAATCATATAATTCAAATTTAATTATATTTTAAATATTAATTTTTTTATATAATACACATATAAATTCTTTTAGTTGAATCAAGACGACAGGATGCACGGGTGGAATCCAAATACTTGATCCTTGAAAATATTTTCAGAAAATAGCCAACTAGCTCTCAACTTCAGCTAATTATCTTTAGTTTTCTTTATATTGTTAAGGCTTTTGTTTGTTTCCCAAGTTTTCAACTTTTTTACTTTGGTAGAAGTAATCACGGGAAGCATAGCTTTTTGGACGTCCACATGTATTGTAACTCAACGGTTCATATTTTTCATGGTTGTGAGGTCAAAATCGCTGTGCTTTATCAAGAAATATTTGTAGTTTCTTGAATAATTGATAGTATAAATTGAAAGATGCACTTAATAGAACTAACTTTTAACAATAATAATACACAAAAGCTAAATAGCTAATATATGGTGTAATATTTCTTCGTTTCATTGTTTTTTGTCTTTGTTTTTGTCGAGATATGTTGTAGTCTGTCAAGAACTTGTCTTATTCATATGTTTCATTTTCTTTGGTTTAACAACTCATTTCTTTTAATGTTCCCCTAATGTCATGTTGTCCCAATCATGTGACATATCAAAATTTCTATTTTTTGGTGAACATGTGACATATCAATTACATGTTTTTTTTTGTTATGAATTTGTTATTGTTCTTAGATTGGTGCCTTGTAACAAAACCACTTGGTGGAGCATGTTGGCTTGGTTACTTATGGGACCTTTTTTTTTCCCCTTATTTCTTATTCACTTCTGTTTTTAAAGGAAAATTCTTCCACGTTCCAAATTTAACGACACCCACTTATATACGTATTTTATATAAAAAAAACTATAAATATAAATTTAGTCAGTCCTTATTTCCTATATCGGTCTAACTATTATTAATTCATTAGAAATCCACTTTTTTATTTTTTTTAATAACATTATCCTTCCAAATTAAAGGATAATTCCAAACTAATACAAAAGGCTAGTCATAATGTCAGAGCAAATGTCCTATCACCAGAGCAATTTTTGAAAAAATATCTTTCTTACCCTTTTCAGTCAATACTCATAGTCATTCTAATTTTCAATATGTCAAACTTAATTAATGAACTTTTATAGAGTAAGTTTCTAGCAATTATATTCTCTCTACACCTAGTAAGTAAGATACTTTTTCCTTTTAATGTTTTTTTTTAATTCTGAAAGAAATTTAATAAATTAATAGAATATTTTCTTGAAATAATAGTATATTCTATGTTAAGAAGCAAACCTAAATTCATTATCTTATTAGTGGTGAAGATATAGTGGAAATGAACCAAATAAAAAATAGTAAAATAGTACAATAAATTAGAAATCAGCATACTAGGTTAAGAAGTGAAGTATGAATTTTATATTAATATTTAAATAAAATATAACATCTGTATGCCAAAAATTATATATAATATGAAAAAAAAGTGGTTCAAATTAATAAAATTAGCCACTACTCATTACAAGATTAATTCATTTTCATTTTAACACTAGAATTAGTTCTATCACAAATATTAATAATTGAAAATATAAAGTGGAACTTATAATATATATATATATATATATATAGAGAGAGAGAGAGAGAGGTACATATAAGGTGGACAAGAAAAATATTAAAATTATAAATAAAGTTTGAATTGTATGTTTGGAAGATGGAAAGTTTTGTTGTCATAAAATAAAAATTTGAGAGAAGAATAATTAATAAAGTAAGAGAAAGTTGAGAACCTTCCCTCTTTAGTAATGGATGATATTGGTAATATAGGAATTAAAAATTTTATGCAATTTTGAGAATTGATTAAGAAAAGAATAAAATAGAGATCAAGTAAAAATTTGCTTTGGCGATAGAAAATTTGCATGAATATCACTGCATCACGTTGAATCCATAAGAGTGAATATTATTTTTTTTTAAGTAAATCAAAGAGATTAAGAAATAATTATCATGAATATCATTGCATCACATTGAATCCTTATGAGTGGAATTTATTATTTTTTTAAGTAAATCAAGTAGACTAAGAAATAAAATTTAATTGCACAATAAACAACATTACTTAGATTTATGAAGTTAAATTAGAATTCTAATTTATTTCTAAAATGAATGGGAATCTTATTTTATAGTTTCATATTAATTCATAATATAAATAAAAGAAATATATATATATATATATATATCGGTTCTTACCTCACCATTGCTCAATTTGTGGACTAATGATAAAAAAAGTAACTGAAGTTTGAAATATCGTGCTACTTAGTGTAGAAAATGAGAGAGAGAGAGAGAGAGAGAGAGAGAGAGAGAGAGAGAGAGTCTATTAAATTAGCTTTAATGGTCCCAAAAAAAATCGAAAATTATAATTAGTAACTCTTTATGGATTTATAGAATAAGGGAGGAGAAAAAAAAATCTAACTAATTAATTTTTGCCTACTTGGCAATGTGTGTGACCGTATGAGTAACACGATTAGAAATATTTTTAAGAGAGTAACGATGTAGGAATTATTTTTATTTAGAATCATATTTTGGAAAAAAAAATCTTATTTGTCACGTATCAAATTAAAATATTTTATATAATTTAAATAAACATTTTGATATTTGTGTTTATCAAAAGAACCAACATTTATTAAATTCTTAAAATAAGATGTTTTAAATTTTAACTCAAATCAAATAATAAAATTAAATATTTATTTGAAATATTTGACATTCACTATTATTTTAAATAATTAAAATTAGTCTTCTGAAATTTCAATGCAGTAATTACTCTAAATTTAATATTAAAATCTAACATATTCTATTAATAAAAGAATTATTCAAGTATACTTATTTAACGATTTATATGCCCCCAGGGGGTTGGCCTAGCGGTGTTATGGGTCGAATGCCACGCCGAAGGCGTGGGTTCGAACCGCCGTAGCCCCTTGGGGGTGATAAACCTACGCTTGTGGGGTCCATTCGCGGGAGGCTGTGGAAGATTTCTGGTCCCGGGATTAATAGGGCGCACAGTCCCTCGCAAGTCGGGGGGTCCTCCCAGATGTGTGTGGTACCCCACAGCGCAATGCTCCCTGTCGGGGGGTTCTTGAGTAGCCTATCTCCCCCCCATTTCCCTTTCACCAAAAAAAAAAAAAAAATTTAACGATTTATATTATACAAAAAGTAATTTATTTTTTTATCAAATTATTTTCTATAATAAAAATTTAAGAAACTACATAAATAAAAATATGTGTTTGCCTGCCTCAACATGGACTAAAGTATTAGTATTTATAAATAAAATGAATATTAGGACAAAAAATCGAAAATATTTTGCTACAAGGCCGGGATTATTAGCTTCTATATGGAGGAGCTTTCAGCCAAACTTGTCATAGGATTGAAATTGAGAAAAATTCTTATACGAACTCGATATACGAATTCCATATATAAATTAAATAATTGAGATTTGAAATTATATTATATTTTGTATATTAATTTTTTAAAATAAATAAATAATATAAAATAATTTGAATCGTTAGCGTGTGTATAGATATATACGTGACAGAGACTGCATATGCAAGAACTATTGACTGCCAATAAATAATTCACTTTTGTCAACTCTCATGCAATGTATTCTCTCTCATGAATAAATGCCAAATCTCAAACGTCAAACTCTAAAACCAAGCCACATAAATTGCTCCCGTGCATTATACGGCAACAAATAACAAACCATCCTCTTCATTTTTCCTAATTATATAACGTTCAATTACATTAATTAATTATATTAATAATTTTAAAAATATTAATTAAATTATTATATTGTATTTAAATTATATTATTTACAAATTAAATTATCCTATAATAAATATACCAACAAATTACTGCTAACATAGAATAATAAATTAATATTAAAATATAAATAAAAATTCACAGCATGCATTGATGAAAAATCAGATCGAGAATTTAAAAGTCCTAGGCCCTCAGCCACAAACCGTCCATTCTATTTTTCACTTTTTTCAATTTTGTACTCAAAAAAGTTTTATATACCTAAAAAATAAATATAAAAATAAAACTTTTTTAGAACCCACAGAAGCCCTCTGCTTCTTGTTTTCCAGAGGGGCTCCGCGTTTGGGTTTTTTAAATTCTCATTTTTCCCCTAATACTGTGGAAGCCTTCTTCTTCTTCTTCTTCTGCCTCCTCACGGTACGCTATCCGTTTCTGTTTTTGTGAATACAATTTGTTCTTTTCCGAGGGGACATTTAATGCAGTTTGATACGAGGACGTGATCTTGTTTTACAATTTTCGTTTTAATAAGAGGAAAAGGGCTGTCATTTGAATCTCTCTCTGTCTCTCTCTCACTCACTCACACTCACACACACACACACACACACACACTGTCTCTCCTCCTCCACGAACAGCTGCCCCGTAACTACGCCGCCCGTCACCGAGGACGGCCACCACCATTCTCAAACAGGTTTCTTTGTTTTTTTTTTTCCATCTTTTTCCTTCATTATTCAAGTCATCTTTGGAATTATGGGCCCTTTAAGAATCGATGTTTTGTTTGCTTGGTGGGACTTTTCTTTTTCTGCATAACTGTCTGGTTGAGTGATCTTGTTTCCTAATTAATATTTCAAGTTAATAAGATGGTTAGTGCTGTCAAAAAGTGATTTTCTTGATTAGATTATTGAGGACCCTTTTAGTTTCTATCTCTGTTTATTTATTGGCATATGATCTTTATGCATGAAGTAGCTAACTCGGAGTGGTCTTGTTTTTCATAATTGGTGCTATTAGGCTAATAAGATGAATGGGTTGTGAAAAAGTTGAGCTTTTTGATTGGATTCTTCGGGACCCCCTAAGTTTCTCTCTCTCGCTTATTTATTAGCATTAATCTTTATGCTTACTGGTTCTGCATTTCCCATGATTGTTTCTTGATTTCTTCTAAATAAATTGATCCATCCAAAAACAAAAAAAAAAAAAAGGATTTCTTCTAAATTGAAATTCTCATCAGGCCCTCTCAGATATGTTTTTCACCTTTAGTACCTTATATTATGACATTAGTGGATCCCGGAAAGGAACCTATTCAATCTAGTTTTCTTGATATTGTTGTGTTCATGGATGTACTTGTTTCCAATTGTTTACTTTTCTTCTTTACTTTTGGGAAAGTAATCACCCACGCACAACTTTTGGCGGTCCACTTGTATTGAATTCAACTATCCACATTCTCATGGTTGTGTGGTCAAAATCATTGTGCTTTACCAAGAAACAGTTACCTTGAATTGATCCTGTATATCGAGTGACATTTTTTTTTCCTTTTTTTTTTCTTGGCATGGTATCACATTTTGTTATATCTGTCCATGAACAAGGTTTACTCTCATAAGATTGAATTCAATACGGTAAGTTGATGCTTACATTTATACTGAAGCCTGCAGTTCATCAAGGGACTGTAAGCCACTGTAAAAATTATAAAAATGTAACATTCAAAAATAAAGAATATATAAATTATACAAAATTTAATGTATCTGAATATATATCAAATTGCACTTTTCATCATATACATCATTAGATCATTGTGCCACTTTGCATTTTCGGTCGTTGTGCATCGACAACGTGCTATTTTAACTTCAACAATAATAGACAAAGCTAATATATGGTGTATTAATAATCTGTTTGGTCGATTTTTGTCTTGTTTTATTTTGTTTATCTGTGAAATATTCTCCCAAGGACTTGTTGCGTTCATATCTTTTATTTTCTTTGGTCAAATAATTCATTTTTTTTAATGTATGTTGTCGGTGATTATGTTATTTATCAATTGCATGTATATCTTTTTATGAATTTATTATCTTTGGATTAGAATCTTGTAACAAATCCACTAGGAGCATGTGACCTTAGTTATTTATGAATTTTTCCTATGTTCTGTATCACAATTATTTACTGGAAGTTTCTAAATTTCCAGCTTCAGTTTCAGGTTTCATTAGAAGAAGAAAAAGAGTTATGGATCGTCAATACCACGACTCAGAACCAAGACGAAGCGACTCTTTTGGTCGATTGAGCGCCGCCAGTTCTTCAAGGAGGCGTTCTTTGAGATTATCATTTGCATCATCCCAACATTTTGATGATACTAATGAAAATGAGAACGTCTCAGAAGCAGGGGATATTGGGGATCGGGCGCTTCACAGCAATAGGTTCAACAGGAGTGGCAGAAGTAATTTTTCGCTGGAAAATCTGCCGGAAAGCGGAGCTGTAGTTCCTATTCAAGAGGACACTCAGTTTCATCCTCCTGCAGATTTGGAAAATATCCCTCCTGTTTCTGATAATGCAATTATTCAATCTGAAGAAAAGAAGAAAGTGAGTTTGTATTAGAGGAAATGTCACTTGTTATTTTGGATTTGATCGACTGTTAAATGTTGGTGATGTTAATTTCAAGGGATTTTTATTTTAATTTATGTTTATTTATTTATTCTGCTTATTTGTTATCGTTTTTCTCTTTCTTCAGGACGAGAAGGAAATGCCATGGTTGTTGGAGTACATTACGTGTCTCCTTTCTCTTGCTGTATTTGGAATTCTTGGGGTAATATGCTATACGCCTTCTTATATATGTTGAATTTCTTGAATTAGTGGCCTGAACACTCTTACTAAACGAATTCAAGCTAAAATCTGCAGATGATCATTAAATCATAGTTTTGAACTTATAGATGTTATATTGCAATAATATATTTTAAAAGGTTACGTTGAAGAAAAGGCTAGTATCTAATTTTGGTTACGGTCTGAACATGATAAATACGGGTTTGCAAAGCTTGAGTTCATTCAAGGATTCATTTAATAAGATATTTGGTAAATTTCAAGAAAATAATTGGGGCTGAAGTTTAACAGAATTTTTTCTCAGACATCTTTTCTATTATTTAGTCTTCCAATGATCAGTAGAGTATCTG
Organism: Petrea volubilis; assembly: GCA_026212405.1. Lineage (NCBI taxonomy): Eukaryota > Viridiplantae > Streptophyta > Magnoliopsida > Lamiales > Verbenaceae > Petrea > Petrea volubilis. The sequence continues at coordinate 4,191,540 of CM047874.1, read as the reverse complement.
CTTAGCTCTGTGAAATGGAAATTTACGGAAATAATGGGAAAAAGTGTACAGATGACTTTTTGTCTTCTCTATGAGCCATCTCAGTTAGACAAAGGAAGTGTCAGTTAGACAAAGGAAGTGTACATATCCTGGAAAAAGTAGTTAATTTTGCGACCAGAGAATGGGAGTTCCGTTTGTAGCTTAATCGTTGCGACTTTGAAGATCATACTATGTTTTAACATGCACGTATCTATCAGTATGATTTGTCCCATTGTAAATTGAGCACATAGAATCCACAATTATAGAGGCTTGATCATTTTCTTATGATATCGTGGTCAGGTTCTAGCTAGATACGGCCTTCAGAAACTCTTTGGACCCGACGTCGTTGACGCAACAAGCGACGGAAGCTACATGTACCTTGATCTTCCATCAAATATGGTTGCTCCCTCGCCACCCCCCTCCTCCTCTCTCTCTCTCTCTCACACACACACACACACACACACGCACGCACACACACACTCTGAGACATAGTTACACTAGGACATGCTTAAACATCTAAAACAATGTTAGTGTACAGGAATTGGATAGCTTATGCTCCATTTCTTTGGTAAATATTCTGTTTATCTGTTTACTGGTTAATTTTACTGGAAACTTGTATGCTCTTTCAGGTTGGTTCATTTCTGATGGGCTGGTTAGGTGTTGTTTTTAAAGGAGATATTGTAAATGTTTCGGATCAATTAGCTATTGGGTTGACAACGGGTTTCCTCGGAAGCCTCACGACTTTCAGTGGTTGGAATCAAAAGATGCTTGACCTCAGTGTTGAAGGCCAATGGGTCTTTGCTGTGCTCGGCATTCTTTTAGGTAATTATGCACGTCAAAATTATATATTCAACCTTGTGACAGATAAGAATTGGTTCCCTGATTAAATCTTTTAAAAATGGATAAAAAAAATGCGCATTCATTATTTGATCTTTTGTTTATTTTCTACATCTCAACAGGCTTGTTTCTTGTTGCATATTCAATAATTTTCGGGATTGAGACTGCCAGGGGGCTGAAATGGCTTCACAGACGATCAAATCTAAGATCCTTGTGTGGCATTAGTACTTGCCAACGTGCTTGTAGTTCAAACAAGTTTCATTGTATCTCAACATTTATGGTGATGCTTCTGCTGTTGCTTGGCCTACTATGGGGACTATTTGGAAGTCTGGAGAAGGAAGAGTTTAAAACTGGCAGTAGTGAGGCTCAGTTGTTCTTAGCCTGCATGGTTGGCCCTTTTGGTGTGTGGATTAGGTGGTACTTGGCTCGTTTTAATGGGCGTGGCATGGGGAAAAACGGGGTGCTAAAATGGATGCCCTTTGGGACTCTTGCAGCCAATGTTCTTGCAGCTTGCATCATGGCTGCCCTCGCCACCGTAAAGAAAGCAGTAAGAACACCCCCCCCCCCCCCCCCCCCCCGAGTTTCCAACTATTTCCAAAAAAATATTTGTGCTGTATACGCGTTAAATGAGATATTCTCGTTATAGGTTAAAACGACGACTTGCAATACTGCGGCATCCGGGATACAATTCGGGCTGCTTGGTTGTCTGAGCACAGTGTCCACTTTCGTTGCTGAGTTCCATGCAATGAGAGAAAGCATGCAACCATGGCGGGCCTATGCTTATGCAACAACTACAATTTTGATCTCATTCATCTTGGGAACTCTTATATACTCAGTACCCGTCTGGGCTAGGGGATATGATTAGACAAGATGGCCGAGCTTTGTTGGCTAATTTCCAAGATGATGACACGATCCGGTGCCACAGTACCATCAGCGTCTCTGTTGGTCACGCCGTGTTGGTCTGCCTGGCTGGGGCTAGATCTTCACAGTAAATCTCCTGCTGCAGCTGAATTTACCAGAGCTTTTTTGCGTCTATGGTTAAACGTAAACGAGCCCTCAAAACTTTATGATGCCAATACACCGTATTGCAGAGAAGGCCTTCGGTGGCGTACGCTATGGGACTGCAGCAGCGATATTCTGGAGGGCAATGGCGAAATCGACGAATCGGCATCAATGAGATGGTATAGTAAGCCTTGTTATTGCATTCTAGGTTTTTGCTAAGGACATTAAAATGTTTGTTATTACCAGTTGATGAGAAAGAGAGGTTAAACTTGTATAACTAACTAGGCATTGAACACTTTGTTTCCTATGATTGCACGTTCAATTCATCGTTATACAGGCGTTTGATTAGCAATATTCATTAAGCTTTCATTTGTGAGTTTCATAAATATGGAAATTTAATTTAACTAATGGAATTGCATGATTGATTACATCTTCCCATAAACTCGTTTGCCAACATAAGAATTTTTCATCTATTTTTAGGACATTGATTGAAGAAACTCTCCATAAATATTGAAATAAACCTTTTTTCATGATAACTAAAATAATTTAAATCACCAAAAATTAATGTTCGATTAGAATTAAAATTAAGGCCATTTTAGTTTTTTTTATTACTATAAAATATTTATAAGCAAATGAATATTTCAAACTATTATTAGAATTTATCCAATATATCAAAAAAAAATAAGAATTATCCGATAACAAAGAGAAGATTAATATAATATATATATATATATATATATCAACAAATGAAGTTATGAATTCAATGAGTATGCGAAATATATAAAAAAATTATATAAAAGAAAAATACAAACTCATCACGCGCAAGCAAAGTACGCAATTTATCACAAATTCAAGATTAAAGTAAAATACAGGAAAGCATGTTCCCTACAACGGGTAACATTAAGATGTGAAAATAATTAAGGTAAAGAGAAAACAATGATTAAAAGAAACATGGAATATTTAACATAATTGTTTCGGGTATATATTTTAACAATAAAATTAAATAGCTGAGTAATGTGAAAGTGATTTCTTTAAAAGGAAAAAGTACATTCCACAAAACCAAAATAATAACGTATTTTGAGGGGAAAAAAAAGGAAAAATGAAAAAAGTCGATGAGAATGACAGTATGCAGAGCTGTGTCAATGTTCTAAGCGGCAAAAAGAGAAAATTAAAATATGGTCTGTGATTTACTACTAATTTAAACACACATAATGCATTATTATCAAATAAATTTTAATAATAATTAAAATAAACTACAATACGAAATTAGAAACAGATAAAATACTCAACAGTTAAAGGATATACAAATTATTTGATGAAATCCTTCAACATGTGCTAAATTTAAATAATTGGATCTCTTTATCAAATTGGGTTGATATTTTTACTTTCAAATGGGCTCATTTACTTTGCTTTAAAAAAGATTATGGCCTCCCAAAATCTGAGCCTTTTAGGGGTTGAAGTTCTTACTTTATTTTTCTTACCCATGAACCGGCTCTGAGAGCTACCTATTTAGGATCCATTTTGAGAATATGAGTTTTGTTTTAATATAATCATCTTGGAACACCCTATAGATGTCAACCGAAAAACACTTTCCCCCTCCCGACACACACAATCAAAGAAAAAGGGGTAGATGACAAGAGGGTTCGAACTTAGAACCTCTCTGATACCTTTTTTAAACCCCCACCACTCAGTTTTAAGCTTAGTGGCGAGAATATGATGTTGATTTCACATATTAGCACTGATTAAGTTTGAGAGAGAGAGAGAGAGAGAGTCTCTATTTATAAGCTCGATTTCAAGTATTCAATTTAAAAAATGAATAGAGGATCTATTTTGAAAAGAAAACTCATTATATTATGATATTCTTGTTCAACTAATTAAACTTTCTTTCTCAATTCAAAATGTTAGGCAAAATATCAGGCACTAATATTTGCCAATACTATTAACAATCAAATTCTCTATTTATCCGCTTAACTTTGGCTATTCAAAATTTTGAAATTGAATGAGAATCTATTTTGAAAAGAAAACCAATGTTTAATCACTTACTACTAAGTAAGTTTTCTTTTTCCTATCCAAAAAAAAAAAAAAAGGGCTTTCTTATTTTAATCAATTCTAAACATTCAGCATTAATGTGTTGGAAATGTTAACTCCTTTAAATTTCAAGATTCCACTAATGAGAAATATATAAAATAACAGGAAAACTTCAAAATTATCAAAAATCAGAATTTGATCAAAATCGAATAATTGAGGTGAACAGACTTCTTGTATATATCATATATTATAGAGTGTAGATATGAGGTGTGGATTTTCCCATTCGATATATAATCCATGAACTGCTCTATAGTCATTTTCTTATTTGATATAAGTAGCTTCTTGTTGCTTATGAAATACATGCTCTCAAGGCAGATAAAACATTCAACGATCACTTGAATTTCCTATTTAATCTTTCAAAACATTCGTCTAGAAATAGGATCCTTGCTGGCATATTGAGAGTCAAGTCGATTTTTCCTTTTTCATTTTTCTTCTTAAAAGAAAGTTCTCTATACTTATCGATAATATTAGTCCGTTTAATATCTTAAATCTAGATCATTCGCTATTAAAAAAAATCTTAGATTTCCTTAGTTCATTAATTATGGATTAGAGATTTTTCTTTTTTTTCTTTTTTTTGCCAATAATTAATGTACTTGATATTTTTTTCACAAAGCATAAATTATGTTAGGGTAAATTGCGAACAACCCCTCAACATTTAGGATAAATTGCACTTCAACCCCTAGAATTCGAAATCATGCGAGAATACCACCTGGCCTTTTTAAATTGATCGTTGACATCTCCAGTTCTGATTTCAACGGTATCTAAGAGAATATTCTGTCATATGTAAGGACAAAATAGACTATTCTTTCAGATAGCGTTAGAATCAGAGGCAAGAGATGCCAACAAACAATATAAAAATGTTAAGTGGTTTTCACGCACAAACAAAAACAATAACAGACAAAGTGCAATGGACACCACACTTTTGAAAGTTTTTCATAATTTACCCATTATTTTAATAATTTTGAACATAATATGTTATTTTCTAGTTTAGCCTTTTGCTCTTTGTATATAAAAGAATCTTTTGTACAGTTTTATACACTCTCAAATGAATCTGTTTCTCTTCTTTTAACAACGTAATATCTTTATATTGTCTTCTTCTTCCTCTTCTTCTTTTTTTTTTGTTGGTTTTTCTTTTTCTACTTTTTTTAGGGGGGAGGGGGTTATTGAAGATGAAGGCTGATAAACACCAAAATAAAGGTTGAAATGAATGTTTCATTAATGATAATCTAGATAATTAAATTAGAGGATTCTAGAAATAAATTATGAACAAAAAATCTTAAGAAAAAATCTAGTTATTAATGAACACAATTGTGGGTATTATTTTGTTATTATAAAAATCTTACAATAAACCAACATACTAAGTCGGTTCAATTAAACCTATAAATAGGCACTCAAAGTTGTATTATTGAAAGCCAAAAAATATATAGATAGCCATGCATAAACCTATATATATATATATATATATATGGCTAGTATTTGTCTTGCTCCAAATATAGTTATAGGTTTAAAGCCAAAAAAATGAAATTGATATATTTGGGCAAGACAAATACTAGCCATAATACGTGAGCTAGCATTTGTATTGCTCAAATACATCAATTTCATTTTTCTTTCAAAAATTTAATTCCTATTCTACATCAAATAAAACTCCATCACAATTTCAATTCAACATTTCCCAATATATTCTTCTATATTTTTATTCTTCGCATATTTATTCCAACAATATTGAAAGTGAGTTGATCAAATTATTGTACAATAAAAACGTAACAGTCTAAGTCCACGCTGCTAGATATAGATAGAGGTGGTTCTTAATCATTATTAAATAACTAGATAAATAATAACATTACTGGGGAATCTTATTGAGCTTGCAATAAGCATAGTCACTAAATTTCTTGGTCTTATATTTGGGTGGATTTTGAGCACTGACAAGCTTAGGATGAGGACCCACTTCAAGATTTGGTGGTGGCTCCATGAACACTGGCCATGAAATCCTAGTTTTCTCCTTGTTCACTACTGATCTATGAAGCACAGACTTGTATTTCCCATTGCTCAATATCTGAAAATTTTCAAAATCATGTTCAAGAATTGTAAATAAAATCATTAATTGATTACCTAACTACCGCATTAGCTAACAATATTTAATTAAAATAAGTAGCAACATGTACCTCAATTTGGTCTCCAATGTGGATGATCAAGGCATTAGGAATGTATTCAACATCATACCAATGTTCATCTCTAAAAACTTGCAGGCCCTGCACTTCATTGGGCACAAGAATGGTGACAGCGGACAGGTCGGTGTGTGGCGGCACGCCGAGGGCCAGATCGGGGCGGGGGCACGGCGGATAGTAGTTTACTTTCATGTTGTAGTTGAGCTCCTCCCCGCCGATGGCCGCCTTCACCTCCTCCGCCGCCAGCCCCAGCCCCAGTGATAGGCAGCTCAGTAACTTGTTCACCACTTGGTGCAGGTGTTTTGCATATTCTTCTGTGGCTTGCCTGATCACAATAGTTTATACTTATAGTTCCCAATGCTATCAAATTTGGGGGTGCAATGGACGGGTTCATTACGAGCCAAATATATATATATATATATATATATATATATATTAAAACTTTATAAAGTGTTAAAAAAAACACTTTTTAGCTATTATTTTTGGGGAGGGGGCAAGGGGGTCAAATTTCATATTTTGAGAAAAGGGTAGTTGTACTTTTCAATCCTCCTTTAACACTGACTCCGCTCCGGAAAATTCTTGCCCAGACCCGGCTTGGCCGCACCCAACCAATCATATAGCAAGTGTTAATACACTTGTCATATGATTGGTCACTCTCCCTAAACTGTACACCAATCACATGACAAGTGTAAAACACTCGCCACGTGATTAGTCTTGGTGTGGCCAAATCCGGTGCGGGTAAGAATCTCCCTAAAGATAGAGGAGCAGAGGGGAAATTCTTAACCACACCGGGTTCGGCCACACCATGACTAATTAAGTGGTGAGTGTTTTACACTTGTCATGTGATTGGTGTACAGTTTAGGGAGAGTGACCAATCACATGACAAGTGCATTAACACTTGCTATATGATTAGTTGGGTGCGGTCAAGCCGGGTTTGGGCAAGAATTTTCCCAACAAAGTTCATGTGCTCCCCAAAGTATTTTGATTGAAAAAGTGGAAAATTTTAAGTTTACAAAAATTTTGCCCTTCACATGAAGTTTAGTCAAGAAGAGGAAAAAAGAAAAAAAAAAAAGAAAGAAAAACAAAACAACAAATGTTCTACTTTCATGAGATCGTCAAAATATGCAAAGGACATTGTAAAAAACCTCAAAATTTTAATGATAACAACAAACAAATTCTGGTAATTTCATCAATATATAGAAGTAGAGCAACTTCAAAATGAAAAGGTACGTATGCTCTTAAACTTAGGAGGGAAAAATAATAATTAACATACATAACAAATTCAAAACAAAACATCAATCATTCTAACGTAACATCAAAACAAATTAAACAACAAAAACATACCTATAATCCGACGGATTCTTGGGCCAGAACCGGTAATCAATGGCCGAAGGTGGCCATATCTTGTTGAACAAATGATCAACCCAACCTTTCTTATCTTCATTCCCCTTTTGCTGCAGCTTAGTCCCATAGCCTTCGAGGCTCTTGCTATCTGGATCCTTGGCATACTTCTCCTTCTCCTCTATCGGCAGCTCGAAAAATTGCTTTCCAACCCTTTGAAAATTGGCTATGACTTCAGTTGGTATGCCATGGTTCACAATTTGGAACAGCCCCCAATTGGAGCTCGCCTCGAACACGGATTTGACAAGATTTTCTTGGTTGGAGACACTGAAGTCGACCACCGGGACGTTCGGGGGGTGACCCTTGAAGGTGGTGAAGCGGGGCTGCTCGTTCTCCGGCCGGACGAACTCCGCCGGGAGCATGCCTTCCTGGCATGAAGAGGCCAGGGCTTCTACTCTTGCCATTGTGTGTGCTTGTTTGTGTGTGTTCTTGTGTTTTGATGATGATTTGGAATTTCTCTTTTGGTTTGTTTGTTGAGGTTTGAGGACTGAAGATGATGTCGTGAAACAGAAATAACAACCTTTTTATGCTTAGTGGTCACATATATGTTGCTCAATGGTTGGTAGGTAGCTCTAATGAATGGCTAAAAATCAAATTCATCATATATCTTGTACAGTTTACGTAAGTTTTATAGTGTGTGTGTGTGTGTGTGTGTGTGTGTGAGAGAGAGAGAGAGAGAGAGAGAGAGAGGTCACGGCCTCTACTCTTGCCATTGTGTGTGTTTGTGTGTGTGTGTGTTCTTGTGTTTTGATGATGATTTGGAATTTCTCTTTTGGTTTGTTTGTTGAGGTTTGAGGACTGAAGATGATGTCGTGAAACAGAAATAACAACCTTTTTATGCTTATTGGTCTCATATATGTTGCTCAATGGTTGGTAGGTAGCTCTAATGAATGGCTGAGAATCAAATTCATCATATATCTTGTACAGTTTACGTAAGTTTTATAGTGTGTGTGTGTGTGTGAGAGAGAGAGAGAGAGAGAGAGAGAGAGAGAGATAGAGAGATTAGGGTTGGCGGGGGACGGTGGAGAGTGTACTTTGTCGGTGTAAAGCATTTTGATATTAAAATTATGAGATTTTATTATCATAATGTTAGCGGTGATAGTGGAGACTTACAACATTATTTTACTAATTTTTTCATGATCATTACTTCACTACATAATTATTTATACACCATTAACACTGTTACTTAGTACATCCTAGCCACTACCCCATAATTTTATGTTCATTATTACCTACTATCTTTCATTTATTTTATGGAAAAATTATACACCTATATAGAGTGGACATTCATTTGTTATATGAAAGACTAGTGTGAAAAACATATATGTTTTGTATTATGGTGTCTTATAAGAGAGTTTTATTGATTGGAAGAATGTTTTTTTATAGTGGAACTTTGAACTCATCAACCAGTTCTGGATTGTTTGAGTCATGAAACGATGATGTTAGATTGTTGTATCTTGAATGGGATAAGCCATGAGGTTTAATTACTATTTGACCCAATGTTATGAAAATCGGACCGGACACTGAATTGGTGGCCTTACTGGTTATCGGTTCGACCGGTTCGATCGGTTCAACCGGTATGACTTCATAAATATGTAATAATTATTAAATTAATTTTTTATGATAAAAAATCATAAATATATAAAAAAAAAATAGAGAAAACTCACCAGTAATAAAAAAATAAAAAATAAACAAACAATTTGCCTTATTATTTAATAAAAATCCAAATCATTATTCATCCCAAGTATATTTTGTCATATCTTACATCCAAATCTAAATAAAACCAAATAAAATTAAACAAAATTAAACAAAATTTAACAAGATAAATCATCATAAATCATTCAAGATAACATAAACTCATTTTCCAACAATGATATGCACAAAGTGTTCAATCATCACAAGAGAAATCATGGACAAATCAAAGAGGGGCAACCACCCTTGACAAAAATCCCATTTTATATCTCTCATGCCTCGTTCTTTGAGCTCCTAGAATTAAGAGAATAACCATAACTAAGTCTAATTAAAAGACAAGGGTTTAAAAAGGTTCAAATTGCAAATAATAGAGAATTCATCCACTCCATAGCTGCAAAGCCCACCAAATAACAGATGCCAATATGGGTTTGAGACTTCCAATGCTTGACCCATTGGCTTAGAAGAATCATTATCAAAGCCTCTTCCACTAAAAGAAAAATGTTACCTCAAGAGTGTAACAGTTAGCAGGCGGGAGGACGGACAGACGGCGCGGTGGACTGGGGGGAGGTGACGGACGGGCAGCATGGCGGTGTGAACGACTAGGGTTTTCGGCTCTCTTCTTTCCCACTTGGCTGGCCGAGTGAGTTAAAGAAAAAAAGAGAAAAACACAGACCCAGAAACAGAGTTACAGAGAATGAGAAAAACAGAAAAATTTCAATTAAAAATAAAAATAACGGCCCGTCGATCCGGTCCATGAACTGGGACCAGTTCGGCCGGTTTTTAACCGGTTTTTACCAGTTCTCAGCGGTCCGACTCACTTTCGGTCCGGTTTTAGAGTGTGATTCGGACCGGACCAGGCGCCGGTGACCGGTCGAACCGGTCGGACCGGCCGGTCCGGTCCGATTTTGAAAATATTGGTTTGACCAATAAGCAATTCTATTGCAGTGGGCTTGAATCTCCTTAAAGAGAGCCAAATATCTATGCCTCAGTCGGAATATTATTTGTGTATTTACCAAATGTTCATTGCACTATTATGAACATACTTCACTAGGTTTAGGAAATATTAATGCAACCCTAAATATTTATAATGCTATCAAATCTCATTATTTTGAGAAGACTATAGTAGAATAAAGAGGTCACAAATTATTTGTATATAAATAAAGGGTGGTAAGCTTTTCACTTATATTTTCAAAACAGGATGTACAATATCTTTTTCTGTCTAAAAAGTAGAAATCAGTAGGTAAGATGATGGGAATAGCATCTTTGTCATAACCAAATCATGCAATATGCAGGTCCTTATATTACGTCCATTGTTTGCATCACAGAGTTAAATTTTTTTGTTTGTGATCAAATTAAATTTTTATAAGATATTAAAAATATTTTTGGTTTTGAAGGATTAAATTTAAAATTTATTTAAAAAATAAATAAAATTTAGTTTGATCTACGCTCTTGGAATAGACCGGACCTGCCACCCCTGGGCCTGCTCCGTCTGTGATTGTCCAATCAACTAATTATTACCATTTATTATGACTAAACTGAAAAATGAAACTTACATCTCATTACAGTCTCAACAGATATACGTGTATATTTGAACAAATGGTTTTGAGTTAAAAAAACTCGTATTATTTAGCCCAAGAAACTGAAATTCGTTTAGAATTAATTCCTAACACATTGCAAATAAAACTACACACGAAATCTGTCTGACAGATCTTGTGCAAGAATCCACTTGCAAACGGAGCAGCCATCTATATTTTTATTCTTATGGCACTGTGGGATACACTTTCAATTATTTCATCTTCTAATTAACGTTTCAAACTTAAAACATACAACAATCATTGAAATTTCAACTCATTGTATTCTTCCTGTTCTATGTATAGAATCAAGTGCCATTCAATTTCAATAATTCTGTGCATTAAGAAGTGAAAAATGCCTGACTTTGGACATCTCTACGTAACATTAACACCTTCACTTCCAACGACAAGCAATATTCCAAAAGAGAGAACTAAAAAAGAAAGAAAAAAAAGTGTAATACATCAAACAGGCATACATTTAGTTATTAACGTAAGACCATTAAGGCATAGGAACTGGGCGTATTGGCCTCAATTATGCAGTTTTAGGAGCTAGTTGTGATCATATCTATTTTACAATCCATAAGTGGGTTACAGAAGTGCATCAGAGAGGCGGTGAAGGTGTATCGGCTACTTCATCAACCTCCGCAGCATGAGCCACAAGCGGGAAGAGAGCCTGAGAGTTAAGGTAAACGATGTTAGAAGTCAAATAACGAAGCCAAACCCGAAAAGTGAACATGAATACTAAACAAGAAGCCATAATGATAGAAAAGCTTACTGTGATCAATCCCTCGAACATTATCCAGTCCGCGAGGTGGCCCGCGTGGACCGCCACCATACGGACCACTTCCAGGGCCTCCTGGACCACCACCATCCCATTTCTTGCTGGCACCAGATCCTTTCCGGTAAGCTTCAGACTTCTCCATCTGCATAAGGAATGGAAAAATGAGTATGTGATTTACATGTTAACTGCAAAAGTTAGATCCTCAGAACACAACATTACCGAAAACATTGTTGTGAAGAAGACTCCGATGAAGTTAACAATAGCCCAGAAGAAATCAGTGATTGTTTTTAATCGCCATAATGATCTCTTTTCTTTGACAACACCTGAAACAAATGATTCACATAGGGCAAAGATCATCAAGACGCAGATAGACAGAAAGAATGTACGAGTATCATCTACACCTATTCAATCATATCAAGTTCCAAAAATGATTGGATTTATGCATACTCCACCATTCCAAGTATTTGTTGTTTTATAATCAAAATGACTCAGTTCGATGCTACCTTCCCCACATACTTAAGGAAGAGTGCACTATTCTAAATTTCTCTCAGTTACATAGATCCTGAAAATATGCATAAATTGCAAACGAGTGCTACTCCAGCTCCATCAGAGCCCAGTTCTAAATTAAGTAACTCTGAAATAGCAGTTAACCATATCAGAACTTGCTAACCAGCACTCTCTTCTTTAAAGTCAAAAAAGAACCTATGCGGGTTCTCAGATTGCACATATTCGAATTGATAACACAAAACGATGAAAGATAAAATAGACAAAGACCCAAAAATCACACACACAAAAAACCAATGACACAGCACTAAAGAAGGTTCCCTTAGGACTCAAATACTCATGCAAAAACTGATATCCCAGAAGAGTGTGTAACACAAAAATGATACTTGTTAAACATAGAAATTTCTAATATGTCATATGAAGATGCCTAAACCATTAATGTCTCCATGAATAAAACTTAAGACCAAAAAAAACAATGGCCATGGGAGCCATGGCTTCCTTTCAGAATTGCTCACATTAACGTCAAAGGGCTCGATCCTTCCGAGTTGCATAAAACCAACAAGACGGAAACGACAAAATTCCATTTCTCACTCAAGTCTCAACATTGAACTGGGATCCACATTTATTATGCAACACCTCTACATAGATTTACATTAAATATCTTCTTTTCTATATTTGTAACAATCAGAAAGCTAGCATTAATTCAGAAATATTTGTACAGCATCAAACAACTCAGATAATACACTTGCTCAAGATCTGATTGTTTCATCATATGGCCCCTATCCCCAATCCCAAACAAAAATGCCCTAAAGGGACGTTTTTTCCCAAAAAAATTCAAATAAACACTCAGCAGCATGAACATTTGAAATAATTGAGCGATCGATCATCATACACGATTACATATCTTCATCGCATACATATACATAAGAACTATCGGGGAATTTGCGATCAACTAACCAACTAGACAGTACCAAATTTTGAGAAAAAAAATTGCAAGAAATATGAAACGAAAATGCGAAAAACAATAAATAATCCATCAAATTAGCGGAAGATCAAAACCAAAAACAAATCAGATTAATTCAATTTGATGCATAAATTATTTAAAAAGGAAAAAAAGAAAAGAAAAGAAAGTACCTCTCTCAACGTAAGCCATGGGAGCAACGACTTTGTTCCAGCGTCTTCCTGGATTTAATCTCACACGATTTTGACAATTAGCTGAAAATAAATAGGGGAACGGGTACTGATTATATGCGGTGTACCTCAAGGAAGAGTTGGCTATAGAGCCATTTATGCATCTCCACGTTGTCAAAATTCTCACAAATTATGACGTGGTGGAACATGATTGGACAAGATGAGAGGGAGGATTTTGGGTGTACACACAGAATGTTGTTGACGTAAGTCAACTCGGCACCTGCATTATTCCGAGTAATTCTATCCAATCAGAATTCGCCACGTGGATAGCTGAGTTTATTAGTGGGTGGTGATTGGCGGGTGATATTTTTTACTTTGGAATTCATATTGGTTTTTGTTTTTTTGTCTATTTATGTTATTATTGTTGGAATTATTTTCCCTTTTTTTTTGTTGAGCAAATTCATAAATATCTAACTTAGAAACTAGTGAAAATGCGTTTAATTTCATATTTTAATTGAAATTTTTACAGTGATAATGTTATAACTCATATATCAGTCATTTAATTGAATAATAGTATCACATGAATTTGTTGTATAATTATAAATTTATTCTTAAACGATTAAATAATTTACAATTATTATAAAATAAATTTTAATATCTATATATATTTCTTCAAATAAGATTAATCAGTAAGAATATAATTTGAAATATATAAAGTTGTAGGATTAGCTTAATAACTTTTTTTTTCATTGTGTTTTGGTAGACTATAAATAAATCCTTCTTCACAGAGTGACGAGATACTTTGTATTTTCAGTTTAAAAATAAGTCCAAAAATTAATATTATTATACTCTTATATTATTTTATATCTATTTGTGGAGCATTTCATACTATTGATCAACCAAACATAATTTCATTTTCATACAAAGGTGGATACATAAAATAAAATTCACTTTTTTCATGGAAAATAGAAGACGTAAATAAAACGCAATTCATTCTCTTTTTTGTCTTATCTATCTGGCTCCAATTTATTGATCGATTAATTCAAATCGAATACAGACTTATTATAGGAGGCGACCCCCCAACCCAATTGCTCCGTTTACAATTGCAAGATTCAAACCATAGTCATTGTTTGAGGATTTAGTACCTCATCCCACTAAACTAACATGTAATTGATAAACGCAATTCATTCACTTCAATAAATTACTTTGCAATTATAACCTATTGTCGGGAAATTCTTACTCGTATCGAATTCGACCACACCATGACTAATTAAATGGTGAGTGTTTTATACTTGCCATGTGATTAGTGTATAGTTTAGGAAGAGTAACCAATCATATGACAAGTGTATCAACACTTGCTATATGATTAGTTGGGTGCGGCCAAATCGAATTTGGACAAGAATTTTCCCCTATTGTCATCGTTTGCCAATGAAGTAGAAGATTAGATAGATGTATTCCCCTTCTTTTGCTCAATAAAGCTAGACGAAACTGGAACTTCGAAAGATGTTAGTTTCAAACCACTTATAGTTAGCAATATAAAAATGCACCTTTTTCTTCACTAATGAATCAATGAATCTATCACAAATTTTGGTGAAATTCGTTACAATTCACAATTTTACAATGAGTTTCGTCCGTTGCAAATTTATTAATAAATAATTTGTAATAGTTTTTTTTAAAATATATTTTCATTACAAATTTATTATAAATATCTTCTTTCCACTATTAAGAAAAATGAGACCTAATTTGATACATATAAAAAATTTTAGTAGTGCATATATCTATGTAATGAACTCCTCCACAACAAATTTTTTATTAGTAAAAGTGGACTTTCTTATAGTGCATACATTAGAATATAAAATGTTGATACCTAAATTTGTCGTCGAATATGGAGGCTTGATTATGTTAAATATTGTCCCGCATGTAAAGCCGAAAGGAATTTGTCATTTGATGAAAAGACGCATTATGAAGTGAGACACGGAAGCTTGCTTATAAAATGAGAAAGTCCTTAATCTTCTTTTAATGTGAACAAGACATGGTATCATTACAAAAATTCTTACTCGCCAGGATATATATATATATATATATATATGTTTGTGTGTGTGCGCGTTGGTATAATGTGTCTGGTAAGAGAACAATCTAGAAAAGCTAGTAGATGCTTCGAGTAGGAAAGGCGTGTTGTAAACTTGGAGAGTCGGAGGAATTAAGAAATCAGTTTACAAGTTGCACGTATTTCATCTTCCTAAGTTGTTATACATTTTAAGCAAAGAAATGCTGGCTAGCTAACCCTCTATAGCTCTATAAAAAACCAACAAACTAAAATGCATTTTTCATCATACTATAACATCACTTTGTCACTTTGTGTGATCTCTGAGTTCAATTGCCATAGCAAAGGTTGATAGCCAAGAATATTTTCAACTCGGGTACGTTTAGGTTACTCATGGATTTCATGGTTTAGTTTTGTTTTTTTATGAATTCTCACTAAAAAAAGAAAGAAAAAAAAAATACTAATATTTGACGGGCAGAGGCGTCAAAAATCCATTGCAAAATTTATTTTTAAACGGATTTTTGACAGGAGAAAGCTCGTCGATACCTTTGTCTCTAACTTTTTAGATGGATTCTAGTTGGAATGACGGTTAAAATTTTGGTTTTCCTATCCCGTCACGTTTGGTTTTGAAAATGTTGAGTTCCATCATAAACATAAAATAAAAATAACTTTAATACTTTATAGAAATTTAATTTCAACTCCCAAATGAAAATTTCTAACTTTGTCCATACTTATCCAATTTAATGGGTTGTCATGTATATATCACGCCTCATATATAATCGCAATTAATACACCTACGTAATATTTTTGTAATTATTGCATTTATATTTTGATTACAAATGAGATATATATATATATATATATACTTACTCCATAAATATTATGAATTTAAAATATTAATATTATTATTAAAATATATTTGATCGCCTCCCATTCTAAAATGAAAAACAAATCTAATCCTGCATTTTTTATTTTTTATTTTCATGAAATTTAACTAGGAGGGCGAAATGTGGTCGACCAAGATTCTTGTATGCACCCTCGTCTTCATTGTGATCGCCTCCGCACTGGAAACAACAATGATTGTTGGCGACGACCCTGGTTTTTGCAACCCGAGATGTGCGGTTCGATGTTCAAAAGCAGGCCGACAGGACCGTTGCCTCAAGTATTGTGGCATATGTTGTGAGAAGTGCCATTGTGTGCCGTCGGGGACTTCTGGAAATAAAGATGAATGCCCTTGTTATCGGGACATGAAAAATTCCAAGGGAGAACCCAAGTGCCCTTAGAGTACGTGTTGTATATAAGTATCATGATATATTTGTGGGTTGTGCGAGATGAGAGATTATATGTATGACGTAGGTAGATAAATAAAATTACATGTAATTGATAAAGGGACCATTGATGAGTCCGATTGTGGATTGTGAGATATGAGAGATTATATGTATGATTATATGTTGTATTCGTGCCATATCGTGTTTATGTCGTTGTATCTACGTCGGTACAAAGTACGTAGGTCAGAGCGAATAAATATTTGATTTAACAGCAGGTTGTCCAAGAATTTTTGCCTAAACTCACGAACTGCAGTCACATTAATTTTCTTGGCATGCATGCATGCACGCGCAACACCATAAAAGAATTCCACAATCCAATCTTGTTCTTTTAACCATAATATCAATAATTTCCAGTTCATATCAAGAAAATAAGAAGAGAGAGAGAAGTTATGATATAAATACCAAACAATTAACATCCAATGTTTTGAACCCCAATCCGGACCGGTCGGTTCGACCGGTCGGACTGCCACTCGGACCAGAAAACGGCTCGGCCAGATCCTGAAAACCGAAAGGCCTTCAAAATTGGGGTATTTTGAGAGAACCAGTCGACCCGACGGTGCCAGGTCAATAAAACCAGCTGAGTCAATTACACCATAAATTAAATCCCACACCAATCAAATCCTAGTTTTTTTTTTTTTGTTCTCTCCTTCTATTACTGACTTGTTATTAGTGTTACTATTGCTATTAATGTATAGTATCAACAAAAAAAATGAAGGAAAATGTTACATTTATTAAAATAATGGAAGATTGTTGTTATATGAACTAATCATAGAGGATACGATTGTTATATGCTAATTATTTTAATTCACCAAATCCCTTTAATTAAAAATTCACTTACACTAATTATTTTTAATGAATAAAATTGCATTAGAACAATATGACATTATATTGTTAATAGATACTAAACTGACATATTACATTGCAAAAAGTAATATAAGTTGATAGAGCATGTAAATTGTTAGTTTTATTAATGGTTAGTTTCAATAATTCATGCACAAGTTTTGTTTTTTTTTATGTCATTTTTTTCTATTAATCTCTTTAAATACAATTCTCTTTATCATATTTCAAACCTTTAATATTAGAAGGAAGCGTATTTCATTTGAGAAATATATGATTGTGTACGTTAAAAAGCTAAAACTATATTATTTGCATTTTTTGCTTAAAATAATAATTTTAAACAAGAAAAATAGTTGAGTTTTTTTTAGTATTTATTATTTTTTATATTTTTTATATATTAAATATTATTTATGACATAATTATGACGTCACCGATTCGACCTTGATTAACCCGGCGGTTGGATTGGTGACCCTTAACCCAGTTGATTTCCGGTTCGATGAACGGTCTGGGTTTTAAAACATTGTTAACATCAATTTTGCTTTATAAGCAAATTGACCATATAAGTCCCTTAACAAGAAATTACATCCATCACAAGTTAATTCTTGGAATAATTACCCTCACCTTCCTTAAATTTAGACGAAGTTATAAATAACTCCTCATTTCGAAAAGTACAAATTCTCCCTTGACACATGTCAACGTTTACAAAAAAATACCATGCCGTTAGTGAATTACCTAAAGTACCGTTGTTTGTTGTAAGGTTTTTAAAACTTGAAAGGTGTTTATAATAAATTTTCGAATCACATAAGGACATGTATACATAAAAATATTTATTTCCTGTGCCAATTACTAGTATATATAATAAAATAATACTAGCAAATAATTGAGATTTAGATTGAAAGATTTTAGAGCTACAGGTCAATGATAACAAACCTCCTGCATTAGTTTTAAATATTTTGAATTAATCTGAATCTGAAACCCCGTAGTCTATAACTAATATACCTAAATTAAAGGACAGAAGAAAATTTCAAATTAGACAATTTGTATGATTAATTCACTAGAAGCTTTAAAAACACACACACACACACTAGCAAGTCATTAGAATTCATGAGCAAATTACAGAAGTCCCTAAATTAAATTAAATGCTTTCATCTTTTTAATGCAACTTATTAATGATGATCTATGTCTGTCCCTTAAACAATAAAACATTTTTCCAACGATCATTAGTTAGAGTGAATAAATATTTGATTCAACAGCAGGTTATTCAGCCAAAAAAAAAAAAAAAATGATTAAACAGCAGGTTGACCCAGAATTTTTGTGGAAGCCCCTAAACTGTAATCACATTAATTTTCTTGGCATACATGCACGCTCAACAGTCAAAACACCATATGATCAATAATTTTCAGTTGATATCAAGAGAGAGAGAGAGAGACAGACAGACAGAGATCAAACCGAGTACAACATCATCTATATAATGTAACATGGTTTGGACAAAGAATTGACCACGTACATAGAGATCTTTATTCTAATTATCAAACGTCAAAACTCAAATAATTGTTTTTTTACCCAGTTAATCTGGAAAAGGAAGAAAAAAAAAATCTTGACCAAAAATCACATTAATTTTCTTGGCTAATATGCTCCCGAGCACCCCTATAAATTCTCAATAAAATTTTGCTCATTTGGCCATATTAAAAATATCCATATATTCATGTAACCATAAAAAAAAAAGCTTTAGAAAAATTAAAAAAAGAAATGAAGGCGAAGACAATTGTGGCCCTTGTCCTCGCCGTCGTTCTCCTGGTGGAGGTGGAGGTGGAGGTGGCGGAGGTGGATACAGCGGCGGATCCTCCTGCTGCAGATCCACCGACGAACATTTCACAATTTTGCAAAGATAAGTGCACTTTTCGGTGCTTGAAGGCTGGCCGGAAAGATAGGTGCTTGTTTTACTGTGGGATTTGCTGCAACAAATGCCACTGTGTGCCGCCGGGGACTTTTGGAAATAAGGATAAGTGCCCTTGTTATAGGGACTTAAAGAACTCCAAGGGTGGACCTAAGTGCCCTTGACTTATGAAATTGAATTTTAACTAAACATACTTTATTTGAGGGGTTGGGATGTGAAAAATAATACTCAATGGTTGTGTTTGGTAGCAATGCAGGATTATGTAATAATAGAACTATTGAATACACATACCATAAATATGTTATCAATCGATTGCATTAATTTGTTTGGTGACAAGTATTATTTTGTAAAATAATCTTGAAAGAGTGTTGTAGTGTTTATATATATATATATATATATATATATATATATATGGATTAGAATCAATTTCTAAAAGCTCTTAAATGTGGGCTCCTTTCATATAAATTGAAGGGTAATACAATAAATAACAACTTCTATCAATTCAATTCAAATAAATTGGATTACACATCCCACTCTTATAGTGGGATGAACTATCACATAAATTGATGAATAAGAAATTGGGCATGAACTTAATAAAGGGCCAAACAATATTCTACTAAATATAATTATAAATGGAAAACTCATATATTGTTAGGGGTCAACTAGAGAAATGATACAGTAGGCGGGAGGTCTTTTGGAAACAACGTAGCAAAGATCATTGGCTTCAAGTGGGCGACAGAAACACCAATTTTTCTTCCATTCGAAAGCCTCTCGAAGAAAGCAAATCAATACTATTTCGGGATTAAGAGACGACAAGAGTACTTGGCATAGTGAGGGGGGTGACGTGCAGAGGGTGATTTTGGAGCATAGGTAGATACACACATCAAAGACATATTTGTGCCCTGTGAAATATGAGAATTATTTGTACGATATATGTGTAACGATGCAATCAAACTATTTGTAATTGAATACAGTAACATTAATTAAAACTTAGGCTTTATGAGCAAATTATAGAAGTCCCTTAGGATCATACAAATTAAATTAAATTAAATTATTGCGTCATTTTAATGCAACTTATCAATTATGATCTATTTCTATACCTGAAACGATAAAACATTTTTCTAACAATCATTAGTCAGAGTTTATAATGTACGGATACTTCTAAAGTTAGATCTGTGCAGTTTCAAACACCTTGTTGGACGAGACACTCATCCAACATTCCCCCAATACGTGTTCGATACACCACATGATGTTTTTATAAATTAAATAAATCCAATACTTCTAATGACATTTCCAACACGCTAGTAACATAGTGTCAAGCACTTTTTAAACATGTAGAATTATTTTCCACATATTTTTGTAAGTATTTCAATAATACAATGATAATTATAAATAAAAATTTCTAAGGTTATTCAAAAAATATTGTTGCTTCGTCCATAATTTATTTTTATCATTATATTTTTTTATAGAAATACAAACTTTCTTTTATTTTTAAATTAAATAGTTTATAGATTATGCGAAAAGAATTGTGATACAATCATCGATATGAACATCTACATTTTTGTACTTGTATCAGTGAGTATATATCAATCTTACACTATTTATAAGTATAAATGTGTAAGTATATGCATATTATTTCACAATATCACTAAAACAATATAAAACTATTTATATAAAGTGTCCTATCGAAGACATGACGTGCCATAAAATTTTTAAAAATTTTGTATCATCATATCCGTGTTCATGTAATATAGTACTCATCATAAATGAACAAATATTTGATTTAAGAGCAGGTTGACCAAGAACTTTTTGCTGAAACTTCTAAACTGCAATCACATTAATTTTTTTGGCATGCATGTACGCCCAAACACCATGTAAGAATTCGCCAATCCAATCTCGTTCTTTTGACCATAATATCAATAAAAACCAGTTGATATCAGAAAAACAAGGGGGGAAGAGAGAGAGAGAGAGAGAAGTTGGGATATAAATATCGATCAATAACATTAATTTTTGCTTCATAAGCAAATTGACCATATAGGTCCCCTAATAAGAGATTACATCCATCAAAATTTAATCCTTTAATTTCTTAAAAATAACTCATTATTCATCATTATTGAATTTTGTCAGAGCAAAACATCTCTATACAATATCATTTGCATACAATATAAAGATTCTTTTCTTATCTCGATCGTTCATTAATACACGTGGTATGTATTGATGAATGTAATAAAAGATGTAACACGATTATATAACAGAAGATCTGAAATACTTACATAATATCTACCTGATGGAGATATCTATCCAATGGTCAAACATTCAAACTCAAACAAGTTTTTATTTTTTTTAACCCAACTAATCTGAAGAAATCTTGACCAAAATCACATTAAATTTTCTTAACAAATATGCCCTCCCAGCAACCCTATAAATTTCCAATTTAATCTTATTCATTTCACCATATTAAACATATTCACGTATTCAAGTAACAAAAAAAACTTTAAAAACAAAAAATGAAGTCGAAGGCAATTGCGTCCCTTGTCCTCGTCGTTGTTCTCCTGCTGGAGGTGGCGGCAGCGGTGGCAGATCCCCCGGCACAGCCGCCAACAAACATTTTGCAGTTTTGCAAAGATAAGTGCGCTTTCCGGTGCTCGAAGGCCGGCGGGAAAGATAGGTGCTTGTTTTACTGTGGGATTTGCTGCAGAGAGTGTCACTGTGTGCCGTCGGGGACTTATGGGAATAAGGATGAGTGCCCTTGTTATAGGGACTTGAAGAACTCCAAGGGGGGACCTAAATGCCCTTGAGACATGAAATTGTATTTTAAGTATACATACTTTATTTGTGGGGTTGGGTTGTGAGTGTTTGTTTTTTTTTTCCCCCATTTTTGCACAACACTTGTTATTTTGAGGAGTTAAAGAGAATTTTTAATTTTTTTCCAAATTTATTTTCATGCTTCTGATCAACTAAAATTCATTAATTATTCTGATACAATTTTGTTTAAAAACAAAAAGGTATTCTTGACAAATTATAATAAATCTAACAAAAAAAAGATTATTAATTAACTTGACTGGCATGTGTGCATAAATCTTAAACGATTAATAATTTGCGATATAGTGAGTGTGATTTTATTGATATTTCTATTCGGTGAGTTCATTTAGATTTTTTTCTGGACGTTGAAGCTTGTCTGTATTGAATATGAGTTGACTAAATAATTTTATGTTTATTGTTGCTCTCATTTGTTTGTTATTTTTTGGTGAGAGGGGATAATGTTCAGCATTATTTGATATCAATAGACCCTCTATTTTCCTTTTTTTTTTCCTTTTAAAAAATAATCAAAAGAAATGAATGTTTAAAAATCAAATTCCTGCCTTGTGTAGTAGATACGAAATTTATCAATCAATCAATCAATCAATAATAATAATAATAATAATAATAATAATACCATTAACTCTCTTCTACTATTCCACATCATGTGAAACTAATCTCGTGCTTCTGAGATGGGAAGTAAGTTGATTCGATCGGTGCTTTCTTTTTTCCGAAAGAAAGACTTTATTAGCTTAACGAATCGTTCAAAACAACAGTCTCAACAAATGCAAGAATATTCATCGAGCCTTCGATCAATGCTTTTGATTATCACTATTATTAACTAGTTTTTTAATCCGTGCTTGCACGGAATAATAATTGTAAATTAAAAAAATTTAACATATTTTATTTATGGTATAGAATTGATGATAGAATTTTTCTACAGATATTACAAATACAAATTAAGTAACACAAAAAATTATTGAATAAAATTTAATTATTGAACTAAGAACAACATAAGAATATTTCATATAAATATGACTTATAATTGGACAAAAGGAGGTACGAAATTTATTTTATATATTGTATTTAAATTTTTTTTTTACTTTAGTAATCACTAATTTCATGGACTTTGAGTTTAATAATAAATTTATTTTATATATTGTATTTAAATGTAATTTTTTTCTTATTTTAGTAATCACTAATTTCATGAACTTTGAATTTCATGTATTTAATAAAAGTAAATCAATTATAATCTAGTTTGACAAATCAAGTTTATTAAAAATTAACCACTAAATTTATCAACCACACAATCTATATGCAAAATTGACATATTTAACAGGCTTTTAATATGATTCAATTGCATGCGCATAATTTGATTAAATATGTTTATAGCATATATATATATGTGTGTGTGTGTGTGTGTGTGTGTGTGTACAAAATATTACACAATACAAATAGGTTTATGACAGATGGTTATGCGCACAATTTATATAAATTTATTTATGGCATAAACAAAAATGATTATTATTATTATTATTATTATTATTATATAGACATACATAAAAATAAAAATTGATATATCGGGCCAAATTCATATGTAATGACTAATATGATTTTGGGCTAAATCAAAGAATTAAAAAGTTTAAAGTAGTAATTGAGATAATGACTTTACTCGTTTAAATATATATAAATATATAACATTATATATATACACACACACACTACATAATGTATAGGAACAACAAATAGTAGTTGATTAAGAAAAAATAGTTAAGGTAAAAGATAATACAATGCGAGGATATTGAATAACGGAAATGGCTTATACATGGAATTTTGGAAACATTTATTTACACATATAATTGAATTTCATTGATCAAAATATAAAAATAATAATTTATGATATGATATATGAAAAGACTAAGAAATAATTAAGGACATCATTATTAAAATTAATACAAAATTTGTCATATACAGAGTGAAACTTAAAAATTATTCCACGGTGAGAGAAATAACTTGTCGAGTAATTGACTCGTCTCGTATGAAAGTCGTGATCCAAAAAACCAATTTAAGTTGACATAGTTGAAATTTGTCGACAAATCATAAAATTTTCATAAATAAGCATGGAGTTGAGGTAAAAGGTGAAAAGTAGGAAAAAAAATCTAAATAATGGTGCATACAAAAAAAAACCAAATCAGTAAAAGGGAAGTCAATTTTTTAGCATTGTGAAATAATTAGTTTTGATAAAAACAATTTGTACAAAAGTGAAGTCAATTTTTGAGCATTGTGAAATAATTAGTTTTGATAGAAACAATTTGTACATCATATCAAATCATAATTATCTTAGTCGGTAAAAATAGGTTTGTGAAAAATAAAAATTAAATAGAATATCAAATGATAAGGAATATTAAATAAAGCAAATTAAATATTCACTTGCAAAAATATTGTCACTATGACTATATTGAGAACAAAGTCAAAATTATCAAATATATTATTTTTTCATAAGTTTTTCATATAGAAATATAAATTTAAAAAATTCAAGAAGACAAACATAGGACATGATATAATAAAGCAACATCTTATAAATAAAATACTAAAACCAAAAATTGAACGAACCTAAAAAATAAATAAAAATACAAAATATTGTTTAAATAACAAGCATTGACTAAAAAGATATAATAGATAAAAATAACAAAATAATAATAAACTCTAACAATTTATTAAAAGAAATATTTAGCTATTAGAATATGACAAATTCCCTCAATCTCGCACATAAACACCAAAATAAATTTGAAGAAGGAAAAAAAAACAAACACGTCATTGTTAGAATCCAAAAAGTTCATCAAATCTATTAGAAAAAAAAAAAAGCAAAATCTAACTAAGTAAACAATTAGACAAACCAAAAAAAAGGAAATAAACAAAGTAAATAGAAAAAGAAAAACAATGACATAAGAATCACTTCAAAATATATCCACAAATGTGATCTTATAAATTAAATATTAAAATAGGGAAATATTGGATGTATAAAAAAAAAAGAATGCTATTTGAAAAATGAACATTTATCAAAAAAACATATAATGAATAAAACAAAAAGTAAATGATGAACATTTTAAATTTTGAAAGGTGAAAAATAATTCTTAGTTATTTGAATAGAACAAATTCCCTCAATCCATTAAAAAAATGAAAAAAATTAATTAAACAAACAAAATTAACTACTTCAAAAATAAGGTAAGAACAAATTAAAAAAATTAAAAAGTATAGAGATCACTAAAAATATATCTGTATCAAAATATGTACATTAAATATTGATAAATAAATAAAAGAGGTATTATTAAAACAACATATATAAAGTGTGCGTATTTATCTGCATAAGAGGACAAAAAAAGAAAACACTACTTCACAAAAAAAATAAAAAATAAAAAATTAATGTTGAGAAAAGTGAACCTAATTGGAGAAATATTTAAAAAAAACGACCACATTTCTTCACTTTTTTTATTCCGATATTGGTGTCGGGTTTGTGTGTGTGGGGGGGGGGGGGGGGCATCCATGGACTCTATATTTTTGAAGGAAAATAAGTTGAAAAGACAATCAACTTTTTTTAGGAATAGATAGATATAGTTACGATGATTTTAAACTAATCACAATTTTTTAAAAGTAATTAACTATAATCAAGGATTACTTTTATGCCTAGAAAGATAATTATGAATTTTCTTAAATTCAAATATGCTCATCATAATTTATTTTAATTAAGAAAAATGATTTCTAAAATTTAGGAATGTGCAATTTAT
This sequence comes from Petrea volubilis, assembly GCA_026212405.1. Taxonomy (NCBI): domain Eukaryota; kingdom Viridiplantae; phylum Streptophyta; class Magnoliopsida; order Lamiales; family Verbenaceae; genus Petrea; species Petrea volubilis. The sequence goes on along the minus strand of CM047874.1, from coordinate 4,165,660 downwards.
ATGAAATTAATAGTTAACAACTAATGAAATTCTTTTTAGCAATTTAAATAATTCAAAATGCTAAAATTTAGAATTTAGTCAAACACACCCTCAAATATATATATATATATATATATATATATATATATATTAGTATAGATAGTGATTGATATTTGATGGTGTATTTAATGATGATTGATATTTATGCAATGATAATGTAATCCTTTGAAAAAAGAAAAGAGAGAGAGAGAGAGAGCTAGAGAGACTTTTATTTACATATACATGTAGTTGAATTTGATTGGTCAAAATATGAAAATAATACTTGATGACATTAAAAGTGAAAAGACTATACAATAATCAAGGACATCAATTAAAATCAATACAAAAGCTGTGATATTGAGAAACATATATATATATATATGTACAAAATCTAAAAATTTGCGCTAATTAATAAAATGTTAATAATAGAAAACTAATCAATGGATATAATAATAAATTATGTTTGACAAAATAATTGTGTATAAGGAGCAATTAATTAATGAGTTAAAGATATGTGCTTGAAAATAATGATATTAGATAATTTTAATTATAAAAAGATTTTAATGTGGATTGGAGTGTCAAAAATGTAATTATGGAAAATGACTTTTTTATCCCCTCAAAAAAAATCGACTTATATGAAAAACAATGAAAGGATAACTTGTCCGTCTCGTTGTTCACACAAGTAAGAGATGGATATAAAAGGTACGTAGACATCATTTTTAAATATATATTAGATTAGATTTATGACATTAAATGTGAAAAGATTAAGCAATAATCAAGTATTTACATTAAACCAATTGATAAAGCGTTAATAATTAGAAAAACTAATCAACGGATATATAATTAGAAATTAATTTTTTTTAAGAAAATAATTAAGTATAGGGAGCAATTTAAGTAGTTAGGGATATATTATTAACAATAATGGTATTATGTAATTTTACGTTTAGAAAGACATTAATGTGAATTAAAGAGTGAAAATGTAAATATAGCAAATGTCTTATATGGCAAAATAATAAAAGAATAATTTGTCCACCTCATTGTCCACATAAACAAGGGATGGATATATAAGGTAAACTCTATTTTAAATATATATATATATATTAGATTATATTAGATTTAATACATTAATGTGAAAAGATTAAGCAATAATCAAGGATGTCATTATTAAAATTAACATGTAACTTGTCATATTGAGACACTTATACGTATATATATACATATATATATATGATGAATCATATCCGATCTCCACCCGGTGGCCTCACCCGCGAGGTATTGTCCCTCCTGCGACCATTAAGACCATCCGATCAAGTCGGGGGGTTTTGCCCTTTAAAAATGAACCATATCCGATCTCCACCCGGTGGCCTCACCTGCGAGGTATTGTCCCTCCTACGACCATTAAGACCATCCGATCAGGCCGGAGGGTTTTGCCCTTTAAAAGGCACCTCGCTAAGTGGAAGAGGACCTGGCGCTTATAAGACGCTCAAGCACCTCGTCTCCACTCGATGTGGGACGGATTACAGCATCATCAATATATATACAAAATTTAAAAATTTGAACTAATTGATAAAGCGATAATAATTAGGAAACCTAATCAACGAATATATAATTATAAATTATGTTTAAGAAAATAATTAAGTATAGGGAGCAATTTAAGTAGTTAAGAGATATATTATTAACAATAATGGTATTATGTAATTTTAATTTTAGAAATCCTTTAATGTGAATTAAAGAGTGAATATTTAAATATAGCAAACGTCTCATATGGCAAAATAATAAAAGGACAACTTGTCCACTTCATTATTTACATAAGCAAGGGATGTACACATAAGGTGGACTCCATTTTAAATATATAGATTAGATTTGACAAGTTGAGTAATTGAGTTTTTCCAGCTATATATAATAAAATGAAAATTTGAGGCTAACTTTCTGGTGAAAATGTGTATGGTAAATAATCAAATTATACCGATTATTTATGAACAAGTGTTGGAATGATTATCCAAAAACACGAGGAAAAAAAAAATTGTTTCGAGTTATGTTTCTTGAATTCGCGAACAACTTATCTAGGATTTTGTAGTTCAACAATAAGGCGATTCTCATCATACATGATATTTTAATTACGAATCATTTTCAGAATTCGACATCTCATTTAACTGTTACGTTGAATAAAGATTTCAAATAAACTGATAGATGATAATGACCTAAAATGGTGTAAAGACGAATGTCATATTGCTGGGACTTGAAAAACTCCTAGGGGGAATCCAATTGCCCTTACACTATGTTTGGTTTTAGGATTTTAGGAGGGAAAGGAAAAGAAAATAGAAAGGAAAAGTATTTTTCAATGTTTGGTTACTAGGAAAAATGAAAGAAAATGGTAAGGAAAGGAAAATAGAAAGAAAATATAATATAAATTGAAAAAAAATATTTTCCTTCCAATTAAGTAAGGAAAGTGAAGGAAAAGCTTGTTTTCTAATATTATGTTACCTCTCCAATACTTTCTCACTTTTCAAGCTCTCACTTCATTTTTGTTACTCAAACTAATTAATTGTTTGGATATATTTCATGCAAATCTTTTTTTATTTTTTTATACAATTAATTGATTGTTTGGATTTTTTATAAGTGTGTTTTTAAATTTTTCCTTTAATTTACAATAATAACCAAACAAAATGAAAGCTAATTCTTTAGAAAAATCATTTTCATTCTTATTTTCTTTAACAACCAAACAAGATAGAGAATTTTAAAATTCTTGCAATTTCTTTTTCTTTCCTTAACATTTTCCTTTCTCCCTAAAATCTTAGAACCAAACAAAGCCTTAGAGAATGTGTAATATATATATAGGGGAAAGTCAACGGCCCTCCCCCAACCAAACAAGGGAAAATATATATTTTTCTTTCAATTTCCTTCATTCCCCTCCCCTTTCTCCTATTTTCCGCCCTACCAAACGAAACCTTAACCTTTCAAACTATAGTGCCTTTTACGAACTGTACTTTACCATTTGAACTTTATATTTTTCATATTTAACCTCCTCTGATCAATTTTCAACAATAAAAGTGAATGAAAATAGGACACGTGTCTTTATGTAAGAGGTATTTCGTTTCACGACCACGGCTCTAGGGGCATCTTTTTCATAAGGCCTCCCCATGTATTAATTGAGGCATTTTTCTATAATTTTTAAAGATAAACAAAAGAGCCATTACACATATATATATATATTATGTATAGATTGCATTAGCTTACATAATTGACAAGAAGAATTTTTGTTCTTTTCCCCAACCTAATGCCCATAAATCCGCAAGTCCAGAAATTCATTTCCAGTTGATATCAACTGTTCTTTTGACCTACCTATCAATAATTTCCAGTTGATATCAAGAAAATAAGAGAGAGAGAGAGAGAGAGAGAGAGAGAGAGAGAGAGAGAGAGAGAGATCCAGTTGATATCAAGAGAGAGAGAGAGAGAGATCCAGTTGATATCAAGAAAATAAGAGAGAGAGAGAGAGAGAGAGAGAGAGAGAGGGGGGGGGGGAGAGAGAGAGAGGGGGGGGGGAGAGAGAGAGAATCAAATGGTTGGTATCCGTATTTCAATAAATTATTAAAAAAGGAAATACAAGTAGTTAATTTTATAATTGCATTTTGCTCAAGCATACCTTATGTTTAAATTAATCTTGTTTGGATATATTTTTGAAATTCAGTTCGGATTTTTTTAATACACTAATGTGTTATATTTTTTATTATGGTTATTGATACATATTTACACGTATATATTATGTAACAAAAGGTTAGTTAGTCATTCCTTTTCCATTTTGAGTAATTCCCAGCTACTCTTAAGAGAATACAACTGCAAATTTTGCCAACATGCCATTTTTACGTGAAATATTTCACAGTTGTTTCATTTGTTGTTATCAACGGAATTAATCAGCAATTAATTTACATCACTCGATCGTTACTAACTAACTAAGCATTGAGAACTTTTCGTGTGATTTTCAGTTACATGATTTGGTAACATTTTTTGTTATATTTACCAATAGACACCATAAGTTTTGATGGGCTACTGAAATGACAAAAGATGTGGATTGATGAGGGTAGCAAAAGATGTTATATCATCATGAAAGTTTAATATAAAAATAAATTTTAAATACAAATGGATTAAAAAAGTAATATTCTTTATATAACCTAGTTAAGTATTAAACATAAAGCTCAAATATATGTAGATAATTTTTAATGGAATCATATTAGGAATCGATCAGTCAGTATATATTTTTTTTTAATAAATAAGTTCTATAAAATTTTAAAAGTAAAATTTTAATCATTATTTTGAAACAACAAGATCAATAAATTAGTAATAATATTTTTAATTAAAAAATAAAATAGAAAAAAAATAAAGAAACAGAGATAGAAAAAAGGTTAAGAAAGTATAAAAAGAAAAAAGGAAAACAAAATAAAATAAGACATTAATGAAGGGTGGTGAAGACAATTCATTAGATATAAAAAAGGTCAAGTCTTACATAAGAACAGTCTAAGGAAGTCATTGGCAGAAAAAAAAAATTGTTTGGACTAGGTGCTTAATACAAAAAAGTAGATTAAGGGGGACAAAATGCATTTTATAACAGATTTTTGTCCATGAAGTAATATATATGGTCATAAAAGTTATAATATAAGAAATATTTTTGATTGAATAATAGTTTGAAAATATTTTTTAATTAGAATAATATTTTGGTTGGTTGGGGGTGAGTGAGTGGCAGGGGGGGGGGGGGGAGGACGCCATCGGTATCTGTTACATGTATCATTAATGAATTTTGTCGAATCAAACAACTTACTACAATATCATTTGTATAATATTAGCATATACCCTGTGCTATGTATGCATATCACAATTTATTATAGTTATAAAAAGATAAAAATAAAATATTCTATTAATGTAAAATAGTATTTATTTTAAATAATTTTCAATGCAATTCAATAATTAAATAAATAATATTTTACTCATATTTGAAGCTTTTAAATTTTTTTAAAAAGAAAAGTATTGTCGCGCCAAAAAAATCATATTAAATATTAAAAAAATCTAAATATGTGATCAAAACTAAAATTATAAATAAAATTCTTAAATATATTAAAGTTATGAATGATAAATTATGATCTACTCTAAATTAATAGATCACCAAATAATGGATTATTATCCAAATTAGAATACATGACACTATTTTTTTTTATGTATCTAAACATATATTGATGTGAAGCATTGTAAAATAAGTTAAAATTAAATTTTATTTTACAGAAAAGAATAATTAGGGGTGGCAAAATGAATTGAAAATCATGGTTCCAACGCATTTCAATTAGTTTTGGGTTGGGTGAATCTTCAAATTTTATAAATGGGTTGAAGCGGGTTGGACTTTAATAGGCTTCAAAAAATTTTGGATCCTAAATGGGCTCAAACGGTTTCTATATGGGTCAATGCGGTTTCTAAATGGTTCGAACAAAAAAAAATATTATAATTTGATAATATTTCACAAATTTGTAAAGTTAGTGATAAAATTATTCTTAAAAATTAAAGAATATGTTAGATAACAAATAAATAATTAAAAAATTATACAAAATTGTATTTAAGAAAACAAAATTTATTTTGTATTAAATCCATTAAGGAACCGCATTAACCCATTATCTACCCGCATCTAATCCATTTTCAACCCAATACATTTACAATCCTTTATCTAGAACCCAACCCATTTTCAATCCGATCCAATAGAACCTAACTCTAACCCGACCCAATTCGCCCATTTACCACCTCTAAGAATAATAATCGTAATAAAATATAAATAAAATAATAATTAAATTATGAAATACCAAGTACTTTTGATATAGCGGATGGTGTAAATCTCTTTCTACAATCTCCAAAGAAACATTTCGCCTCAAACTTACGTTAGATGTATTTTTGATGTTGTACATATTTTGAATCTCATTTCATATCTTCTTTTTTTTATATAAATAACCTGCTCGTATATATCAATTCATCTTTTGATGAATATTTTAATAGAAAAGTGGGAATATGTAATTGGATATGTTAGTGGGTAAGTAAGTGAATGAGGAAGTTTTTAATCATTGTTATCTATACTATATATTAAGTATGAGGGGCTTTGACTTTTTATTTGATTTACTTAATTGTAGTGTTCCTAAAATACCCTTTAACTACTCTAATCTCTTCTCCATCATTTAATTATCTCCAATGTTTTTCCCCAATTCGTTTTTCATTTCTCTCCATTTTTCTCTAACATCTTTTTGTCCCCCCTCAAGATTTAGTTTGATTTTATATATTTATATATTTTTTAATCAAGAAATAAATTTATTTAAAATTGATTTTTTAAAATATATTATAAATAATTTAGAAGATAGTATGAGTAATAATAGTTAAGAAAAATGTGTGTTTGCATAGATAATTTTACAGAAAATTAATTTTATATTCTTAAAAATTAACTATTTTATTAAATTATATTTCATTTTTATTTTGCATACGCATCAAGTGTGCCCAAATACGCCAAAATCAATTTGTGGATCATTATATGTACATTTTTGTGATTTATTAGATGTAAACTTTTTATATGTACGTTATAGAAAGTTTACATTTAATAAACCACAAAATGATATAATACAATCCAAATGGAAGCAAATAACAATAAATAAATAAATTTGAATATGTCAACAATTTAATACCAAAAAAATTGAAGATAAAGATACGATGATGAACAAAAAAAAAGTTGGATAATAAAACTTCCGCATAGTGTTAAATTATATAAAACAAATGATAGAGATAAAAAGATGAAAATGTATCTTCCAAATAATATTGAGTTCACATTTTCATTTGTTAATCCTTTTAAAATTATAATTTAATTTTGGTGACATGATATATTATATTAAAGACATGTTTTTCAAATTTGAGTTATGTAATTTTTAATTGAATGTTGTTTCTAATTTTTGAGGAGAAATTTACCATAAATGACATTGTGTTGACATTTACATTCCTAATATTTTTTAAATTATAACTAATTTGATGGCATTAGGTAATATTTTAATTAGAATTTTCGTTACCTATATATATATATATATATTTATTGAAAATTACTATTACATTGTTTATGTCATTGTGTGTGTGTGTGTGTGAGAGAGAGAGAGAGAGAGAGTTAAATTTAGATAATTGGTGAACTTAAATGATTAGGAGAGAGAAATTAGCAATTAATACATACCAATCAAATAATTAATCATTAACAATTAAAATTAATTCAAAGTTCTAAAAATTGAGAATTTAGTTAAAATTGCATATTTTGGCCAAAAAAAAATCCCTCAAATATATAATAGTATAGATAATCTGAATTGGACAGACAATTTACCACATAAACTTCTTTATCCAATCATCTATATTATTATAAAAAGAAAGTCATTTTTATATCACAAATGACAGTTATTTATGCAATTTTATAAAATTTGCCCTTCAATTTTATGTGAAATAAATAGAGACATGTAAAATTATAGCTAAAATTGAAAATTCATATGAAATCGATTCAATTCGGATACCAAATTTTGATGTGTCAATTTTACCATTTTAATTAGTAAATACATGCAATAAATAAGCAAATAAAAAGGTCAATATTGTAATATTACATGCAATTTAAAAAACTCATGTTCTCAACCCACAAACCACTTTCGTTAATTACAATCACTTGGTGATTTTTCTTTTTGTGTTTTTTTTATTATGTAATTTTGTTTCATATAATTATTTTATTTTTAAATTATTATAATTTAATAAATTATTTCAAATAATTTTTAAAAAAGGATTCTTATAAAATAAAATTTAATAATATATTTATATTTTCATTCTAAAAAAATTAAGTACTAAATTAAAATATATTTTTTTTATATTTTGCACACACGTAGAGTGTGCGGTGTTGCTAGTAAAACTCAAATTGAACATTTTCACCCAACCAATTATACTTCTTTATCCAATTAATCAGAGTGCAAAAATTCTGACTAAAAATCACATTAAATTTTCTTTGCTGGCATGCCCTCCCACAGCCCTATAAATTCCCAGTCCAATATTGTTTCTTTCACCAAAAAATATCAACATTTTCCAGTTAGAGTAAGTAAAGAAAAATACTTCAGAAAAAAATATGAAGTCGAAGAGAATGGCATTGTCAGCCCTTATCCTCGCCGTCGTCCTCCTGGTGGAGGCAGCAGCGGCTGATAGACACCCGCCTACAAACATTTCACAGTTTTGCAAACATAAGTGTGATTTCCGGTGCTCGAAGGCCAGCCGGAAAGATAGATGCTTGCTATATTGTGGGATTTGCTGCAGCAAGTGCCACTGTGTGCCGTCAGGAACTTATGGGAATAAGGATGAATGCCCTTGCTATAGGGACATGAAGAACTCCAAAGGCAAACCTAAGTGCCCTTGAGATAACCTACAGTCGCATGCATCTCTCTCTCTCTCTCTCTCTCTCTCTCTCTCTCTCTCTCGTTTTTTGATGAATGAAACCATGAACTTCAGGTTTAACTAGAAATATTTTCTGATAATTCCGAAGTTTTGGATATTTTATGCGTGTGTGGGGTGGTGGGGGGGTGTCAAAGGTATATGTTCTTGTATGTTGTTTTGATAAATAGGAATAATATGATTCGTTTACATACGTATGACAAACTATCAAATTATACCGATTACATACGTACGACAGATAAAACAATTCTACCGATTATCAATCAATATCAAAATGCTGTGAATGACGATTTGAAAACAATAAAAAAAACTAGTTCTAGTTCATGTTTCTTGAATGTGTGAACAAATTATGAATTATCTACGGGGTTCTTAGCTCGATAATAAGGTGATTCTCATCATAATTGGCATCTTTAATTACAAATCACTTTCAACAGATCCTTTTTAGCTGTTATGCTGGAAAAATATTTCACGTATAAATGATAACAATCTCAAATGGTTCAAAATCATTCCAGGCAGAGCAAGAAAGTGCAAAAATCCCTACCCACTTAACATCCCTTTAACATACAGTTCACTTTGCTACAAAGCAATTGACAAGTTATCGAAACCATAAACCATCTTTTCTTGTTCTTCATCTGATGGCTATCAACTATACGGGCAATTGTGCCGTTAAACCAAGTGACTCCACAAGGAACAACTGATTGATGAGGAGGGCGTAATGTGAAAAACAACTTAACTGCGAATTGGACTTGTCTTCTGAACGACTGGCTCTCTTACAATCATACAGTATGGATGGGCTCTTCAATCCACTATAGGTAGTATAAAGAATTTGGTCTGTGATCCTGATTATAACAGAGTATCTAAAATAGAGAGCAATTGAATCAGAGAGCGAGGAAAAAAAAAGTTCATGCTAAAATTTTATCAGTAAATAATACAAAAGGAGGCGGCTGAAATTACATAAATATGCCCCAGTTTCACTAATGCGATTGAGTTATACAAGGTTCTCGCAACTCCTCATCAATTATGCGTTTCCAGTTTTCAAATCATTCCTAATTTCTTTTTCGGCACAGCATAAGGTCACTCCACACATCGGCCAATAAGGGAAAAAAGGTATAGAGAGACCTACATAAGAAGATGCAAGGCAGAATAGCTTGAGTTTTCAATTTCATGAATTTGGATATAGATGCATGAATAAACTTGTAGTTCATTAATTATAAAATTTACCTATGATCAGGAACAAGGTTTTCTTCGGAAAACTCTTAATAGAGCACATAAATCAGCATCCAATAAATGATTTTTCTGTCTAGAATTACTCTTCTAGCGAAAGAATATTACACTGCTGATTCCAAGAATTACTCCATATCTATTTAACTTCAAAATTGTTACCTATCTGTACCTGGTAAGTATCTAAACAGGCACTAGTACTCATAATTCATAACTTAGTATTGTCTTTTTCCTTCATATTTACTTGACCAACTACGTAAATATAGCTCTTCTCATCATAACAACGCAAACGACAAAAGGATAACCATTGCAAAACATGAACGCAAATGTGGAAAACATATTCCGTGGGGTGTGGGCAATATTAACAAACAAGAACTATCTAAGTTTGTAAAGCATATTACCTCTTACAAAAATGCTGCGGAAACCTCTTCCATGATATATTACTGATTCTTACTCTTAGATTTTGAGGGAATTTTCCCATATGCCATGAGCCTCGAGCGGGATAGCTTGAGTTCAGCTTGGCGGCGTCTTCTCTTACTCTTTCTAGACAAAGTGCTGGTTTCACCATTTGATTCTGCAGGCTGTGATTTCTCCATTTCGACTGCTTTTCTCTTACCATCATGCCTCTCTTTCCTATCTTCATTAATCTTATCAAATTTAACCCCCTTAGGAAGTTCCTTGGTTTTCTGTTTAAGCTGTATGGTCTTAATACGAGGTACCTTCCATTCCTTCTCCCTGTATGGAGCCAGTTTCTTCAGAGAAACGTACTGATTCAACTCCTTGTCCTCCATACTCAGAATTTCTTCTGGCATCAATCCATACCTCTTAGGCTTTACTGGTTTGTACTTGAACCTTGTTTTCAAGTCACCTATGGTGTCCTCATAGTCCAACTTATAGTACTCCTCCATCAACTGCTCTCTAACTGCCTTCTCCACTTCACTAGGTTTACGCTTTCTCTTACGCTTACCCTCTTTAGGCTCATCCTCATCATCTTCAACATCCCCATGCTCATCTCCATCACCTACCCTCTCTTTCAAGAGTCTTTCTCGGGTCGCCTTGAATCCTTCAACCAAACCGTTCACCTCATCCCAACCCTTTTCAAGTCCAAGCAACTCATCCTCTTTATCAAAATCTGGTTTCTCAAAACCGTCCCCATCTTCATCCTTGTCGCTTCCAAACGCAGGATCCACATCCTCGGCATCATAATACTCATCACCAAATGCCTCCTTCATCTTCCTATCATACTCCTCAGGATCAAATTCTTCCTCCAAATCATCCTTTTCCAGAAAGACACTCCCGTCCTTCCCAATCCCTGCCACCTCCCTAATCTTCTCCAACTTCTCATTGATTTCTTTCCTTTTCAAGTTCTTTAATCTCTTCAGCTCTTCTTTCCTTTCAAACTCAGCCTGTGCCAATCTCTCTTCTTTCCTCTCCCTCTGCGACTTTCTTGCATTGTCCTTCTTCCTCACCGAACCCTCTACTTTCCTCGAATGGCCCATAACCCTATCCCCAGCATTCTCCTCAAACCTAAAATTATACTCTCTCTCATAATCCTCTTGCTTCTCTATCTCCTCCTCATCTTCAGAAAACTCTATATCATCATCCCCTGTAGCCTTACTTTTCTCATCATCAATCCACATTCTATTCCGAAAATAATCCTTCAAAAACATGGTATCCTCATCCAACTTCTCGTCCTCCCCAAAATACTCATCCAACTTGTCGTCAATCTCATCATCGTCCTCCTCTTCCTCAACTTTACTCCCACTCTTCACTTTTAACAAGTCCCCTTCCTCGTCATCATTTCCCACCTCCTCCACTGCTTTCAAGAACTCCCTCCTCAATTCCTCTTGTTCCTCCGAATAAGTCTTCACCCTGTTCTCCTCTTCATCATCATCCCCATTTTCCATCTCTTCATCATCAAACTCCGGACCCGCCTCGATTAAATGCTTCGAAACAACATCTTTCAAATACATCGGTTTCTTCTTCTTACTCTTCTTCCCTTTCTCCTCATTCTCATCACCACTATTACCCTCATCCTCAGAATCAGAATCGAACAACTTTGCATCCTTATTCCTCAGAATTGGGTCTTGCTTTTTCACCTTAATCAGCGCATCAAAGAACTTGGAATCTTTTTTCGTGCTCGGTTTGATCAATTCCTCCTCCTCAGACGACGATTGATCCGAATCCGAGTCCGACGATTCCACTCGGCCTTGCTTCTTGAGCTCTTCGTATCTCTGCAACTCCTCTCGCTTCTTGTTGTACTCGTAGCGCTTGGCGAATTCACGGTTGATTTCAATCTTCGAAATGTCTTCTCCCGGAGAGTCGCCCTCGTCGTCGAAGAGCTTCATGCGACCCATAGCCGGAAAATGTATGCTATTTGCTACGTTACAGTTTCGAAATCGATTTAGGGGTTTTCCTTAGGGTTTTTGTAAATTTCAAGAATTTTAAATTAAAAGACTCCATGTATATCGTGGCCCAATCAAAGACCCAATCATGTGGGGTATTTTTGGGCTTGCTTAACTTCGGGCCCGTTTGCTCAGGTTCAACAAAAAAATATATATATATTTGTCGAGATGCACTTTTTATAATAATTTTTTTTAAATAAAGAATTTTTGAGTTTGAATGTGCTATTGAAAATTACTTTAAAATATTATTTTATTTAAAACTTCTTTAGATAGTTTTAAAAAACAAAAAACAAAACTATTTTTGAATTTTTTTTTTTTAACTTCTGCTTTTTACAAACAAAAACATTCATTTTTGGAAGAAAAATCAATATATTCGTAATATCGAATCATGATCAACTAGGACTTCATCCATTGAACTAAACCTTAACTAATTGAATCATACTAACAAAGCAAACCAAGTGCCTTCTTTACCACAACGGGGGAGATGAAAAGCCCTTTGATGGATCATAGCATTACTAAATTTAGGATTGCTAATAAAGCTCCAATAAAGATTGTGTAATTAATTAAATAATGAAAAAGGCAAAAGGTAAAGATGCACTAAGACCTAACAAGAGTCCAATTAAAGCTCAAGCCTTAATGTTAATGATTCTTAATCACAATCAATGCCCACTTGCTCAACTAAGGCAACATTAAGAGTCAAGATAGCACCTAAAATATCACTTTCTTTGTTTCTTTTTTCTTGGGGGTGGGAGGATTAAGTTTGTTGATTTAAGAAAATAAAGTTCAAATTTTGCAAAAGTAAAAATTTGAGGCTTGCTGCTGTATTTTTTTTTTGCATTTGAATCAATATTTTATTTTAACAAAATTCATATTTTACAATCAATTTTATTGAAAAGGACTCTTAAAAATTTGTATTGTACTATCATAATTATATTGAAAATTCCTAAATGAATCGAGTTTATGCACCAAACAATTTAAATTTAACGACATGACATGTTATATGTACAAGCGCATGCGCATGTACATATATATATATATATTATAAAATAAGTATAAAATGTGATTGAATGTAAACTTTTGAATAATTAGATGAATTCAAAACACCCAAAACATGAAATAATTTTCCCAACCACACGAAAGAAAATATTTTTCTGTACTTTTGACTCTGAAACCTCAAAAAATCAAACAAACAGACAAAACTCAATCAGAAAAAAATGAGCAAATTGTAAAAAAGAACGAAAGAAAATCTCAAGAGGGAGACAGAGAAAACAGGAGATAAAAAGTTGGCGCCTCTTGCCTCCGCCGACCACTTTATTACGTCCCTTTCATCCCTCTCTCTCCCTCCCTCCCTCTTCTCTCTCTATAGCCATACGTACATCCACCTCTCTCTCTCTCTCTCTCTAGCCATACACACAAACTGTATATATACATGCGCCTGTGTGTATTGTATACACTCACATTTTTTTTCTTCTTTTAACTGGGGTTCTTCTTCTGTGAATTTGTTTTTTGGTAAAGAACCAGAAGACCCCTTTTATATCTGAACTAACTTTGTTATGATTTTGAATTTTTTTTTAGTTAATTTTTAATTGATTGAACTATGAATACTGAAGAAATTTTGACTGAAAATGATGTTAAAGAAAACAGAAAAAAGAAGCGTCGATCGAGAAGATCCAAACAAAAGCATTCTCTTTCAGGTAATCCCTTTTTATTTTTATCATTATTATTCCATAGTTAGTAGCTTTCAAGGTTTAATTTTTCTGGGTTTAGAATCAAGAACATTCTTTTAATTTGGAAAAAGGTAATTTTGATTAAAGAAAAGGGAATTTCAGAGTTATCTGTTTCTGGGCTTGAGCTAGGTTGTGGAACTGATAATTACAATGGATACTTTCTATTGTCTAACATAGTTAACTATAAGGCATTTAGATGCTATACTATTACATATAATTTTGCTCTTGATTATACTATCAGTTTGAGTGTAGTTACCAGCTGCTTATAACTTATAATGGAACTTTCTGGTGTACCTGTATCAGTGTGTGTGTGTGGGCATAACTTCCAAACGTGTTGTTTATGCACTTTTTTTTTTACTGTTTATAAGTTTGAGTTATGCAATGTTATCCATTTTTCTTTCTTAGTGTTTATTGGCTCTAATGTTTCTAATATTGCGAATTTGGAGCAGCTTCTGGTTCGACATGTATGGATGAGTCGAGTGTGCAAGGGATAACAATGTCACTAAACATGACCAAGGAGAAAGGGCTATGTAGATGCTTCTTTGGTACAGGGCTCGAAAAAGATGATATAGAATCAATTGAAGCTCGAGAGTCTTTATCCATTTACATGTGGGATTTGCTTAAAAAGAAAAAGGTAATGTGTGTTCACTTGTTAACACTATTCAATTTGGATTTTTGATACATTTATTTAGTGTTTTCTTGCATAATTGTTTAGTGCTTGAGGCCATTCTATTGTTACTTTGCTCTGTTTGCAGATATTGTATTCAGAGGCCAAAATATCGGGTCTAGGGCCGAGCTCTATGTCCATATATATCCCCAAGCTAGCTGTACGTATCTTTTATCTTCTTTCTCCCTTATAAAATATTGAGTTTACTCAATAGCAATATGACTAATATTGTACACGGATAATCATGAAACACCATTTGAGGTTTGACCCTTTTCACAAAGCGCCTTGTAGTATGGAAATATTACGAGTACCTCCCTGATTTTTAGTTTCGTTCTGCAGATTCCACCTTCTTTTAGGACGGTTTTTGTAAAACTGAAACAAACATTAGGAATGTATCCATAATCTTACACACCACAGAAGGTTTTGTGAAAATGGATCAAACTTCAAAGGGTTTTTTTTATAATTAACCTTTTGTGTGTTTAATCCTAAAGTAGTTTGTATTTTCATAAGCTCGCTGACTTTTTGCCTGTAGATTGAACGCCGTATATGTTATGATGAAGTTGAAGGTTTGACAGTGGACTGGCTTGATGCTACATCGACATTGTTGCTCAGTCTATCTATGCAGCAACGGTCTAACAGGAAAACCGGCACCGGCAAATGCAGGTCAATTGATGAAATTGCACTGATCGTTAATCCAACTGATGGAGAGCTAGAAACGAATGATTTGTGTGGTTGCTGTGGGGGCATTACGGGCATGATTACTTATGAACCTCCTGTTTTCCCTCTTACTCTGCATATCAACTCGGTAATACCCATTGCTGTCCATGCTGTTGGTGGTGATGATGATCCGCATGATATAGTAGTGAGGCTATGCATTAGTTCATATTATTACTAGGATTTGAGTTCATATGCAGGCCCACATATGCACCAAATAGTTCAAATTATATGGCGCAAATTGGATTGTTTGATGTATGTGTGGGGCTTGAGGCCGGGTTCAGATAGTCTGAGCCGTCTGCCTAGTCTAATGTTTAGTGTGTGTTTTCAGTTATAAGCTGTTTACGGGAATAAGGGTCGTGTTTTTTGTCGGTCTTTTGTTCCCTCATAACCTGGTTAACTCTGTTTATATGTGTCGATGCTGATGAGTCGATGAATGACCGTTGAATCCGAAGTTGTCTCTCTGGTCGAACTGCAGCCCAATAAGGTTTTTTTTGTCATTGGGTGTTGATAACTGCAGGCTGTGACTTAGTGACATTTTAATGTAAGATATTGTTGAAGTTGAGATGATCTTGCTACAGTTGTGTTGTACCAAGAAAATGATATAGTCTTAGCTGTTAGTTGTTGTGGTCTTGTGTAAACTATTGAGACAATGTTTAAATTTCTTGGCAACCTTTGATTTTTTAAGTCTTCCAAGTTTGAGGATGTCATTGCTATGCATGTTTTTGTTCCCCTGTCAACATGGCTAAGGGTTTGAGGGTAACTCTTACTATAACAAAGCTGAAATTTTACACAATATTAGGCCTACTCGTAAAGTTGTAAGATCCATGTACGAGGATTGATGGTTATACAATACTCAGGGGTGGAGTCATAAATTTTTGTTTGAGAAGACGAAGTCAAATTTTTATAAAGGGGTTTTTATGAGTTAGTAAAGAGGGTGAAATTTAAAATTTTTATAGAAGTATATATAAATTTTAGCTTGATATGAATTCAAAAGGGAGACGACCACCTTCTCCAATCTCTTTTGGCTCCGTCCTTGGCAATACCAGAAGATCAACTTGTACCATATATTATAAAAATGCAATAATGTTTATCATTTACAGTAGAAGTGAAATTGTAAATTTGAGAGTAAGTACATTAAATCATGAAACAACCGAAGCTCCTAACGTACAACTGTGACTATAACGATTTCAAACTAACAAATTTTCTTATTGAATAAATTTTAATTGGTACGAAATATAGTCATAGTTTGTGGTAATATGACTACTGCATTTCAGTTTTAGTATGTCTTATAAATTATTCTTTTTGAAAAATTGTTTGTTCAAAAGTATTAATTTATTGAAATAAATTGATAAGACGTCCTTTTTTCCTTTTATAATTTTCTAATTAACCAAATTAATAGCCCCCCATAAAAGAGAACGAATTTGAAGCAATATTCCTAAGGGTAAGTTACGCTACACCCAGATTGAACATGATTATGAATTGTATTTCTGTTGTTTTTGAAAAGATTTTTGAAATGGAAGTCGCATGATCTTGATAAGTCCAAGATATAAAAGCTATGCATGAAGTTAATTGAAGAAAAAAAAAAGATAGTGCTCGTATCTGATCATAGATGGTGACACTCGTTGGTAGTTATGATAGTACAAAGTTAAATTATTTTGTGAATTTTGGTAGAATAACAAAATTGATTGCATAATCTTAGCAAGCTTGGCGAGTCATATCTTTTGATGAATAAGTTAACTATTTTGATTACAGAAAAATTATTTTTTAGATATTTCTATTAATATTTACTAAAAAAATCTAAATTTTGAACAGTATTTATAATTTTTAAAATAAAAAAACTAATTTATAATTTATCATATCATATCATATCACACAAAAGAATGCAAACATAATTTACCATATTTCAAAATAAAACTATAAAGATGAATGGCGCGCCAAAACCCTAGTTCAAAGCGGATCCAAGAAAGTGAAAAATGGCGGCAGCAATCGGATGGTACGGACCGTTGATTGATCTCTGCAAAGCTTCTTCTTATGTCGGAGATTACGTTCAAATCCTAGTCTTCGTTCACAAATCCACCCCTATCCAGGTGTTTTTCGGCAAAGTTTGCATAATCTTGAGAAATTAATCAATGAAAGATGCTGACCAAAAAAACAAAAAATCCATGAAAGATCAATTTTTTTTTGATACTGCTTGTCTATTGTTGAATCAGTTTTTGGAAAAATTTTCGTATACTTTTATATACATTATTTGCAGTATAAAATTGCGAGAAATGGAGGAGAGGTGGTGAGGATGGACGTTTTGGTGGGTGATGAAACGAGGTCATATTTTCCGGTGACCATTTGGCGAAAGGAAATGGCCTCCCAAGTTCTAGCTGGTCATGTTTTTCTGCTCCAGAGTATGTTCTTGTTGTTGTGGTTAATCGTGATTATTGCCGTTTCATTGTTGTTTGTTTGCTATCTTTATCATTATCTTGATCATGGTTGTTTTTGGGATGATTTTGAGTCTCATTTGACGTAGAGATTAGTGAATGCACTGCTCAATTCTGATATTTTTTACTGTCCGAGCACTTGTAGCAAAATGTGACTTTGTTTTGCTATTTGGGCTTCCACAACTAAAGTTTACCGAAGCCAATTCTAATGATATCGAGTTTGGGAACTCCAGGCGATCTCAAAGATAAGCTCTCCTATAATAAATCAGGCTATTACCAAGTCCACAAATGGTGGAATTGTAGATTTCCCTTCTTCTGGCATACGCTTGCATTGAGTTCTTTGGTACTTTGTGTTACTGCATTTTTCTCCTTTATGGTTTGTCTATGCTTGATATCAGATTTTCCATGTTCTATTTGTTGGTTTTGTGTTCTCTTACCAAATGGTTTTAGGCGCACACAGATCTCAAAGTTACAAGATTTGGAGACACTCTTGAAGCTAGAGCTCTGCATTGTTCATCCTTGCAATGCTTACTTCAGCCAAATGACTTTGTTGCCTCCAAGGGTACACTCTCTCTCTCGCTCTCTCTCTTAATGTATGTGTAACCCCATGAAGCTCTGTGTTGGTCAGATGGGAGCAGTGGGTGCTACAATGTATCATTTTTTAATAAATATTACAGTTTATATTTTAAGAATCACCAAGCAATTGACAGAGAACTTGCATTAGAATGTTTATCTATATTGTAGTAGTACAATACTGTAAGACTGCTTTGGATTTACCAATCAAGAACAAACAAATAAGTGAGAGAACTTGCCATTTCATACTTATGCAATGACCTATTGTCAATATTTTACCATGGAACGATATATCCTGGAAAGAAATGGTTACATCATATGACTGAATAAGAAGGATGATAGAGCCAGCTTCAGGAAGTGAAGTTATTGTCAGATTTGCCGAGTATTATGTGCCAAGGTAATTAAATGCTGGCATATAATATTCTTGCTTAAATCATATACGATAAATATAATGTTTCATCGACATAACTTTGTGATAGCCACGAAAAAGCATAAGATTGTGGATGGTAGAGCCATGTTAAGAAAATTGGAAGCTGCTTATTACAAATTATAAGATGTGGTGGATGTACATTTTTGATGTGATTATATTTATGTTTATGCAGCTTATGGTAAGCAGTTCAAGTCGTGGAGCCTTACTATTATTTCATTTTCTTATTTAGGTTTAGATGAGTTGATAGGGGAGTGTTGTGTGGGGATAACAGCGAGGGACAAGCTTCAGAAAGTTGTTGGATGGCTGCAGCGAGCTAGACTTGCTCACTGTGGCAGTGTGTTGAACTACTATGAAGTAATCTCATTTATAGGCTATACCTTTTATGTTCATTATCTCTTCAAAGCATGCAATCACGTACTTGTTTTGGAATTGATGTCATATGTGTATAACCTGCAGAATAGGACACAACTAAAGGTAAATTGGAAAGTGCATGAAGAGATGCATTCTCAGGATTGTTCCTCTTTATTGGAATTGTGCCTATGCAATAAATCTTGTAAGGTGACTTTTCATGCTTCTGTTGGTGAAATATTTCTGCCAATCACTTGGTTGGATCTTCAAGAGGCTGAAGCTGAAAGGATGTTTATCAGTAGAAGGCTGCATATGCTAGGTGAGAATAGTTTGGTTGAAGATCTCATTACTACTGGCTGTCGGCTATGTGGTACCCCAGTGAATGGCAGACGTGGGTATGGACAAAGATTAAGTCTCTTCTGTTCATTTTTCCCTTTTCATTTCTCTCTCTCTCTCTAATTTTTTTGGGATCATAGCACTGATTAAATGACAAGCTTGATTTTGGCAGGTGAGATGTGGAACAAAACACAATGCCTTTATATTGTCAAAGAAGCTCAGATCGTCTCCATGTAATAGGCAACATTTATAGACCTTTCTTGGTACAAATTTCTTCCTAACAGTCCTTCCCTGAAAAAAAGTCCATAACTTGTATGATTTTGCATATTCTGCCGTTATTGTGATTTGTTTCTAATCTACGTTTTAATCACCAAACATTTTGCACTTCATGGATTGATATTTATAATGCCTGCAACACATCTATATGCTGAAACAACTTAAGAAGCTAGTTATGCGCCTGATATATATACTCTTCCTTGATTTGTTTGAGGTGCACTGAGTGATGGATACCAGAATATTCTTTTGAAATAATACTTAAGTACAG
Source organism: Petrea volubilis (assembly GCA_026212405.1). NCBI lineage: Eukaryota > Viridiplantae > Streptophyta > Magnoliopsida > Lamiales > Verbenaceae > Petrea > Petrea volubilis. The sequence continues at coordinate 4,145,773 of CM047874.1, read as the reverse complement.
AGAGTTTTCCTTCCAGAACAAGTTGGAGTAACTTTTTTCAGATGGCTCATAGCTTTAATTGCCACTCGAGCGTGTGAATGATTGTCTACCCTACATTACTCTGATCATTTCCTTCTTCATTCTGCAGCTATATGTGTGGGATGACTCAAAATATCTTCCGATCCTCGTGCGTAACAAGGCGGCTGAACTTTTGTTTGGGAACATCTCTGCTGAAAAACTTAATTTTTCCTACAAGGACCAACAGCAGAAACGAGTCCATCGTTGTCAAAACCTTGAGGAAGACAAAAGGGCAGGAAATGGGAACCCGAATTTCTACATGATTTGGTTGATCTTCTTGAAGATGATGTTCCAGCATGGAAAGAACAGCCCTTTCAAATTCAAAGTTACAGTTGATATCGACAGAGATTGGGAAAGTGGGAGGCTTGAAATGGTGACTGTGTCACTTCCTTCTTTTAGAAGAATCCCACCTCAGCCTTAGATGATTCAACTTTCAGCTAAGATAAATTTTGATTAAGCCCTTTGCTGGAAAATTGTAGGCTGGCAAACTTCGTTGTTCTGTGTTCCTTTGAATATTTCAGATCCGAAATCTAAATTTTATGTATTTGAGAAATTAAACATGTAAAAATAGAAATTTCAATGCAAAGCAATAGTGCACTTGAAGGAGCAATTATTAATTTTTCACAATAAGCGCAGTTATGCTGCTTGGTTGGCTGATTTTGCTGCGTGCAATTACACATTTGGTATTCGTTACAGATGACTCCGTTGCGTACATATACTATTTGGATGAGTTTAAAAAGAAATATTTTTTGAGTTGTGCTTTTTTTACCATAAAACTTTTTTAAAGTCAAATAGTTCTATGTTTAGATGCCATAATTAAAAATATTTTAAAAAATATTTTTATTTGAACCTATTTTGGATAATTTCTAAATAAAAAAAAAATTCGGCTACTATTTTTCTTTTTTAAAAGCCATCCAAACACCTTTTTTTATTTTTTTTTTGAAGTGCCTTTATTTTCAAAAAAATAAGTGCTCGTTTTTTGAAGGGAAAAAAAAAAAGCATCCAAACCGACTCCAAAAAGCTGTCATTAAAAATGACAATTATTCTTAATATTTGTAAAAACCTACGTTCACTTTTCTTCAAATTTCTGTCTCTCTATTGTTGTTTGAACCATGACAATGAATTAGCTGTTGGAGCATTTATTTGCCATTGGTCCCATTATCTTTCAATCCATTGTATGCTCATCCTTAAAGATATTTGAAAGAAAGCTGCAATCAGTAGGTCCAAAGTGTAGCTACAAAGAGTTTGAAACTTCCAGATATGAACACAAACCAACATTTTTCAATTATGTGACAGATAACTTTTACACAGAATGGAATTTTTCTAACAGCTATCTCTCAGCTTGACCCGTCTGTAATTAACAATCGAACTAGAAACTGAACTGGATCAACTAGATATGTGGACTGAAAGCAGAGCCTAGTATAGGTCATCCATTTGGACTGCTAGTCATTTCGTATTAAATTTACGGGAATACCTTCCGGCAGATAAATTTGCTGACCCTGGTGGATACTATCAACCATGGTATGATTCCAACCTGCAGAAGGCATAAGATTTACCATCAGGAACCCTACTTAGTAAAACAATATCAGCAGCCCCCACTGCTTTATAATTACTTTACTCCGTTGCACTGGCAACTATAATCCATTCATAAAGGATAAAAATGTTTACAACTAAAGAACTACAATAAAAGTGCCGATGGATAAGTCCCTTTCAAAATAAATTTTGTTCATAAAGAAACCCCATAGGGGTTAAAAATCCTCTACTCAGCTCCTCCCAAGATGATTTGGTTGTTACAGTCATGAGGAAAGGATATCGTACTTCTTCCCATTTTGAAAAGCACAAGTAAGATGTTTAGTTCCCTAAAGCAAACTATCTAGCCAAAATTTTGAGGTGAATTTTCTTAGAACTCATGAAGGCAATTTGTAATACACATGAGAAAAGCAACTATAGAATCTATGTTCAACAGGAGAATAAGAAAAAAAAACATGGAACAGTCTTCAGCTACATTACCACGACATGGCCTTTCAAAGATTGCCCGCTTCTCCAAGATAGCAACTTACCTGTAAAAATAAGTGAGCTAGACATGACCCTTTAATCCAATCAACAATATCAGAACAATAGTTATCAAAATGTATTTGAAAGATAAGAAACCAAATTGTAAAAAGGTAACCTAGAAAACCTACCAAACGGTTGCACCAGTTGATCAGATATTGTGGTGACAGGTACCTTCCAGAACCATAAAATAAGCATAACGTACATAACAACCTATATGTCGCAAACAATTGAGTGAATTTCACATAATTTGAACATGTGAAAAAGTAATTCTTTTCAAAAGTCAAGGTAAATGGATAACCTTTACAATCGTTAAGAGCTTTTCGTATGAACCAAATGACAATTTCATATCCTTCTCGTGCGTTTCTTGAACTGCATGCATGGAACATCAAGAGCTAATAAAATTGAACGTCTATGGGCATATTGCATGACAGATGCAATGAAACAAGCATCAAAGGTAGAAACAGTGAAAACAATAGTTAATAAAAAATGAATACAAAATTATAAGGTATCTTTAAAACTATCTAAAAATCCATATGGAAATACACCAGAAAATCGATGTTATACAGGAATCTATTAGATCCAATAAATTGAATGATACGGCACTCCACTAATATGGAGTTCTTTGAAAATTGCAGCATATCAACACATGTTTACAAGGATTTTTTCAGCGATCACGTTTCCAATCACTTCTAGGTTTGTAAATAAACATAATAATTATGATTAGAATGGCAATGATAAAAAAGAAGACCATGGGATTATATATGTGACACCAAACATGACAAATTATCATGGCCTGGAAACAACTTTGAAAAATAAATTTCCTACCTTTTGCAAGTTCCTTCTCCTTCGCAGCTGCCATTCTTTTTAGTTTTGCAGCTTGTGCAAATGTCGAAGGCCTGAAATCAACAAAGAAAAATTAGCATTAAACCAGAATCACTCAGCTACTACAACAAAAAGGTATATCAAGCCAACTAGAGATCACTTCCCAAAAACTCCTTGTTTAAGACAACACATTAAAGCCCCAGATCATTCATAAGCCAAAAATAATGCCAGGACGATCCTCACTGGTTCACCTGCTGGGTCAATTGCGGTTGAACCAATGATGTGCCAACCATTCCAAAGAAGCAATTAATTTATGCAAAATAGGTTGAGATAATAAAAGAGATAGAAAAACACATACGAGAAAATTCTATTGTTTCCTAAGCATTTTCCTTGCTCACTATTTATACCCGGAACACAGTTTTGTGACAATGCCATACGCATACACAAAGCATATGAAGGTTAATAATCTCAAGATTCAGGTAAAAGAAAAGCCTATCCATCATGAACTACTTTGACAAATCGAGGTGTCCTTAGCTTCTGAAACTCTTGGATTATATTATTATTTCTATCTTAATCCAATTCATTTTCTTTTGAGCCCATAAAGGGAAATGAGTACTTAACGTTGTCACTAATGCAATGATCATCAAGCTACAAACATGATACAAATAATCAACTTCAATCGTACCTTGCCCGTTCAGAAATAAGCCAATAACACAAAATTCAAGAGTCACTTCCAACATCATATATGCCTGGCCTATAGGATTTCAGTCAAATACAAAGATAAATCCACATAAACATTTACCAAAGCATCATGTGCACACTCAGCCGATTAAACAAACGATCTCTTGCGATCACACCAAAACAAAATCACGATGCACATTATAATTATTTATAAATCGCACTCACTGCGACATAGAATTAGCCTCCTTCAAAAGCTGCTTAATTTCTGCTCGCAATTGATCTTCCACATCATTCGTTCCTTTCTACATAATACACAAACCACAAAATAAAATAAAAATTCGTCAAATACAATAACAACACGCTAATTTCTGAAAATCGGCAACAATTTTCAAATCACGCATTTTGATCAAAAAGAAGTAATGAAATTGTTCGATCGCCTCTGAAATATACAAAACACAAACAATAATTTCAAAAAAAAAAAAAGAAACAAAAACCTTTCTCTTGTGGAATTCGAGGTATTTGGAACCAAAGTGGATAGAGAATACGATGATGAAAATCAATGGAGCTGCAATTGATTTCCCGCGCTCCGTTAGGGTTTCTTCCATTTCTTCTTTCCCTTTTGACTTTTTTAATTTTCCGAGTAATAATTTCTTATATTTGTCTGACATATCTATGCAACCAACGACGTCGTAATTGGGACCAAATCTCAGATTTTACATTGAAATCGCCATATAGGCCGTTCTGATTTGAAGTCGCAAATCAGGCCTTTGCAAATTAGTTTCAATTTTTTCCCCAACTGGGAAAGTGAGGGGAAGATTGGCGCAACGACGTCGTACTAAGCATTTCATTACATATTTATGGTTGTTGGCTTCATAATAATTAAACTTGTATATCTAAAAACAAAAGAAATTTAGGAAAATACTAAAACCCACTAAAAGATGAACTTTTATATCCAAAAAGCTTGTGAAAATTTATTTTCAATCCAAAAAACTCATTTCACCAATTTTTCATGATAAAAAAGTAAAAATCCCAAAAGTTATTTCTTTAACTAAATTACCCTTGATTTTTTAGATTCACAGTCCCAACGAATTGATTTTCAATAAAAAAATTTCTTTCAGGTTTTGAAATTGGGTAGCACCGATGAATTTGTAACTAATAATTGGAACCATATACAGCAAAAAAAAAAAAAAAAAATGCAATACTAAAAAATCTAATTTATAAAAAAATCAATCAATTAAATTTTTAAAATGAATTTCACAATTGGACAATGTTAACTTTGACCTAATGAATATATACTCCACCTTAAAGACGTGGGAAGTGTAAGCTAGAGTTCGAATTATAGCAAATATGCAGTGTGTTGATAATGAATGTATATTATAAAGAAAAAAAAAACTAATGATGACAACCAAAGACACGATGAACCTAGTCTGGATCCTCTGCTATAAAATAGTGTTACATCTCCTCTTCCACTCATCAATACACGTCATGTGTATTAGTGAGCGGTTGAGACAAGAAAAGAAAATATTTAAAATTTTTTCCATATCATAAATTTTTCTCTTTCCTCATCTCAACCGCTCACCAATACACGTGGCGTGTACTGATGAGTGGAGGAGGAGATGTAGCACTACTGTGTAGCACAAGATCCGAACTGTGATGAACCCCCACAAAAATCGGAAAAAAAAATTAAATTGCCCTTTTTTGGGTTGAAAATTTTCGAAGTACCGTAATATGAAATTTCTTTTTGAAAATACCCTTGAACGGGTTTGTGAAGCCGGTCTTACTATTCCTCTGCAACCTCGACATACGTGAGATATTATTTTATACAATCCGCTTGACATTTTGTATTTTTTTTTTTTTATGTTTTTTGGTTGGCCGAGCGGCCGAGCTTCTGCATCTTGGCCAACACTTTAATGTATAATTTAGTGCTTGGCCTAGCTTGGCCATCTCGGTCAGGCTATAGTATCTGACCAAAAAAGCCTGTAACAATGTAATAATTATTATTGTAAAATGTAATAATTAATTTGTTCTACTAATTAATGCATGATTTAGTAATTTATTATTATAAAATGTAATAATTAATGTGTTCTACTAATTAATATAATATAATAAAAATAAAGTAATCTAATTATTAATGAAATATAATATTATCATTAGTGGTTGTTTTAATCTATTTATAACTAAGTTTGTATAACCCCGTCAAATCATAAATTTATAATTTATTAAATTAGATAGGAACAAAATCTTATCTTACACTCAACATATGTATTACAATTGATTTTTATTAACTTTATTTCAAGAGCTATGGCGAATCATCGTCAGCTGTGTGGGCCCGAGAGTTTGGATGTACTACATGACCAAGATGGTCATAGGTTCAAATTATTAACAGCAGACGCTTGCAACTGCGCCTTTGGATGTTCGGGCGATTCATGTAACTTTTTAAAATAATTAATTAAATAAATCACCGGAACAGTAAGATTTTTCTATCAAATTCTGTTTAAAACTAATTAATTAGCAAGACAAAATTTTCTTTAAAAAGAATAATTTATTCCTTATATTTTTTTGGATTAAAAATTAATATTAAAATAAAAAGTAATATCAATTATTAATTCACAAAATAAATATATTTCTTTTATTTTTTTGAATTTTAAATTGATACTAAAATCCGTTTATTTGAATCTATATAGTACAAATATAGCAATTTGTCATATATTTAACAATAATGGTAGTTGGTTTAAGTGATAGTGGGTATGGTTACACTCCTTTTCAACTCAAGTTTGAATCCTATGGTGCATATTTTGCAAACATTTTTTGTACAAGTGAAATAATGGAAATGCCCTTACGAATATCACATGCCATCCACGTGGTACTGTTCCGACGACTTTTTTTGTTGGAATTCGCTCCTAGGTGGTAAAGTCAAAAAATTGTATAGTTTGGATGGCAACTGGACACCAAAAAAGTTTAGGTGACAAAGTTCAAAAAATACTATAGTTCGGATGACAAAAAATCATTACCCCATTTATTTTTTAGAGGGTGTTTGGCTAAGCTTATTTAAAACATCTTATAAGCTCCTACATCTTATAAGATGTTTTAGGAGCTTATAAGATGTTGGATCTTATTTTAAAAATAAGTTATTAAAGTGTTTGGATAAATAAGAAGGGGTATAGTTTATAAGATATTAGTAATGACAATATTGTAATTAACTTGGTTGAAAATAAAGGAGCTTGGTAGATCTTAAAAAATAAGTTGCTACCTCCTTACTTTTTTAAAAAGAGCTTATATGCTCTTAAACATCTTATTTGATGAGCTTATAAGCTCCACCTTCAAAATTTATGCCAAACACTTTGCAACATCTTATAAGCTCTCAAACATCTTATAAGATGTTTTGAGGAGCTTTTAAGCTTAGCCAAACACCCATTTAAGCTCTTTAAGACTTGAACTCATGACCAATCGTTCACAAATGAAGCAACTTACCACCAAGCTATATATATGTTTGTTGCCTCATTTATCATTTCTGCCAATAATATATATACACACACACACACACATTATATGTTTTAAAAGTAAATAACAAATATCAAAATTATTGTTTATATTCAAAAAAATTGAACATAATATTGAAAAATATCACATTCCACTAATTTTCATGTTAAAAGACTCAAAATTCAAATTTTAAACTAATTCAATTATCTTTTAACTTTACTTCAAAAAATAGATATATTTCAACTTATCAGATTGAAAAATCTCAATGAACTAATGAACTAACTCATCACAAATTTAAATTTGTGACAAATTTTGTTTATTACAAATTAATCAATAAATATCTTATTACTGATCATTATTTAATTTTATCTTAATAGAATTTCATTATAAAATTATCGTGAATGTTCAATATTTATAAAAAGTAAATTCAAAATTAAAAGGTCCAAATTGAATCCTCGCTGCAAAAAAAGTATATAATATGTAAATTTTAAATTATAAATTAAATATATATAGTATAAATAATATATTTCATATATATTACATACAACATGCATTCTCTCTCTCTCTCTCTCTCTCTCTCTCTCTCTCTCATACACACACACACAGAACATATATATTCTCACACACTCAAAATACAACACACACCACTCACTCACACACACACACAACACACATTCACACACACATAACACAACATACAGTCACACACCTACCCACACCCCACACACACACAACACCCTCACACTCAAACACACACAAATATTTGAAATATCATACATATACACACGGAAAAATCTGAAAATTTGTGGAGTAAGACCAAAACATTTGCATGATAGTAAAAATTTTGGGAGTAAGAATACTTGTTGGGTATGGTTACCCATAGGGTATGAATGGGTAAGACTCTATTCTAACCCATACATTAATATAAGAATGGCTTTGGGTAGGGTATAGGTAGATTTTAAAATTTTAAGGTATGAATAGAAAGAAACAGATATGAGTAGGGTAAAACCCTACACATGGCCAGGCCTAGAAGAAGGAATCTGGGGGGGGGGGGAGTAGATTTCGCAATAATCATCCCCAACTTCGTAGCAATCCATTGGAATTATGAGTGTCTTGATCGTGTGAAGAAAGATTAGGATTTATGTTGTTTTTTGTGGTTGAAATTGCACAAAAATGGTCAATATTTGTTTAATTTATAAACATAATATATATCCGCATAGTAATATGCAAGGATGTAAACTAATTAAATCGAGTCGAGCCAAATAAAGTATTTTTCAAGTTTGGTTTGAATTTCTTATCGAATTTGAAATATTCTTTGAGTTCAGTTTGATTGTAAAACGAGTTGAGCTCAAACAAGCTTTAATCGAGCCAAACTTGAGTTGAGTTCAAGTAATTTGATATCTTTACACATACATTACAATATTTCAATTAATCAAGTCGAGTTCGAACCAAATATCAAAATTTTGTGAGACAAAAAAATGTGTTCAAGTTTGATTTGTTATGGTTAACGGACCAAACTCAACCAAATTATATTTTTCAGGCAAGTTGTTTTAAAATCTATGTTTCAAGCCAATTGTTTTAAAATCTTCATGCGTGTTTCTCTCCTCTCTTTCACTCTCTATCTCTCTCTTTTCACATTTGTTTATATTTTCTTCTTTTCTTTTAGGTTCTGGATGGATTTTGCGTAGATATTTGATGCTCAGTTACAAAAACAACCAACGGAAATAACTTTTTTCATTTGTTTTTCTTTATTTTCTGTTTTCTAATAATTGTTCTTTGCATTTTTTACAAAGACATTGATCTTAATGAAGCACCTAGCCCTCAAAGCAGCACCAATTCTGAGTCTTTTGACTTGTTACCTGATGCATTTGGTGATGATGATGTCACCATGTCTGAGTCCTTTTACATTGATGTTAATGAAGCTCCTAGCCCTCAAAGCACCACCAGTTCTGAGTCCTTTTACTCGTTACCTGATGGAATTGGTGGGGATGATGATGTCACCAGTTCTGAGTCCCTTTACTCGTTACCTGATGGAAGTGGTAATGAGGATGGCTATGCACTATAAGAAAATAGTCGAAAACCTACGAAAAACGTACGGAATTTACTTTTTCCAACGGAAAACCTACGGAATGGATTCCCTCAGAAAAACCAACGGAAACTTCGACCCTGATTTGCCAACGGATTACCAACGAAAAGCCAACGAAAACTTCGACCCTAATTCACCAATGGATTACCTACGGAAATATTCCTACGGAATGTTTTTTACCAACGGATCACCTACGGAAACCAACGGAATTTTGCTAGATAGTTCCTACGGATTACCAACGGATCACCAATAGATAAGGTACCAACGAAATTTTTCATGGGATTTCTGCCGAACACCAGTTCTGAGTCCTTTTACTCATTACCTGATGGAATTGGTGGAGATGATGATGTCACCAGTTTTGAGTCCCTTTACTCGTTACCTGATGGAAGTGGTGATGAGGATGGAAGTGGTGGTGATGATGTCACCATATCTGAGTCCTTTTACATTGATGTTAATGAAGCTCCTAGCCCTCAAAGCAACACCAGTTCTGAGTCCTTTTACTCGTTACCTGATGGAATTGGTGGGGATGATGATGTCACCAGTTCTGAGTCCCTTTACTCGTTACCTGATGAAAGTGGTAATGAGGATGGCTATGCACTATAAGAAAATAGTCGAAAACCTACGAAAAACGTACGGAATTTACTTTTTCCAACGGAAAACCTACGGAATGGATTCCCTCAGAAAAACCAACGAAAACTTCGACCCTGATTTGCCAACGGTTTACCAACGAAAAGCCAACGAAAACTTCGACCCTAATTCACCAATAGATTTCCTACGGAAAACCTAAGGATATACTCAATGAAATATTCCTACGGAATGTTTTTTACCAACCGATCACCTACGGAAACCAAAGTAATTTTGCTAGATAGTTCATACGGATTACCAACGGATCACCAATAGATAAGGTACCAACGAAAAACCAACGGAATTTTTCATGGGATTTCTGCCGAACACCAGTTCTGAGTCCTTTTACTCATTACCTGATGGAATTGGTGGAGATGATGATGTCACCAGTTTTGAGTCCCTTTACTCGTTACCTGATGGAAGTGGTGATGAGGATGGAAGTGGTGATGATGATGTCACCATGTCTGAGTCCTTTTACATTGATGTTAATGAAGCTCCTAGCCCTCAAAGCAACACCAGTTCTGAGTCCTTTTACTCGTTACCTGATGGAATTGGTGGGGATGATGATGTCACCAGTTCTGAGTCCCTTTACTCGTTACCTGATGAAAGTGGTAATGAGGATGGCTATGCACTATAAGAAAATAGTCGAGAACCTACGAAAAACGTACGGAATTTACTTTTTCCAACGGAAAACCTACGGAATGGATTCCCTCAGAAAAACCAACGAAAACTTCGACCCTGATTTGCCAACGGTTTACCAACGAAAAGCCAACGAAAACTTCGACCCTAATTCACCAATGGATTACCTACGGAAAACCTAAGGATATACTCAATGAAATATTCCTACGGAATGTTTTTTACCAACCGATCACCTACGGAAACCAAAGGAATTTTGCTAGATAGTTCATACGGATTACCAACGGATCACCAATAGATAAGGTACCAACGAAAAACCAACGGAATTTTTCATGGGATTTCTGCCGAACACCAGTTCTGAGTCCTTTTACTCATTACCTGATGGAATTGGTGGAGATGATGATGTCACCAGTTTTGAGTCCCTTTACTCGTTACCTGATGGAAGTGGTGATGAGGATGGAAGTGGTGATGATGATGTCACCATGTCTGAGTCCTTTTACATTGATGTTAATGAAGCTCCTAGCCCTCAAAGCAACACCAGTTCTGAGTCCTTTTACTCATTACCTGATGGAATTGGTGGGGATGATGATGTCACCAGTTCTGAGTCCCTTTACTCGTTACCTGATGGAAGTGGTAATGAGGATGGCTATGCACTATAAGAAAATAGTCGAGAACCTACGAAAAACGTACGGAATTTACTTTTTCCAACGGAAAACCTACGGAATGGATTCCTTCAGAAAAACCAACGAAAACTTCGACCCTGATTTGCCAACGGTTTACCAACGAAAAGCCAACGAAAACTTCGACCCTAATTCACCAATGGATTTCCTACGGAAAACCTAAGGATATACTCAATGAAATATTCCTACGGAATGTTTTTTACCAACCGATCACCTACGGAAACCAACGGAATTTTGCTAGATAGTCCCTACGGATTACCAACGGATCACCAATAGATAAGGTACCAACGAAAAACCAACGGAATTTTTCATGGGATTTCTGCCGAACACCAGTTCTGAGTCCTTTTACTCATTACCTGATGGAATTGGTGGAGATGATGATGTCACCAGTTCTGAGTCCCTTTACTCGTTACCTGATGGAAGTGGTGATGATGATGTCACCATGTCTGAGTCCTTTTACATTGATGTTAATGAAGCTCCTAGCCCTCAAAGCACCACCAGTTCTGAGTCCTTTTACTCGTTACCTGATGGAATTGGTGGGGATGATGATGTCACCAGTTCTGAGTCCCTTTACTCGTTACCTGATGGAAGTGCTAATGAGGATGGCTATGCACTATAAGAAAATAGTCGAAAACCTACGAAAAATGTACGGAATTTACTTTTTCCAACGGAAAACCTACGGAATGGATTCCCTCAGAAAAACCGACGAAAACTTCGACCCTGATTTGCCAACGGATTACCAACGAAAAGCCAACGAAAACTTCGACCCTAATTCACCAATGGATTACCTACGGAAAACCTAAGGATATACTCAATGAAATATTCCTACGGAATGTTTTTTACAACCGATCACCTACGAAAACCAACGGAATTTTGCTAGATAGTTCCTACGGATTACCAACGGATCACCAATAGATAAGGTACCAACGAAAAACCGACGGAATTTTTCATGGGATTTCTGCCGAACACCAGTTCTGAGTCCTTTTACTCATTACCTGATGGAATTGGTGGAGATGATGATGTCACCAGTTCTGAGTCCCTTTACTCGTTACCTGATGGAAGTGGTGATGAGGATGGCTATACACTACAAGAAAATAGTCGAAAACCTACGAAAAATGTACGGAATTTACTTTTTCCAACAGAAAACCTACGGAATGAATTTTTTCCGAAAAATCAATGAAAACTTCGACTCTAATTCACTAATGGATTACCTACAGAAACCTAGGAATATACTCAATGAAATCTTCCTACGGAATGTTTTGTTCGATCACCTCTGAAAATTGGTTCGTTTGTTGGATGGTTGGTATACTTGTGAGAGTGATGACAGGGGTTTTGTTTCTCCCTCTCAACATTGCAAAGCAGTTGATATGGTTCCCCTTCAGCGTGGCACAATTTTTAGGGTTATATGTTGCCGTTGAAGACGAGTTGGAACAGCCACTAAAATGCACACTCTGCAATGTAGAGGTTCCTGATGGTTCGATGTGGGAGCATTTTCTTAGTTGTAGGCGTCGTGGAAGAAGAAATGTTTTTGGGTTTCTATTTTAGTTTCTACATTTTTTTGTTGAATGCCTGTGATATCTGGTTGAATTTCTACAGTGAAGTTTTTGTCGGAAGATCTTTAGCAAATATGCTTGATATATGCTAATATGCATAACAGTTTTGATGTATGCTAATGGTTGAACATTCATTCATTTTGTGGAAATTGCTGAAGCTCACTACAAAGTTTTGGCTTTATTTTGTTGTGTCAACTGTTATCGATTTTCTGTTTAGATAGAAAAATTTAGAAAGTAAGTTACCTATGGTATGTCAAAATTACGCTGCCTGAAATTTGTGATGATCGGCTGTGTTGTGATAATTTGCTAGAGAAAATATTAAAGATTTGCCGGAAGAATATTGATCGTATATTTAATAATCTTGTTTGTGTTCCATTGTTGTTGTTAGAAAATCATGGATTTCAGATTCGTTGGTAAGTAAAATGCTGAATCAGTACCGAAAATTGACTAGCTTGGGTGAAGATAATCTAGTAAACGAAACCTTAAGGATGATTTTTTTTTTTTAAATTTCCCTATTGTGCTAGCGAGGCTAGATATTTTCTGCAATCAATAATCATTCAGAGAATACCCTAATTTCCCATTCTTTTACCCTAATATCTATTTAATTGAGAACCCATATTCTCAATCCAATTTGAACAGATACACCTCTAACTATTACATATTCCCAGTATTTTGCCCCTATTTGCTTTTTTTTTTTCTTCCTATACTCTTTACAGACAACAATAAGCTGATTTTTCATCAGCTTGTTAGGATTTCAATCCATTTAGCTTTTTGTTTTAGGAATGCTTTTTAGGGGCAGCTCTTACACTTAGGCTATGTTTGGAATAAGGATTTTGGTGAGGAAAAATGAGAGGAAAATGGAAAGAATCACAAATGAAAGTATAGAAAGTATAGAGTACTATCATTTGCAGCAAAAACAATTTTTCCATCATATTTTTTTTACCAAAATTCTAGAACCAAACGGAGGGTTGAGGCATACATTAATCTCTTATTAGATATGCCAGCACATCATTGGTTGATCCTAAAAGCTTGAATCTTTTGCATGTCTTTGAGTTTCTTCTTCTATAGTTTTTTCACACAACCTGTTTTTTTTTTCCTATGTTACACTGTTGTTTCTCTTATTGTTTTGGTTATGAGATATTCCATTCACGGAAGAACACTATACTCGGAGCGTTTTTGGACATATGTTACTATCTCTACTGACTCAAACTGGTAAAATTAGGTAAAAAATGGTTCTTGTTTGTGTAATCCATGTTTTTGAAGTCTTGATACACGTTGGAGGTGGGGCTTGGGAGGAGGCGTGTGGATGAACTACCGATTTAATTTGCTAAACTTTGGCTCTTTACTGTATACCAGCTATGTTCTGCATTGGATACTGCAAACAAATTGGCCGACTCTACAAATACTCGTGTCGCCTCCTTGTCGGGAAATGTTGAGGAGCTCGAACGAATCGTCAATCGAAGATATTCTGACATAACAGCAGCCAAAGCCATTCAGGGTTCTCTTAAACTATTAGAAGCAATTGCGGTTGAATTTCGCATTTTTTTTTAAATAACAGGTTCGCGATGGTCAGGGACAGAGTGACGGAAGGACTGGTAAGAGCACATTTTTGTGTGCGTTGGATTGCAACAAGTTGAACTGCATTGCCTGTATTTCTATGTTTATGGTTGTCTTATAGTATTTAATATTTCCTACATATGAATGCATTTTAGTCTCCTATCTTTAAATTACAACGTCTTGTTCCTTCAAGTTTCAATTAAATTTCACTTAAATTTTTGTAGTTAGTTCTTTCAAGAATAAAATTGTCAATCAATTTTTAAATTTTATTCTAATCCTTCAAATTTCATATTTTTTTGCTCAGTTCTTCATTTTTGTTTTCACATTGATTCTTTAAAATTTATGTGGATAGTATTATAAATTACCATTAGTGTTACAGTTACTCCGCATTTCTTACACTGAGCCCAAATTGAATTTTCTAAGTTGGATAAATCCAATATATATTGAACAGCTCACTTTAAAGTTACTATAGCCTACTTCTATGGGAATATTACTAAAATAAATTGTTATTAAATAATGTCAAATTATGGCTTAAGATTTTTTGGTTATGAAAGATGTGGGGTATTTTGTAATTTTATACTTTTGTTGGCAATTTATTATTAGACGCTTAAGGTTTTTCAAACTAGGATTTTCAAATTGCAAAACTAAAAATATTTGAAGTGTAGGTAAATGTATATAATAAATATTTTTTATATAAAAGAATCAAAAAATCTAATGGTCTGTACTTTAGTTGGGTATATACACAATGGGATGGCATGATATGCATGTGTATGTGTGCGTGTAAATGTGTATGTGTGTGTGTGTGTATACACACACATTTTGTGCGTGCTTGCTACTGTGAGTGTAATCTTCCTTGTCCATTGTTCATTTGCTTTACTTCCAATATTTCTTATCCTCGGATGGAACGGTTTGAAGATAGGGATGCAACTGTTTTTTTAGTAAATTCATTTTTCCTGATTTCTCAGTAACACTATGTTTGGCCCTACAATTTTGCACAACAAAGGAAAATGATATGGAAAAAAAAGTTTAAAAAAAATTAGAATTCCAGAATCTTCAACCTTTTTGGTTGTCAAGAAAAAAACGACGAGGAAAATGATTTCTCCATATATATTGACAATATATGTTGAAGATTATTTCATAGAAGTGAATCGAGTGATGAATATAATGGACGCGATGAAGTGAGTTGCTAACATGATCATTATAAATATGGAAAGCAAGCAATGTGTGTGTGTGTGTGTGTGTTTTAAATTCTCTATCCATTTTCCTCACCCTTTTGTGAGAAAAAGTGAATTTTCTCTACTGTATTATGTTTTTTCTTCCAATTTTCCTTTTTTTTTGGGTAACCAAACACCTCATACTTTTCCCAAACACTTTCTTTTCTTTTTCTACCAAAAGTCCTAGAACCAAATAGGATGTAAGTGTGTTCATCCCTATTCCAAAATTGTGTTTTATTACTCAAATTTTGTTGTTGCTGATAACCATTTGAATACAATTACATGGATAAAATAATCGAGTGACACATTTATCTGAAGGAATTGCAATCAACATCCACTTTCAAGTAAACAATAGACAATCCATTATTAATAACCCAAAAACGAAAATATTACAACAAACAAAATACCAATACAAATGAGATCACTAACTTAATCTTAAATCCACAATACAAACTGGACAACGCAAGTGTTATCTAGAAATCACATTGTACTACCAGAAGGAGAAAAAAACGAATGAAATATATGTTCAATAAGAAAATAAAATAGTGAAATATATAAAGTAGGTCAAAAAAATGAACTTCTCATCTCAATGGGACGCTTTGATTTTGAGCCTCTTATTTTGAACCATTTGTAATCAGACCAATCTAATATCAGCGAATTTGGTACGATGATATTTTAATAAGAAACACGACTGAAAACAGTGAAGCACCTCGAATACATATGTACTAATCTTGCTAATGATACACACCAATTTCAGATATGTAGTTCAAAACCTTGAAAAAGCTTGAATGTTATGCATGTCTTTGAGCGTTAATTTTCTTCTTCTATACTTTTTTTTAATTGTTTTTCCCTCAATCTGTCTTACGTTTTTTTTTTTTTTTTTTGTGTGTTGGTTCTCTTATTGTTCATTGGTTATTCTTTATTTAGTAAACATGAATAGTAATTATTTATTGTCAGCCAAGTTGTCACTATATGTGTATCACAAATTATTAATGGTGACAATTAAAACATTACTTCTTGTCACCATTGAGTGATATTGTGACAACATAAAAATTATTGTCACCAAAAAAATTTAACTAGTGACAAAATAAAATTTATTGTCACTTTATGCAATCGTTGGTGACAACTTTTATATTGCTACTTTTAAATTTTGTCAATAATATTACTTTTTCTTGTAGTGTGTTTATGTAATTCATTTTTATTCTTTTGTTTTATACACATATATATGTATTTTTTGTTTTTCAACAACATTTGCTAGATATAAGTTGAAATGTTAGAAATTAATAAAAACTACAAAGCTTTGTGTTAGAATCATGAATATCCAAAAAATAAAAAATAAAAATGGTGCAAAAATAAGCTGGTGTAAAAAGAATTGCTTATTCCATTATAATATATGCTTCTAAAACTTATTTGGTAATTTTTTTTAAGTAAAGAAGCTTATAACCTCAAAAAATAAGCTGTTAAGAACTTATGACCTTTTTTTTTTTTAAAAAAAAAGGCTCTCCTAATTTTTTTTTTTGAAAAGCCTATAAACTATGTAACACTGAAAGATAAAATAATATAAATATTTTTATTTTTTCTCAATATACTATTCTGACTATCTCAAAAATATTTATTCACATGAAATTAATTTTACATTATTATTGTTTTTATCATAATTACACATAAAATAATTTGTAAGCTTTCTTTTTTACCATACAAAATCACAATTTATAAGCTCAAAATATATCTTATAAGCTACAAGATTTTATTTTACCAAATAGTTTAACAAGTTATTTTTTAAATAAGACAGGATCTTATAAGCTCTATAAATATCTTGTAAGTTCGTTGAGTATATAAACTCTTTAAAATAAGTTTAACTAACACCCGCTTGATCATAGGGGGATTGTTTTTACAAAAATAAATATATTGAAAATAAACACCTTATATTAGTTGACCCAGCAAGCATGCCTTGTTTCCATAAATGCAATAGGTCTAGGATCAACAGAGCCCAATATAGGAATATTGTGGATTCTATTTTTCTAAACCCGGCCCAAAATAGGAAAATCATAGATATTTGGGTCGGAGCTGCAACGGGTTGGAGTGTAATGGGAATTTTAATTTTCATAAAGTTAGTTAACGGTAATTTTTCAAATAAGACGGGTACAAGCTGTAATTTTGATATTTTTCGAGTTGTGTAGATGTAATTAATCCTAAAAATAAAGTGCTAATCCAAGATTTCAAACATAAAATGTCACTAAATTACGGAATAAACTAGATTAAGAAAACAATAAGAGTCCTAATCTGAGATTTAGATCCAAAGAATAATTATTAAACTGAGGAACTAAATTAAAAACTGTAAAGTCTACATCCAAGATTCAGATCTAAAACGTTCTAGAGTCAAGGTATAAGGGTCTAGTTCTAAATGAGTTATGAATGATTTTTATTATTAAGAATCATGAAATTTAATACATTAATAGGGAAATTAGATATAAGTACACTTGAAGAGGTTCTACATCAAATTTATGTAGAAACTTTAATTTTAATTTATGATGTGAACAACTTATATAATTCGACAAATACGTAATTTTTCAGCACACCTCTAAAGACAAGATAACTAATTATTATCAATACAAAAGAGCATACTTCATTAGCAATAAAATTCATCCCAAGTCTCACACATATATCGTTTATAATAGATTCATTAGTGTATAATTTGTTACTAATTAACTATATTTTAGCTTATGTTTAAATTTGCTGGAATTCCATTACAGGTTTATCGCAAGTACTTTTATAAATTGCGACTAAAATTTGTTGTATTTACGTTTAGCGTATGCTGCACAATTTGGATACATCATGATCAATGTATAAATTTGTTGAACAACTGATACAAAGCATTGCCAAAACAAAGGAAAAGTGATTGTTATGGATTATATTCTCCCAAACACGCCCCAGAGTGATGTTCATGCATGCAAAGTAAACAAATAGGCATAATGCAAAAAATACCATGCAATCACAATTCCTTTGTTTTTACGTTTAGCGTATGCTGCACAACTTGGATACATGATGATCCATGTATAAATTTGTTGAACAACTGCTGCAAAGCATTACCAAAACAAAGTAAAAGTGATTGTTGTGGATTATATTCTCCCAAACACGGCCCAGAGTGATTTTCATGCATGCAAAGTAAACAAATCTGGGTTGCGGATTATAAAGTTGTTTGTAATGCGTACGGCATGTGGATTATGGAGTAAAAGACATGTAATCAATCCATAATTCTAGGATTAACATTGTTTATGAGTTAAAAGACATGCAATCAATCCCAAATGAGTCCATTGAGAAAAACAAAGCCACTAAGAGCTCCAAATGTCGTGTTAGGGAATTCTTTTTTGTAAATTATTACAAGGGTTGTTTTGTGTAATGTGCCCCAATAATGTTTCATTCCATTGTAACAACCCAAAAGCAAAGAATAATATGTGGAAAATAAGACAACTAATCATATGTTTGTAGTTGTACTAATCCTTAGTTCAAATTTTGAGGAAGTACAAGTACGATCCACTTTTGTTTGGTTTTTTTAAATTTATTTGTCGTTTAGCTTAATTACATATTTAAGTAGACTTTAATGAGTCATCCACTCAATAAAAAAATGAAAAAAAAAATCACACTACTTTAATTGTCTTGGGAAGCAGAATTATTGCCCGATAGACACAAAGGAAGATGACTGTTTATACTTTGTTTGATTCTAAACATGTTGTCTGAGGATTTCTCGACTAAATTTGTTAGTAAAGGCCCGTTCGCAGCGCAAACTAATAGAAAAAAGAGCATAATTTGAGTTGCATATTGTCGAGTTTATCAGTTTGAAATTACGAGGTTTGTGGTGAAATATGAGAAATCATATTTTTCTAGTTCTTAGTCATTTGCTAAATTGAACTTCTCACAATTAAGTATTGGATTATAAATTTCAATTGAGGAATGGGGTTCCATTTTTATGATGAAAATTTTTAATTATTTTCATGAAAAGTATACGTATAACATAATTTTATATAGATTTTAGGGGAGAGAATTGTCTCTGTCATCCTTTATCCTTTCTAACATCGATGTAAAGTCCCGAAGTAACAATCAAAACTTTGTCGGAAATGTGATAATTTTTGTTGTTATTAGATAGTTTTCAATATCATTTATCATTAATTGTAAACAAAAATAATTTCAATATTTTAATTTTTGACACTCTTCATGTGATGAAATAAAATTTATTTTTCCTTAATAAATATATATAAAAAATTAATATTAACATCAATTTTCGTATTACTACTTTTAATTATTGATAATTATGCGAGTACAAGAATGTCTTCCAAACAAACAATATACGACTAACTACAAAATGGTCTAGTAAGATGAGGCGCTACATCTAGTAAACAACATTCAAGGTTAAAATCTTGAAGTTGTGAATAAAATAATTGGATCAGGAGAATTACTCCGGTATTGGACCTCAACAGTACCCGAATTCGGATTAATTAGTCGGCTAGCTAGTAGATTGGAAACATAAAGGTTTAGACACAAGAAAAAAGCAAATAAAAAAAAAAGGACAAAAGACATATCTATGCCGGCCATTATATAGGAGAGCCCTTTTTAGTTACTACGTTAGGTCTGGCAAATTGTTTGCCTGTTAATTTCTTTTTCTTTATTTTCTTTCTCCTCACTCTTATTGATATTCTTTTTTATTTCTCTCCTTTCTTTCTCCTCTCTCTCTCCTTTCTCTATCCTCTTTTATCTCTTAATACTCTTTAATGTCATTTTTATTAGCTTTATTTGTAATTGTTTTCTTAGTTTTATATTAAATTAACTTACTTTTACTTTATTACTAATTTTATAAATCTATTATTATTATTATTGTAATTAGATTTAGCTTATATCCACTGGTAATCAAAACACATTTTTCCACAAACTAGTGCTTTTCGTACTCCTTTCTATGAATTTTATATAATTAAGTCACTTTCAGTCATTATAGAGTAAATCTAAGGATAGTATGAATAGTTTACTTCATAATGATGTCCAAATCTTACAAAACTTTGTTTTAAAAAATTCAAAATTTCATATTCTATAAATATTTTTAAAATAATTTGTGATGAATATTATACATTCTTTGGAATATGTTAAAATTTTAAATTTAAAGGTATTTTTGTTATCAACTATTAACATATGTTTACATTTTTAATTATAAATAGTGTTTATTTTGGTATTAATTTAGTATTTTAATTTTTGCACTATGCTTTTCAATTTGTCATCCTTGTTAAAGAACATATTCTTAAATTAAAAAATAAAAAATATAAGGAGTACCACGGTATTTATAATTACAAAATTAAAAATAATTGTATCATGTTATTAAAAAATAAATAATGAGTATCCTGGTATTATAATGGTACCATGATATTAAAAAATAAAAAAAAAATTATAATGAGTACTATGATAATTTTTAAATAAAAGAAATGTACTTTTTCAATGAATTTAAAGAATGAGTAATAATAGTGTAATGGGCCCAATGACATTAAGTATTTAGTTGTCCTTTGTGAGGTTAAAAAAAAGGAATAATTATATCTACTACCCCTCGAAAGATTGAAAACTACAATTGGTCCCCCAAAAATTTTCAATATTACAACCACATTCCCTAAGAAATTTGAAAATTACCAAAACCCCCCTCGCTAGCCGGTTCCCGGTCATTTTTGGATGACGTCAGCCAAAATATGAATGAAAATCCAAATTTACCCTTTGTAATAAAATTATATATATAGGGTGTTTTTTGTAATATTGATTTTAATGAGGGGGGTAATTGTAATTTTTGGTTCAAATTTTCTGAGCTTAGAAAGACTAGCCATTGGCATTTGAAAATAGTCGTTGCTCTTTCTTCATTTTGATTGTTGCTCACTTCTCTCTCTATATATATATATGTGTGTGTGTGTGTGTTGCTAGATTGCATTTTTTCACTACATCTTTACTACATATGTGAAATGGCTTCTTCTAGTGGTTCCTCTAGTGTTTTGGGTTTAAAGTATAGGAAAGAAAATTGCAAGCAATCAAATTGTGGTAGAAAAACAACTATCAAGATTGCGGAGACGCCGAGAAATGCCAACAATTATTTTATTGGTGCCCAATACACGGACTCTCACATTGGTGCCTTCCTTACTCGATCGAAGAAGAGAATGAAGACATTCAAGGTCGAAATAGGCAATTTGAGCAATAAACAACAAGTTCAATGCCCACAAACATTGCACCAAGAAGCTCAATTCCAACAAACCTTGCACGTGGTGAAATTGAGCATGGCGGTATTGTTTATAAACTTATAGCTTTGAATCTTAATTATCTTACTTTTTTTTTTGTTGTTATGAAATCTTATTTTACTTGCCGTGTATTTGCTATCACAAATTTCACATACTTTAGGAAAGTGAGATATCAAATTAAACCCCATGCTGACGAGGAGGGTTTTGGTAATTTTCAAATTTCTTAGGGAATGTGGTTGTAATATTCAAAATTTTTGGGGGACCAATTGTAGTTTTCAATCTTTTGAGGGGTAGTAGATGTAATTATTCCTTAACATTTTTTTTACGCTTTTTTAATTTAATATTAATAATTAATAAAGCAGGGGTAAAACTGGAACTTTTTAAAAAAATGACCGGGAGTCGGCTGACGAGGGGGGTTTTGGTAATTTTCAAATTCCTTAGGGAATGTGGTTGTAATATTGAAAATTTTTGGGGGACCAATTGTAGTTTCCAATCTTCCGAGGGGTAGTAGATGTAATTATCCCTTAAAAAAAATTAATTGGTTAGTATTTAGTGGACCCATACATGGTCTATTATAATAATTATTATAAAACAAAATCCTTGATAATTTATGTAGTAGGCAACCCTTCCACTTTATTTGTACAATAGGTTGCATGTTATAAACAAATTAATGACTTAAATTAAATATATCATATCTAACGGCTAAAGTTAAATATGATTAATGTTAATTACCTGCGAACTGTGAGTACTCATGAAATTTCCCAAAAGAGTATATTGGAACGAAATCAATAAATGATCCCCGAAGATTAAGAATGATAGATACTCTAACAAATTCAATTAGAATCAAAATAAATAAATAAATAAATAACAAGAATTCAATTAAAATCCAAATTGTTTAGTTTTAGACAAAAGCACTAAGAGTGCTTTTTTCAAACTATCCCAACCACCCTCTTAGCAGGTGTGTAAGTGTACACAATTATACCAACTGAATAACAAAAATTCAATTAAAATGCTATGAAGACAAAAGCATAAAATAGTTCTAAACCCTAAACCACTCTTTTGGGCGATATATTAGCAACCCAAGCGGCAAAATTTAATTCTTTAAGACCGTCGTACTCATGATTCGAATATCTACCGCCAAAAGAATGATATTTTTGAGTATCTAATGAGAAAAACACAACACTGTCATCCTCATCATATAAACTGGGAAAATAAATTTTGTTTCCCATACTTTTTACTGGGGCAGTTTTAGCAAACGATGCTACTCGGCTCACAAACAACATCTTGTCCCTTACATCTTCGACCAATTCCCATTTCATATCCGGTTCCAGCAACCTATACACACCAACCTTTTTCCCATCGCCATAGACAAAAACAGCCAAAATCGTTTCTTCTTCCCCATCAAGTTTGATCAAAAAATGTTGTCGAAGTTTAACTTGCAACCCAGCCGGCAAGAGACAATTGGCATGGGCAGACCAATTGGATTGTTCAATATTAAATGTTCCAACATTTCCTTTCGCATCCAAAACGTATAACAATCCACGATGTAGAATTGGATTGCAAACAAACGGCATACATAGTACATTGCAATTGTATTCGTAACAATTCCATCCAAAATTTCCCCACTTAAGTACACCTACTGCCACACGTCCACCTACAGGTCCAAATCTTATGGTGTAAAACCCAACAATGATACAATTTGAGGAAGTCGGTGGGTTGAAAAAACAGAATATTTTGTAGGGTTCCATGACCTTGGGGACTTCAAAACTTTGATTATTGTAAGGATTGAAGAAAAACAAATTGTATCTATTACGTGACATGAGCAACCATCCACATTTCGAGCAGAGTATATCTGCATTGTCAAGTTGGGGAATTTCCATAGAGAAAAAACCGTTGTATTGATAGAGTTTCCATAGACGACTACTCCTTTGGTAAAACATCAGGCACGGAGAATGGGAACGTGGTGAAACTAATGCAGCTGCATTCCAAGATTTACATACTAGACTAAAGGTATGCCTATCTTTACAAAAAAGATTTGACATTATCAAACTCAATAACTCCCCTGGAAGATCAGCCCAGTTCCTCATGATAGTTTACTGTACATATGGGAAATCAACACAAAAGATAAATACAACAAAATCGATTAATAGCTCATAAATAACCATAACTATCGTTGGACAAAAATTTGGGGGGGGGGGGGGGGGTGTGTGTGGAGATCTTGTTCTTTTAAGGTAGTACATAGAGAAAGATAAAATAACAGTTTGATAGTTATATTAATTATATAATTCAATAGCGACAAAAACTAACTTAGTAGTTTATAGTTGTTAAAGTTAATAATTAGTGACACAGAAAAATGACAAGTTAAATAACAATCTTATCACTGTTGACCTGATGCAAAAAATTTTATCACTGAATGCATATCTTAGGTAACAACTTTTTATTCTAGCGTTTAATATATTATTGCAAATTTCCGTTCCTCGCTTTATATTTTTGTTTGATTTGGATTAATTATAAAGAAGTGGTTGTGAACATTTTACACAGAAGAATTGCAATAACTAAGTCTATGGAAACAAAATGTTTGGATTGAAAGAAAGATAAGGACAACCGCACGAATGGAATGGAATGTAATTTCATGAATTAAATCTACAACAACCGCACGATCTTAGCTTTTAAATAAACAATCAATCCGTTAGAATTCGAATTTCTAGCCTATTCTATTTTGGTAGTTCAATTACAGAATTTATTTCTTTAATTTATATATAATTGTGTGTGTACAAAAAAAAATAAAAATAACACACAACACCAACAACAAAAATTAGAACAGATTGAGCAAAGTGGAATCGGAATCATGAAGGCTGTTGTCCAAAAACAAGATCTCTCTGCCAAGGTCAACACAAAAATTCAATCTTTTTTTGAACTTTTACTTCACAGTCCACATTACCTCACATTGTAAATTATTTGTGTTACCTTTGATGAATTTTGGCAATGAAATAACAAATTGCAATTAACGTAAACTTAACCTAAGCATTGTTAAAGGAGGAGAAAGAAAGAAGGGAGACCCTTACCTTTGATTAACAAGATTAATGCCTTTGAATCTTTGATGAACGAAATCAGTCGGCTACCGAGAAATGTATGTCGTGTCTGTTAGCAAAACTTGCGCAAGTATAATCTAATATATATATATATATATATATATATATATATACACGTTTCTATCTTCAAAATCCGTAATTCCCGTTGGAGATATACTCCTAGATATGAATGAAGTATATAAGTTAAAAAATTGTACTATCCAACTTTATCTATTTATACCTTTTAATAAAGCACCAACACTTTTTAATAGCTGTTTGATTTTTTTTTTTTGGTTTAACGTAATATATTATTTCTCTTTTTATTTTCAATATTTAGTTTACTTTATCTTTTATTCATGTTTTAATAATAAAACTCAATTCAATTTTCAATCATTTTTTTTGTTTTTCATAATATATAAATTTAATTTTCAATGATTTTTTATTTTTCAT